>JARHVA010000766.1:660000-1250000 GCA_037957365.1 Torreya grandis | reverse complement strand
AAAAGGGTCTAATAAGACTTCAATTAAGATACTAAGGGAAATGATTAAAGCTAATTTGATCAACCTGCCTCTTTTACACTTAGTAAGGAGATCCAGATATTATTATGCATAGCATATAATGTATGGGCACCACACTGATTCATGTTTAGAATTAAAAAGGAAAATATAATAGATAATGGCTATAAATTATTAAAATAGTGATACATCATCTAAAAAACATGTAATGGCACATCTTTAAATTCAAAATTGGTTAAATTCAGAACTAGTATAAAAATGGTTACTAAAGCATAACTTAGAACAAAAAAAGGTACATAAACCACAATCAGAGTAATAAATGGTAAAACAAGGATAGGTAAAGAAATTAAAAGATGCAAATCTACCTCTCCAAAATGAGGATCAACTTTCAAATCAGTATGGTTTTGGTCAAAAATATCTACAATAATTTGATTATCATGGTTAAGGTTTGGGCAAGTAGGCCCAAGGCATTACTTCTCCTATTATAATATTTGATAATGTTGTAAAGATTTTAACTCTTTATTTGGTAGAGCCAAAGGTTTGAAAGAGTGTAGAAACATGAAATATTTTGTCTATCAAATCAACATATTATTTAATAGTAATGAGGTTACATTATATAGGTCTAGTTAACTCCTTGAATAGTGGAGTCTAGTCTTATCACATCCCACATATCACTCTTTCAAAATTCCTATTATCACTCACACACTTCCTAATACTACGTGAATTGAATTATATCACATACAACTCATAAATGAGTTGTTATTATGAATATAATAACCTAAACACAAACCTATTACAGTATTAATCTCACTAAATGTGAGCCCTAACCTAATTATTCCTAATATTCCCACCTTAGTTATCACATAGGGAGAGGAATTATATCACTACACATCTCTATATTTCCCCCCATAAAGTAGACATCAGGTTCACCCAAAAATGCATCTAATTTTATATTACAAGTCTATGTTAATGGAAGAACAACTTTACATATTTTAATGAATTTTGGAATTGCCTATCTATATAGGCTTTATTTGAAAAAATTTGAGAAACATCTTATATTGGACTCAGAAAAAATATGACTCAATACTATAAATGACATTTATGACATGATAGACTTTATTATAGACACAAAAGACACATTTGACTTTTTATTAATTTTAAATTGATGACTCTCAACAAAAATTTAAATAAATATAATATAAAATTTAATGCTTAAATTAAAAAATACCTAATACACCCATAAAAAATATCTTTGACACTTATGACTTTGCAATGAACATAAAACAATTTAAACAAATATACTACCAAATATCATAAAATTTATAAATTTTAAAACCACATATTTATAAAAAATATTTATAAAATCTAAAAACAAAAAGAAAATAGTTATTTTATAAAACTAAAGATAATAAAATAAAAAACTAAATTTAAAAGATAAAAAAAACTTGAAACTACAAAACAAAAAATAAAAACCATTAAGACTTATAAAACTAATACTACAGATTTAAACCCCTTTAATTTAAAATTTAAAAAAAAAACAAAGTGGTAAATTATATTTTTTAACTCACCTAAAAATAAACCACAAACCATTAAATATCTAAAAATGCTAAATGAATCCTAAAAATTTTAGTCTTATTAATATCTTCTTTTGTTTCAGAGATTGATGACAGTAAGGCAAGTCTTATGCTGAGATGATCACCATGTGAGGAGGATGGATTATCAAATCCATTGGCATGGGAAAAACTCATTGAGTGAGATACAACCTATAGTTAGAGAGGTGGGTGAGTCAATTCAATGTGAGGAGGAGCTCAGGATATTGGTGGAGAATACTTAAGTTGAAATTTGAGATACAAAGGCGGGGTTTAATGGTAGAGAATGAAGGATGGCAGGGAGGTAGAAAAGCTGAGTAGATAGAGGGTGAGGCTGAATTGGATTAAATTATCTGTAGACTAAGTATTACTACCAAATGTATCTAAAGTAGTCTTCAAGTAAAAAATGTATATCTAGTTCAAAAACTAAAGCTATGGAATCAATATGTAAAACTCAAGTTTGGAGATGATGTGAGGGTAGAATGATCTAATGATGAAGATTTTGATGCAATGTGTTAAACTAAGAAAATTATGTACCAAGTTTATAGATGTTGATGGTGTCAAAAAATTATACAAAAACCATCCTCCATTATTTAATCCTAAGGTAAATGTCCATAATGTTGGATCTCTAAGGAAACTCACCATAATGTGTAACCCAACTTGCATGAACAGGGGTTGAGCAAAAATATTCCTTTTGTAAAAATAAACATGCTAAAAAAATTGTATACTCTACTTCACCAATGTACTTATATGACCATCAATAAAATGCATATATATTTAATATACTAAAAATATATAACATTCATAGTAATTCCCATTTACTCAAGTCGAATAACCCTAATTTATTATATAGCATACAGTAAAATATTACAAACTATAAAAATATATATTTTAAAAAATATTTTTAGAATACCAACAGACCTATAGTGGTCTACACTAAATTAACACTACCACAAATAAATAAGGTCTTTCCAATAGTAACTTCACTCCAATTCTCTTATGAAGAACAAGACCAAATTGTGGAGAGATCCCATAAGAAAAACCCACTTTGATAACAAATAAAGAGTTTAACTCATTATTTGGTAGAGCCAAATGCTCAAAAGAGTGTAGAAGAATGAAATATTTTGTCCTTAAAATCAGCATATTATTCAATATCAATGAGGTTACATTATATAGGCCAAGTTAACTCCTTAAATAGTGGAGTCTAGGATTATCATATCCCACATATCACTATTTCAAATTTCCTATTGTCACTCACACACTTCCTGATACTATGTGAGTTAAATTATCTCACATATAACTCATAAATGAGTTGTTATTATGAATATAATAACCTACACATTAACCTAATACAATATTTAGCTCACTAAATGTGAACACTAACCTAATTATTCATAACATGTTGGTCAACAAGGTTTGGGATTTATTGAACATCCTAAGGCAAATCATTCATAGATATAGTTTATCAAGGAAAAAAGTAAAGATACATAATAAATGTTACAAAAAATCAAGAACTTAAGTTTCAAATTCAAAATCATGTTAAGCCAATAATCATTCTCAAAAAAGCCTTTCTAGAAAAAGAGCCTCTAGAGCAATATATGTCTACAATAAGCATAGTTTCAAAGGGAAAAATCACAATAAATATTTCAAAGCACAATTAAAAAAGGTTAAATCCACATTATGAGGCAACTCCCTCTAGCATTTTAGGTTATTATGATTTTGACAATGAAAAATACCCAAATTCATACTATAACACCATTCAACTCTAGCATAACAATCACACTACACAAGAGATTACCATTCCTAATTTTGGCACAAACCACAATGATAGTGAATCTTCCATAAGACTCATATGTGAGTATTGTTCCTCCCTAATTTTACAGAATTTCATTATTTATTGTTCCTTATACATAGTTTCATTTTTATATTTATTGTACATAGCTTATATCCAAATAATACAAAAAATATATAAAATTTCAAAAAAAACAAAAACATTCAAATAGTAACTTAGAAAATATAAAATTATAGATTATATGCATTGGCATATGCTATCTATCTTATTATAGTTAGTTTTATCATACATACATGCTTCACTTATTCTTGTTGAGTGCTTCTAGATTGCCTAAAGGACTCATGTCCACTACACTGATCTAAATTTTATATTATCTACCCATTGGGGGAGTTTACATTGATATATGAGTTCTTCATTTGACACATTTTCCCATTTGGGAGCTCCCTATACATAGTTTTGATTACTAGGTTACATCTTTCTATACTCTACCTCATATATTTAGAATTGTTATATATTGATACTGATCATGCTACACTTATTCAAAACAATTGTTGACTACTACTAATTTATACTCAGCCTATGTATAGTTTAGATCTTACACAAATTTGTATTACATGTTTTTGCATACTTTAATTTCTATATTTCCTAGTTTAGACTTGATTGTATCTCTATATTTCTTCTATTTTGAGGGCATTTGAATATATCATTTCTCTTTGCCTCTATGCAACTTATTTTCACATTTATTATGCTTTATACATGTGTCCATGTCCTTGTGTGTGCCTTCTTAATTAATTTTGTAGAAATTTAAACATGTCCTTATATGTGGCTCTAAGCCAACTTTCTTTCTTGCATATGTAGACATTTGAACATGTCCTTGTATGTCTTATTTTCTCAACTTTAATGACAAGTGCCCATGTCTCTTGTATTTTAGCCACTTTTCCTAGTTTGCATGCCTCATATGTGTTGTATGTATGCTTTCTTGTATTCGTCATAGCCATGACACTTCTCTCTTAATTGTTACACACTCTAGTTTTAGATTTCATGAGGGAACTTATACATTTCCATTTCCTAATTGGGTGTTGTGAAGGACATCATGCCCCATCCCCAAGGTAGATACTCATTTATTACTCATATTTACTATTACATACATTTTTATAGCTATCTTGACAACCTTAGGAATGTTAGACATAACATAAATCACACATTAAAAATATATGTTTATATTATCTTACATTCTAATGTTATTTATGCACATTATATTAGATTATTACATAACTATCACATATTATATAGATAACTCATATATTGTAGAGCATTTTTAAGTATAGTTCCATCATAGGTTTAACAACTCCCCTCAAAAGAGGGGGCATTCATAGGGATTTATCATAGAGATTAGGCTCCTATAAGGCATTCACAATACATTTTTAGCACACAAGATTAGATTATAAAAATTAGATTTACATAAACATAATGGGGAAATAGTGACATTGAGATTAGTACAGTTGTACAATAATTAGAGCAAATAGACATTAATACCCAAATTGGGAAACTAACACCACATGGTGATATTATCCAAGATATGGCACTACTGTCTAATAGCCTCAATTTTTTAAAAAAAATCTAGATTAGCTAGAAAAAGTGTAGTAAGTGTAGTCCTAGTTTATATAAGTTTAGTTATAAACTTATCAATTTTGATCAATTTAGCTCAGATTCATACCATTTTAGCTTAGATTCATACTATTTTACTCATATTAGGGGTATCATGCATGGATTGACCATTCCTATTTTCATTTTAGATACTCAAATACATATTATTACAACTTAGTCCAAAATCTAAATGCTTAAATATTAGATTTGGGAGCATATACATGACACATTATTTTTGTATACTCACTTACACACTAGTTGGTTAGATGGAATGACAAAATCCATGTCATGATCTACATTATATTCACCTTTATGAGAGGTTTGGGCACACCACCTATCCAATATAAGTTATTCACAAGTCATGATCCACCAAACAAGGGTGGGTAATGATGGAGTCAAAATTGGATTGAGTTCTTGAGCTACCCACAAATATGGATTGATCAATCCATCACCTTAATACAAGTTATTCATTGATTGATCACTATATGCATGCACACACATATGTTTTCACTAGGTTTATGCATTGTTTCATGTACCCAATGATGTGTATTTGTTATTTTCCTCTCTCTTATCCCTTTGCTCAATTTTACTCAGTTTCACTTCTTTATTCAATTTTGTCTTTAATTTCGATATATCTTAAGTAAGGACTGATATATGCATGTTTCACTTGCAAGACATGCATTGTAACATGATTCACATACTTAGACCCAGCTTCATGAGCTTCACCTTTTAGGTAATTATAGGTATGTTTTTTTCCTTTATCATATACATTTCTTTTTGTTGTATTTCTAAAATAAAGGGGAGAAATAAATGTAATAACCTAAAAGTGACACTAAGTGATAAGAGTGATACTTTGGACCACCTCTCCATAGTCTATCCCTAAACCTATCCTATATATTATTTTCACACTTATCTCACCTTCATGTGGGCCACAAGTGTCCCTAGTCATCCCTAAAATAGTCCCAGACTGTCATTCTTGCATCTTAGCCCTTCATGCCTAGGATTGTACTGCTCAAATAATAGCTCCATAATAGGGAAAATATCACCACATGTGTTAATGTCCAAATAATGGTGTTACTATCCTTTCCTTCTTATTTTTACAAAGATATATATTTTCAAATCTTAGACATCCTAGGGTTGGTCTAGACCTCTTTTATCACTCACATAAGCACTAGAACAATATAAATACATGAAATTTAGCCTTCTAGCCACTAGATGAAAATTAGATGCAAATTACATATGCAAAATTAGAAAAAATTATGCATAATTAAAGTTATCAATCCCTATTTTTCCCTAATTCTACATGCTACAATCTACAACATTCCAAAGCTTAGATTACCTAGATTTCCAGTCTCAAGCACAATCAAAGCACTCAAGTCAACTATCATACTAGATTCACTTACACTAGCACCGACACTCAAGTGAGGAGAAATACATCAATATTGATCCCTTTTTAGATTATTGGTATGTAGTCAACTCTCTTCAAAATGGGGTGTTGAGGATGCCCAATCTACCTCACTAACAAACACACTTTTCATAAAGGATTAGGATTTGTTCATAAAATTAGTCAAAATAGGTAATATATAGGGTTTTAGAACTCATGTATGCATGAATAGACCTTACATACCCAAACACAAGTGCACCTAAAATCTCAAGATAGTCCTACATATAGGACACTACTATCAAAATAAGGACACTAGCACCATATGGTGTTATCATCCACTTAAGGATATACTATCTAGGAGGGGTTTTGATACTTGAATCCTATTTGTGACACTTAGACTAGTCCTTGCCTTAGTTTTTAATCTTTAGATCATCTTAATTAGTCATTTTATAATTAATTTCTTACTTGCATTATTTATTTCTATTTTTAGAAAGGTTAAAGTTAGTCAATTTTATAACAATGGTTGTATTTATTGCATATTTCTACCTTGATTTACTATACTCAACTCTTTAACAACATAAGATATACATTCACTAAGTCCTATAACATTAAAACATTTGTTAAAATAATATATTATGTACTTAACATTTTTGTTAACACAATGGATCCATAGACTAATATTATATGTTTATACTAGTCCTTGTGTTTACCTTTATTCACTTCCTTGAGTGTCTTGCCTTGTTATTGTCTTGTTTATTGATCATTTGAATTTGATCCATTATGTATGGCTTTGTTTGCTTCTTTGACATTTTAATATGTCATTTCTTATTGTATAGATATTTAAATACATCATTATTACTTTTATATATATTTGATTAAGTCATATCCATTCAATTATGCTACATTTGAACATGCCCCTTGTTTATAGTCTCTTTAGACCATTTCCTTTTGAATTATTTTTGAGTGATACATACATTTTAGGCCTTGTATGATCACATTCTATGAATTTTATTGATACATTTACCTAGACATGTTTTATATGCTACATGGTTCATTCATAGTTATATGGTTATCTTATCCTTTTAAGGTGAGGTAAATACTAGTTTATATTCTTCCCTCACCTCAAATTGGGGGGGAGGAATATTAGTGGGGGTATGTCATAGAGGAATGGATTTCACACTTTAAAATTTTAAATTTAATGGAGGCATGTCATAAAGACATGGCTTCCACACAATCACAGTTTCATATATATAATGGAGGCATGTTTTGGAAACATGCTTTTTGGACTTATTCACTATTCAACATATCCATATTACAATAGGTCCATATTTTAGAAACATGTACTTCACATTACCAATTATATAAATTTTTATATTTATCCATATATAGTGGGGGCATGTTATGGTAGCATGTCACCCACACTTGTTCAAATTTCTAAATAGTCCAAAACACATAGTTATATGATTTAGATACACATTTGAGGTAGAATTATGTACATTGGTACCATTGTTATACATATTTTAATCAAAATACATATCTAAGGTGGATATGTTATGAAATGTGTGCCTAATATTCTAAAATACAAATCAATTTCAGATTATAAACACTTTCAAACATTGTCATTACCCACCAGTTTAGACTTTTATGAACTATATCAAGACAATCTACTATAATAGTTGGTTCATTTTTTGGTATGGTTGAGATGATTAAATCACTCATTCATTCCATTGTTTTAGGTTAGACTTTATTGAATCATCTATTCTAACTAGTTTGATAGTGTTAGTTAACATGGTTAACTCACACTCACCAAGTTATAAGTATGATTGGGTTGCACTATTGATCTAGTCTCAACTGTCATGTGGAAATTCATATTTTCTCCAAGGTTGGGGGAATTATCCCTCCTAAACTTCTCTCTATATATTTACTTAAATATATACACTTTTCATATTTATATATTTGTCCTAATATTTATTTCAATGACTATTAATGATACATTTTTCAAATTAGATTGCCAATAGGCAAGATGATTGCATCGATACATAGGGGTACTCTTAAAACTTGATATCTTTCAATTTCAATAATTTTAATAATTTTAATTATATATTATATGAATTTATTATATAATATTAAATGAATTTGGTTATAGGTAAGTCACTATTAAAGCACTCATGCTAGACTCAAGCAAAAACATGGTGTGTTATATACACCCAAGTACACATTCCTTTCCTTTAAATTAGTAAATCATTAATAGATTAAAGGGGAAAATTTAGACATTATTTATAAATTATATAGCACCTCAATATTTTACACTTGGATAAATTAGATCTTGGTTGTTACTCTCAGTTATATACCTTTTCTTACTTCCCTTGTCTTGCATATATTCTCTCTTGTGTCCCTTGGCCTATCTCTTAGTTTGATTAGTCTTATATTGATGACCTAGGCCTTATATCTTACCCATAATTCTTAAAACCTACTTATCTTATGCCTCTACAAATTATAATCCTATATCTATTTTATTTTTCCCTTGACACTTATGTCAATGTAGGTAACTACTCTGATGCAAGTGTCAAATGCCCTAAAGTCATATAACTTGTAAATGAAACATATATTAATGGTAAGCCTACATGATTTGACTAAATTTTTTCTCTAAATGGAATGGTATAAATAAAATATCAACCCTCACTCATTCCTCACCTAGCACATACCAAGGAAACTTATCTAAAGCATTCAATCAAGTATCCAAGAGAGAATAACTTCCCTATTTTCTTCTATTTCCATATCATTCATAGGGAGAACACAACTATAGGTATTTAATTATTTAAGTATTATCCCAAGGGTTTTATTTTACAAGTTATAACCTAGGTCATTGGTTAACTTAATTTTCACATATTATATGATTCACACACGTGCCAACCTATAGTGTAGAACTACATAAGTTTGAGGCCCTCTTCAGATTACTAGCTATGTAGGAAGTGTTCATTGACAAAATAATATTTGGGGTATCTCAATGCTATGTTCACACAAACCCCTTTCCCATATCCACTATGAGGAGAGATAACTAGGGTTTTTCTATTTGAAAATGAGTGACAGGTCATGACCCAGATCTGAATACACCAAAGTAAAGGAAATAAAAAACTCAAAATCATCCAAGTGGTCACATCCTATTTTAATATGTATTCCATAAAATACACCTATATCCAACCTTGAAACTAGCATCAACTCAATTATCCAAGGTTGATGTAACTATTTGAGGCTACAAAGGAACTTAATCTAAAACTTAGTGACTATTCTAGAATAATCTTGTAGTCTTATTCTTGCCTATTCCATATCCAAATCTATATCAGCATCATATCTAGCTCATAAATTATTTTCATTATCAATGTAATATTTAGCATATCTATACTTTATATATTTATTATCTTAGCATAATAATTTCATTATATGTTCTATCTAAATTTCACAATTAATTAGCCTATTATAGATATATTTTATCATCTTTATGCCTTGGCTATCTCTACCCCCTTTAACCCTAGATTCTATAAGCAAAATTTTTAGGGTTAAACATATATATATATATATATAACCTATAATAATATAATTTGTATAATAAAATTCCCCTGGCATAGGCATGGCATCTAGGTAGAAGGGAGTCCATCATCTAAGAATCCAAGTATAGTATGTATGTCCTACATCACACTCACATACCTCATAAAATGTATGTGTATGAAAAATTAATATGTTATCTACGAAGATATGTGATAAATAACATATGTAAAGGAAGTAAACAAGCAATGCATGTCATGCTTAGGCCTTAATTTTTTAGAATATTTTTAATGTTTTTAAAAAAATTGACATATTTAAATGTTCTTGAATTTTTTTATGCATTTGATTTTTATTGGATTTTTTATATTTTTTAATGTTTTTATATTTTTAAATTTTTTTGAAGAGAAAATTAGTCCATGATCCCATCAATGGCAGGACCATAGTGCATTCTTGTGCAATAGAGTTTGAGGGTGACTTTATATGAATTAAAATTTCTACATGTAGATGAGTCTAAATCTAAAAAATATTAGGTGTTATAAAATAATTGTCTTGATTACTATTCATATTATTTTATAGTATGTGTATCTATAGAAAGTACATGATTAGGTGTATTCCACTATATAGTTGGATAAGGTCTCACTGCCTATGTTCATTTTGGAGCAAGCTAAACTATTTGATGTTCTACCTTAGGATGCATTGTATAATATATAAAAGTCTTTTAAATTTGAAAAAATCTTTGATGTGAATCTTTTTTTCTAGGAGGGTGTACCACTCTCCTTTGAATTTACTATATATAAAGATCCTACATAAGTGTAACAACTATCTATATATTTTGCTATTGAATAGGTTTAATAATTAACTCTATAATGTGGTCTTGAATAGGTTTAATAATTAAATCTAAATCATGATCTTTAATAGGTATAATTATGAATTGTGGTGGTGGTGGGGTAGGAGGAGGAGATACCACTTACTATAGAGAATACTCATATCAAATGACTATAACTTTCACTACATGATTATAATGTATATATTTGAGACATCAATGCACTGTAGATGGAATTTTGTGGATTTTATGTATCTAAGGACATCCTAATAATATATCAAAGACCCATGTGCATGGTAGGATTAATAATTAAGTAATTGTTATTTCTAAACCAACCTAAAGATGTAAGCATTATATTCCCTAGATTACTTTATATATGTCCATAAAATGATATAATTAATTTTGATATATCTTTTAAATCCTCCTCTAAGTACCCAAGATTAAAAATAAGTGTCATTGTACATGGGTATTCACTTGACCCATTTTCAATCATGACATTATGTATAATTAGACTAGCTAAGATTCATAGAATGAGTTGACCACCCTAATAGAAATAAAAATACCTATGTCATATTGATCATCATTTATAAATGAATTTTGATATTGAATATTTGGATCTATATTCTTAGATATAGTAATGTTTATTGGTTACCTATGATACTTTTGGATGGTACCATTGATGCTCTTTTTATTTCTTTGAAGTATGCAATACATGTTCATATCTCTATTCTAAAACTTGGTACATTTTCTTTTTCATTCATGTATGTGTAAGGTGAGATGTTATTTTATCATGGACCATAGTTTTTTTCACTCATATTTTATTTATTTTTAATGTTAATAAACCACCCTCGAAATTAAAATATAAACTTGTATGATCTTTATTCATTGTTGCATTTATTTTTTGTAGCCATGGTTGTCCCAAAATATTATTTTTTCGTGGAATAGTATGATGTAAAATCAATAGTGTATTCATTGTCTTAAGTATTAAAGTGTTATTAAAATAATATGTCCCATATTATATCCATGTGTATACTAAAAATATTTATTATTGTATAACACACTTTGAATAAATTTTGTTTTACATATATTATGTTGTTACATATTATCTACAGTTATATCTTCTCTATGTTTTCTATTAATGAGAGCTCAAATTACCATTGGTTCCTTCTCAACAATATTATGAGATATCTCAGTGTTCATATAAAAATATGTAGTAAAAGATGAAGAAGTGAATTTGTTTGTATTTTTTTTCATTTTCCCAAATGTGATAATACTTTTATTTTTCAAGGTGTGTAATATTTTCTCTCAGTGCATAATAACCATTATCTATATGTCCATTAGTACCATGATAAATGAAAAATGGATTGTATTTTACGTACTCAATATGATTAGGAAGATTATAGTAATTATGAGAGATAGTGATTAACTTTTTATCGAACAATGTTTGTGGAATATCATTTGGTCAATCTCTAAAACTATCAAACTTAAAGTGGTTACCTCTTATTGAAAGTATCTTTATTCATGTTAAGTGGTTATTTTTAAATTGATTATCTCCCTTTATTGAGGACATTAACTTGATATTCCTTAATTGTAACTATTTTCATTGATTAATTTGGCTAATGATAAATTGTGAATGGGCTCTTTCCTTCAATAGAGACTAAATCTAATTCCACCCTTTTATTAGTAGCTTACTTCCTAGGTGAAGATGGTCTTGAATTTTTATATTGGTGTCCTTATGTGTTACATAACTAAAATCACATGCATATTTAAACATTTACATGTATAAATTTAAAAAATAAGTATAAATTTGATGCATGGATCTTATTTGAGTGGAGACAAAGGACCCCTACTAAAGATGAATTGATTTTCTAAATATGAGAGCTGATAAGTAATGGAATGAAAATTAGTCTTAAATTTTAAAATGTAATATTTGATAAGTTCATAATGAACTTATTAAAAACCTTGTAAATTTTCCAATTTGAATAATAACACCATGTTTTATGATAATCTAATAGGAACACATCTTCCCACATTTTGAAATTAGGTAAGGGGATGTTGGGTAGGCTATAAAAATATTATGAGGCATCTCTTGTTATACTTTTATGAAAATAATATGATGTGTCCATCATTACCCCATTCTCCAAAAAAAATGTGTATATTAAGTTAAATGAATACAAAGATATCAATAACAATCAAATAATGATAGTATAAGAATAAAAAAATCTTTGGATATAGATATTCACATATAGCTCAGGTAAGGGGTTATATTAAAATAATATTATCTTTAATATTAGCACAACATGATATAGTTTATAAATTAAGATACATTAATTATCTTTAGAGGTCACCAATAACATGCATCATGGATATAATATGACTAGTAAGGATAGTAGTGGTTTGTAAAGGCTCAATCTTGGGTTGTAATTGACCATTTACTTTAAACATTGGTGTGATGGGATCATGACTATTATAATTACATGGATAAGGATATAATTTTGAGACAAAATTAGTTCATGATTTAGTATCATTAAATATCTTATCAAATTGATTTTTTATAGATTAAAAAACATCACATTGTTTCTCATTGGATTATTATGTTTTAATAAAATATTGAGAATCATCACAAGTGATGTTATCATCAAAATCACAATTTATGGATATAGCATGAATAATTTGAGAATATTTACATAATATTAAATGATCATCACTTCATGTATCCAAGGAAATAATATCACATTTTTTTGTCTAGAAGATAGTACATCACATTAATTTACATTTTTTGGTGTTTCAAGAGAAAGAGTGAACGTATCACATGAGTTAATAAAGGATATATCAATCAATGGTATGAGGTTATCTCTACATTGTATGATTATCTTATTACCTATCTTGACCAGAACTAATGGAGAGCAGTAGAATAGATGGTCTCTGGAATCATCATTAGTGAGGATTTATCCCCTTCCCCTGATGTTAGGATAGGAAGTGGGAAGGAGGGATGGGTGGGTTATAATTAAATTATAGGTTGCATGTTTTAACATTATTTAAAATTTCCAAGGGAGGAGAAATATTATTACAATATTGTAAATAACTAGCCATATCTAAAGAATAATTTGGCATGTTATATTCATTTACATCATAAAATATTTATATATAAGGATATGGAGTAGCATACTCGTTCATATTATTTTCTATTTCTATGCAAGGTCTATGCTTTTGTAGTTTATATTGATTAATGTGGTTTAGTGTAGTAGTACATTTAAGAGTTAAAAAACATGTGCTAATGGTTTATTCTTAAAATTTTGATCCCTATGATAGATTAAAATAAATAATATATTCATTATTAGTATGTCTTTTTCTAATTTAGGAAAAGAGGAATACAAGGGAGGAATAGGGGAATTTGGCTCTTCAATTTCTAAATTAGTGTGCTCATTTTCCTCTTCAATATAATATCCCACTATTTTACCACTCCTCTTTATTTTTAATTATTATAATCTGTTGTTCCTAAAATCAACTGTGCTTATTTTTGGAACTCCCCTATGAAACTTGTCCTTTTCATCTTTTCGTCTCCCTCAGTTAGTTCTTCAAGGCGGATTTCAAATTCGCTTTCATCTTGGCCTCGGAACGAGAAGTGGTTACCTTCTCGTCCCTGCCAGTCTTTCCTCCCTTTTCCCTTGTGCAAGGGCGGCAAAAATTTCCGCCCCTGCATTTTCCTTCGCTTTTTATGCAAGGGCAGCAAAAATCGCCGCCCCTGCACTTTTTATGCAAGGGCAGCAAAAATCGCCGCCCCTGCACTTTTTATGCAAGGGCGGCAAATTTTGTCGCCCTTGCCCGTGTTCTTCATCTCCTTTTTGCCGCCCTTGCAGTGGGCGGTAAATTCCCCACCGTCTACCACTTCTGCCGTCGTCGGCCGATTTCTGCCATGGTCGGCATCTTTGCCGACGTCGGTGATTTTCATCTGCCGTCGTCGGTATGTTTGCCGACGTCGGTGATTTTTTCTGTCGGCGTCGATCATTCTCACCGTCTCCCTTCTCCTGCCTGTGCAGGGGCAGCAATTTTTGCCGCCCTTACATTTGAACCATGCAGAGGCGGCAATTTTTGCTGCCCTTACATCTGAACCATGCAGAGGCGGCAATTTTTGCCGCCCTTGCATCTGGCACTCGCGTTTCTTCGACTCTGAAGAGCTTTCTTTCTTTCCGTGTCCGCTTCCCTTCTTCTTTCGCTTTTTGACCTGCTCACGTCTCATCCCTTTCCAACTCATTTCCCTGATCGTGACCAGCAAACGTGCAGATCTCCTTGATCACTCCCTTCTTCCTCTGATCACACAATCATGGTTCTCACTGTAGTTTCTGTGAAGGGTCCCCCTTCATCGACGTCTTTTCAATAGATGTTCTTCCAGATCACTGAAGTTTCCCTGAAGTAGTCCAAGACCATGAAGAAGACTAAAAATAAAGATTGATAGTTTGGAAAATGATCTCGACAGAGGGAAAGAAATGAAAAATCCCAAGAAGAACACTCTGATGTTTGTTGATGCCATCTCCAGTAAGAACTCCTGTGTCGAGATCAAGAAGTCATTGATCTTCAAAATTCAGAAGAGATGATCCGAAAAGCTTTTGTTGAAGCATCTTTCTCAATGTCTTCGATGGACAGCATTTTGGATACTCAGTTAACTTTGGAGAATTTGAAATCCAAGTTAACTGGCCACTCTAAGGCCATCACAGCATTGAAAGACGCACTAATCAGATCTAGGGTCGTCTCCAAAAACGTAGTTGCACCAGACAGCATAGGAATTCAGGTATCGATCACCATGTACGATGCCCATTTGAAGAAGTCTGGCAGCAAAAATTGACACTCCCTCTCTTCTTCTATCCTTATGCATTTCTGTTTTGTGCAGAATGCGTGCAATTTTGTAATATGTAATTATGAATATTATATTCTTGGAAAATATCTAAAAGTCAAAGATGAGTCATCTTTGACCAGGATATTTTGTATATTTTATTATTTTTTGTTTTTGAGGATTTTCTCCCTATATATAGTGGCGACCTCATTTGTAAAAGGATCTTGGAAAAATTGAGAGCAAACACTGCTGAAATTGAAGCAACTTTTGAGACTTTGTGCTCAGATTTGTAAATCATATTTTGTTGAATGAATGAGAAGCAGGTTATTTCAGACTTTGTGTTGAAGTTATCTGTGTCATCTAGGAAATAATTTCTTATGTACTCTTTCTTGATAACCTCTTGTTTATCTGATTTAATAAGCAAAGTGAATGTGTTGAATATTATCTAAGGGCGCTTCTAAAGGGTAGAAAATAGACTTTGTGCTACTTTTACCTTTGAGATTCTGTTATCCTTTGTAGTTTCAGGTGAAGACTTTGTGCTTCATTTTACCCTACGGTTGTACTCGTTCCGGATCTGTGGAGAAGCTACGGAAGACTTTGTGCTTGCGTGAGCATTCTTGTGGACTTTGTTACTACAGGTGATCTCTTGCTTTCTGTTTAAAATCATTCCTAAAAGAAGAGGAATGCTGTTAGCTTAAAGACCAAGATTTTCCCTCTTTTGTCCCTTGTACATTACCTCTAAAAGAAGAGAGGTAGATGCTGTTATACCACCCTCGTGTGTTATTTTCTGCTTAACTATATATTCAGCACGTAAATATTGATAGGGAACCTCCCCTTGATGAGAGGAGAGATTTACCTCGTCTTGATCTGGTAAAGCCACACTCCTCATGGTGTAAATCTCCCTTATGCTATGGCTGATATCCCCATTTTGTCATCAGTTAGTTGACGACAAAATATTCACCCAACAGTTTTTTGGTGACTCTGCTGGGGATTCGAATGTGCAGTCTGAAACCTCAAGTTTCAAATTGAAGCAGTCCCTACCCTTCTCCATTACGTAATCTGGCGACTCCATTTCATGTCTTACCCATTATCATTTTAGCTTTACCAGCTGCCTCCATTATATTATCTGGTCTGCAAAACCAGAGCTGCTGGGAAGAATGCACATCTTGGAGCCTCAAGCTTCAACTTGAAGTAGTTTCGGTCCCATTTTTGTTTTAAAAATCTAGCAATCCCACGCTATACCAGAAGTCAGAGATCTAAGGGTGTTGTCGACCCTGTGTTTGAATTAGCACAACAGAGTAATTTTGATCTATTTCCTCCATCAGCTTCTCTTCAACGGTCCAAGAGTTTTCCTTCCAGCGTTGTCAGGTCACCAACACAAGGTAGAACTCTTTTTCCCGCTGTCAATCACCGCCTACCTATAAACACTCCACCAAGGTTTGTTATCCCACATTTTCATCCTCTTATCATAATGGCCCAAGGCCCGTGGGGCAATTCCTTTGGTCCTCTTAATTTAACCCCACCTCTGCATGAACTACCTCGTAGTTCTAGGAAAAATTTTCCTAAGTTCTTTGGAGATGGAAAGGTTCATCCCAATGAGCATATTTCTGCTTTCTCCATAGCATGTGGTGTAATTGGCATAGAATTTGAGGATGTGGCAGTAAGACTTTTTGTGGAGACTTTGCAAGGTGCTGCTGCAGATTGGTTCTATCACTTGCAGGCCGGGTCAGTAACAAGCTGGGATACGCTCAAGTCCAAATTTGAAGCCCGATTTAAACCCGCTGAAGATGCACATGCTTTGTTAGCTCAGCTAACACAGATGAAAAAAGAATCCCAGGAACCCATGAGGGATTTCATAGCCAAATTCAATAAGTTGAGAAATCGAATTCCAATCGTGGCTCAGCCCACGCCAGAAAATCTCAAGTGCTTTTTCATCAACTCGAAACTTCCTGAAGTAAGTTTTCTGTTAAGGCGAGCTGGCCCTATGGATCTAGCATTGGCTCAAGATTTGGCTACTGAGATTGAGGATGATCTTATCCTGGCAGGTAAGATCAAAAAAGACTCAAGTAAAAATAAATTCCCTTCATCTACTGAAAGTCCTTCTACAGCTACTACAGATCCTATGGTACAAAAGTTAGCAAATGAAATGCTAGCTCTCAGAAGACAGATGGCCCAAGTTATGTCTACTTCTCCTAATCAGGATATGCCAAGGAGGACATTTCAGAATCAAGCGTACCAAGGTAATGCTGCTAGGAATCAAGGGCAGCCAAATCATCTTCCTCCCCCTCAGAGGAACCTCGCCCTTGAAGCCCCTCCAACCAACTCAGCAGTTGGATATCTGGAAATAGAACGCGCTTCCCCTTTCCAACCTGAGTTGGACCAACAATATGATGCTAATCTCTTTGGAGAGCAAGAAGAAGAATTAGCTAATGACTCCGTCATTGGCTACCTGAATTATCAAGAGGAACCCAGGAGTGAGGGGAATGCAACTGAAGGATCATATGCCGTATTCACCCGGTCCCAGAAACAGTCAGCCCGACAAGTTGATAAAGAGAAGATAGAGGAGCAACCTCGGCCAGCAGTTTCAATTGCCAAGTGGGGAACCCCTCTGCCCTTCCAACCAAAGGACCCGTTGACTATTGAAAAGGTATGTACCCCAAGCATCCCTGTATCCTTTACTTCAACTTCGCAAACCAGCCCTCCCCATCCCAAAAACCAAAAGAGTGAACTCCCATCCTCTGTCCCTAGTCTAATTCAGACATTTGACATAATTGAGCATGCCAAAAAGACTAAAATTCAAATGTCTGAATTTGAATTTCTACAAGCCCATCCTAAACAGTTGGACATGTTGGCAGAATATGTGAAAGGTATAGCCATTCCTATAGGACAAGAAATTTTGAGGGTAACTCATGATCCCCCAAATAATGTATCCACCCAGAATAATCTTGCCGTGACTCCTCCAGTTGCTCTTGGGAAAATAGAACCTTTTTATGTTTCCCTGTTAATAAATGGTTGCAAGTTGAGCAATTATGTCATCGATTCTGGTGCATCTGACAACGTCATGCCTGCTAAAGTGGCAAAATCTCTTGGTCTCACATTGACTAAAACTTTTGGGAGATGTTTCTCTATGGAGAACAAACAAGTACCACTATTGGGGCAAATCAAAGATGCTCAATTTGCATTTGCAGCATTCCCTGACAAGAGGATCAAGATGACAGTACTGGTGGCTGACGTCCCAGCTTCATATGGCATTCTACTTGGATGAAACTTTTGAAAGGATGTCAGAGGAGAATTGAGCATGGACTTATCCCAGGCAAAGATTCCTGTGAAAGGTGTGATGCAAAGGTTGCTCCCTGAGAGAGAGGCAAAGTACGTGGTCACCCAAACGTCATCTCCTATGGCTCAGATTTTGTTTGAGTCCTCAGGCAAGGGTAATTATTTTTTGACCACAGAAGAGTTTCATGAAGAGCCTGTTAAAGCCCTTGAGAATGCCAACCAAAAAATTGGTTCAACTGAAATAATGACAAGTGGGCCTGATAGTGCCAATCAGTGGTGGGTGTCAAATGAGGACAATCAAATCAGATGCTGGATAGAACCAAAAGAGCAACCAATTATGGTAGTTGACCATGTTGCTACGCGTCATGATCATAAAAAATAACTCTTCACCAAGAAAACAAAGATTCATGGTTTTTGGGTCAAAAGACAAATCTTGCTGTGGGGCAAGAGGAGAAAACTAAAGGGATGGCACAGGAAGTTAGTTTTTTGGTGGAGGTTTCCATTTACACATCGTCAATTCTGGGGGGAAAATGGCCTCTTACTGGTTTATCAAGATAGGGTGTCATTGCCACTACCTCTAAAGGGGCAGCATCTGAGGTGCTTCGATTCTTGAAATACCAAATAAATTCCCCTGTATATTTGTATAGTCTTTAACTTTGTTTTATTTCATTTCTATTTTCATTGTTTGGAGCATTTCTTTTTGAGTAGCTTGACTCCGTGGCCCAATGGCACGCTTCTAAGGCACTGGAGATTTTGAATTCTACTCCCTTCAATTAATTTTTGCAATAGAAGGTAGTTCCCCAACAGGAGCCAACTGTTGTTCCTAAAATCAGCTGTGCTTATTTTTGGAACTCCCCTACGAAACTTGTCCTTTTCCTCTTTTTGTCTCCCTCAGTTAGTTCTTCAAGGCAGATTTCAAATTCGCTTTCATCTTGGCCTCGGAACGAGAAGTGGTTACCTTCTCATCCCTGCCAGTCTTTCCTCCCTTTTCCCTTGTGCAAGGGCGGCAAAAATTGCCGCCCCTGCATTTTCCTTCGCTTTTTATGCAAGGGCGGAAAAAATCACCGCCCCTACACTTTTTATGCAAGGGCAGCAAAAATCACCGCCCCTGCACTTTTTATGCAAGGGCGGCAAATTTTGTCACCCTTGCCCGTGTTCTTCATCTCCTTTTCATCGCCCTTGCAGTGGGCGGTAAATTCCCCGCCGTCTACCACTTCTGCCATCATCGGTCGATTTCTGCCGTGGTCGGCATCTTTGCCGACGTCGGTGATTTTTGTCTGCCGTCATCGGTATGTTTGCCGACATCGGCGATTTTTTCTTCCGGCGTCGGTCATTCTCGCCGTCTCCCTTCTCCTGCCCGTGCAGGGGTGGCAATTTTTGCCGCCCTTACATTTGAACCATGCAGAGGCGGCAATTTTTGCCGCCCTTACATCTGAACCATGCAAAGGTGGCAATTTTTGCTGCCCTTTCATCTGGCACTCGCATTTCTTTGACTCTGAAGAGCTTTCTTTCTTTCCGCGCCCGCTCCCCTTCTTCTTCTACTTTTTGACCTGCTCACGTCTCATCCCTTTCCAACTCATTTCCCTGATCGTGACCAGCAAACGTGTAGATCTCCCTGATCACTCCCTTCTTCCTCTGATCGCACAATCATGGTTCTCGCTGCAGTTTCTGTGAAGGGTCCCCCTTCATCGATGTCTTTTCAATAGATGTTCTTCCAGATCACTGAAGTTTCCCTGAAGCAGTCCAAGACCATGAAGAAGACTGAAAATAAAGATTGATAGTTTGGAAAATGATCTCGACAGAGGGAAAGAAATGAAAAATCTCAAGAATAACACTCTGATGTTTGTTGATGCCATCTCTAGTAAGAAATCCTGTGTCGAGATCAAGAAGTCATTGATCTTCAACATTTAGAAGAGATGATCCAAAAAGCTTTTGTTGAAGCATCTTTCTCAATGTCTTCGATGGACAGCATTTTGGATACTCAGTTAACTTTGGAGAATTTGAAATCCAAGTTAACTGGCCACTCTAAGGCCATCACAGCATTGAAAGACGCACTAATCAGATCTAGGGTCATCTCCAAAAATGCAGTTGCACCAGACAGCATAGGAATTCAGGTATCGATCACCATGTACGATGCCCATTTGAAGAAGTCCGGCAGCAAAAATTGACACTCCCTCTCTTCTTCTATCCTTATGCATTTCTGTTTTGTGCAGAATGCGTGCAATTTTGTAATATGTAATTACGAATATTATATTCTTGGAAAATATCTAAAAGTCAAAGATGAGTCATCTTTGACCAGGATATTTTGTATATTTTATTATTTTCTATTTTTGAGGATTTTCTCCCTATATATAGTGGCGACCTCATTTGTAAAAGGATCTTGGAAAAATTGAGAGCAAACACTGCTGAAATTGAAGCAACTTTTGAGACTTTGTGCTCAGATTTGTAAATCATATTTTGTTGAATGAATGAGAAGCAGGTTATTTCAGACTTTGTGTTGAAGTTATCTGTGTCATCTAGGAAATATTTTCTTATGTACTCTTTCTTGATAACCTCTTGTTTATCTGATTTAATAAGCAAAGTGAATGTGTTGAATATTATCTAAGGGCACTTCTAGAGGGTAGAAAATAGACTTTGTGCTACTTTTACCTTTGAGATTCTGTTATCTTTTGTAGTTTCAGGTGAAGACTTTGTGCTTCATTTTACCCTATGGTTGTACTCGTTCTAGATCTGTGGAGAAGCTACGGAAGACTTTGTGCTTGTGTGAGCATTCTTGTGGACTTTGTTACTACAGGTGATCTCTTGCTTTCTGTTTAAAATCATTCCTGAAAGAAGAGGAATGTTGTTAGCTTAAAGACCAAGATTTTCCCTCTTTTGTCCCTTGTACATTACCTCTGAAAGAAGAGAGGTAGATGTTTTTATACCACCCTCGTGTGTTATTTTCTGCTTAACTATATATTCAGCACGTAAATATTGATAGGGAACCTCCCCTTGATGAGAGGAGAGATTTACCTCGTCTTGATCTGGTAAAGCCACACTCCTCGTGGTGTAAATCTCCCTTATGCTGTGGCTGATATCCCCATTTTGTCATCAGTTAGTTGACGACAAAATATTCACCCAACATAATCATAATCATAATAATATATATCATAGTCATATTCTTCATTGCTATAAGTAGCATCAACAATTGTACAATTGTGATCATTTGTCCATTCATTATAATAAGCATAAGTTATGGAATTATTAAAGAGGAGGAAATCTAAATGATGATAACCATTAGGGGTTTCATAGTTAGTATCAAATATATTTTTTTTGATGAAAAATAAAGTGAATTCAAAAAACACCAATCCTAATACTAAAAAACAACCAGACATTCCAAAAAATAAAGAGTCTCAATAGGTGTGACTAGATTAGAGGTATATTTGATTTTTAGGCTCTCAAATACACTAATCCCAGTCATAAATATTTCATAAGTCCCATAGGGTAATTGATTATAGATAATTAAACCATATATTAGCTATAATATTTTGTCTCCAAGGTACATTGAGAATAACTTCATGGTGCTAACCAATTACCAATGCACTAAAAAACTAAATGGTCAAAAGAATTCTTATGGCTAAAAATAAAAACCCTATGCATTTATGATATATCATGAGGTACATGGAAACTAAAATTTATATATAATTTACTCTAATAGCTTTAGTATTGGACAAATACCCCTCATATCATAGCTTAGGTAAACTTTATTATCACTTTTCCCCAAAATTGACAACTCCTATCAGTTTTACAAATGCCATAACATATTTCTAAAAAAATAAAGGAAAGAAAAAAATTGAAATTTAAAACCAATCAAAATAAAATATTTATATGTATAGAAATCATAAATTAATTTGAAACCCTAGGGGAAAAATTAGAAAAAAATGATGTTTTAATATGTACGGGTTCACCAATATGTTTTACTCTATTTTTAATTAGAAAATAAATGATGTTTAATATGTTAAAACATGATAGATCTATTCAAATTTAAATATATGACATTTAAGCATAAATTTTAATGTAAATCATAATTGATTGATTGAAATTAAAAGTGACAAATGGTGTATGCTAAAATAGTAAGTACAACCAAATATAAAAATACTTAGATTTTATAGTTTTTGGTTAGCTATAACTAATGTCTAGCAATGTAAATTAGGATAATATAGGAATATGCCAGATCATGATCAAGAATAAATCTAATAGATATTTTTGGACAATTTTTCACTCCCTAGATAGTAGTGCTTAATCATGTTCATTGATTACAGACTTTTCTTCTTTGATTGTGACCAATATATGATTATTCTATCACATGTGCTTGTGTCTACTAATAGTATTGAGATATTTAGCTTCTATTGGTGCTACATATAAATCATTTTTTCCTTCTCTTTACCTTGGAAACTGTAAGGGTAATTTTGAAATCTATAAACTTGTAAAAAGAGAGAGGAAGTATAGTAGGTTGAGGTGACCCCAATCACCTCCTTTGATGATTGACTGCTACCTATATATATATATAAATACTTTGAGTAGGGCATCAAGCCACATGTAGTTTTCAAAACTAGAGTGATTATAAAATTATGCTCTTTATTTATATGTATGAAGAAATAAATTTGGATTTTGATACTTGACAATATTATTTATTAAATTAATTTTAAATGCTTAACACTTGATTTGAGACTACTCCTAGTGAATGATATTAATTTTTTTGAAGAATAGATTATATTTTCTTAGTATGTAGTAGTGTAAAATATATAATCCATATAAAAATCAACTCCCTTTGAATTGATATTTTGATTTGATTATATAGTGAGGCCTTTTAATAATTTACTTTAGCCAACTTGTGAAACTTGTGGGAAGACCCAAATGAATATTTCAAATTTTATAAACTAGTAGCTAAGTGGCATGGGGATGAAGTCTCATAAGTTGGCAGATCTACAAAAGTAGACTTGTCTACCTAGAGAAAATGTGTCTAAGAAAAGTAGGAACAACAATCCTAACATTAGAACAATCTCAGAGATTATATAAAATAGTTTGAGCATTGACTTGGAAATTATTATGTACCAGTAATGGTGAATAGAGGATCAATCCCACAAATAAATATTTTCTTTAGAGGAATGGTGAATAAGAGTCATGTATCTAAGCCAAATTAAATTGGATAAATAGGTTTTAATGATTAACATTATCAAGTAATGTGACTAGATTTAGGTATCTACAAAATACAATTACATACCTAATAATATACAACAAGTAAAGGACTATTTTTTTTGCTTAAGACCCATGTAATAGTAAAAAAATAAGCACCCAATTTGAACTTTAGAAGTAAACAGTAGCCTTCCATCAGAATAATCAACATCCTTTTTGATGCATTGACCCTTTACAACATATTTTATCTTTTTCATGTTTTTTTAGTAGGTTGACACCTATTTGTTTAAATGGAAATATCATTATATGGTTTAAATGTCTCAAAAAAGTTTTTTAATATTTCAATTAGAATTTTGATCCACTTTCCACATTTTTGGTAGATGCCCCAAGAAATTTCCAACACCTCAAGAGAATTTCCAATGTTTTTTAGGTTTTCTAGAGTCTCCATTTTTTGTTATAAATATTTAACAAAGGATTGAACGAGTTTTCAATTTAAAAAATTAGTGTTCAAGCCTTCATTATTGGTTGTTCTAGTGATTTATAAATTTCATGCAATCTTTTGTATAAGTTTTGGACTTATTTCCAAGTGCCTCGAATAAATTTTAAACACATTATACAAAGTTTAAAACAAATTTTAATATTTTTTCATGACTTTAAAATTTTTTTCAACACTTGAAATATATTAGGTTAGTATATATTTCAATGCCTTTATCATCATTATTGAAATTATTCAAACGTCTTCATATTATATATCTACATTTTTCCATATTTTGTATGAGTGTGAACTATGTTTAATTATATGTGTAAAATTTCTCACAAATTTAATGTTGACTCCTTTATTTGACCTTCACAAAAAATTTTAAAAAAATTATAAAAAATTCACAAATGTTTACTCAAATCTAAACATAGGAAACAAATAATTACCAACACATAAAAATAATACAAAAATTAAAATGTATGTTCATACTCTCGTTTATGGTTCTCTGTCATTCATATTATTTGTTGTCATTGATCTAATATGGCATCCTCCTTCCTTATACTCTTGTGGGTCCCAAATACAACAACCACCATCTTCTCCTCATGATCCTCTCATCTTTTTTTTGACTTTGACACCAATGTTCATATAATCACATACACACACAAAATACATTAAAAAAATACAAGTACATTTTTTAGATACAATATCCGTTATTTTTTAACTCTCGAAGAATATGTGTGTGTGTGTAGAGAAAAAGATAATAATTTCCCATAATGGGAAGAACTACCAACTAATAATAGTTAGCATGTTGTCAATAAAAAATTCTTAAGATTAGTTTAATATTCCTAATACTCATATGGTATATCAATACCTGGGATCTCCTTATATATATTTAGGGTTATTCCTCTCATTGAAATTATATATATTGAATTTTTTCCCTTTCCCTTCCACCGATTCCTCAATTTTATTATCCTCTATGCATAATATACTTGTTATATATTCCCCAGTGATTGAATCAATTGGTATATTATCACTATCCAATTTATCAATGTTTTTCAAAATATCCTCAAATCAACATCCAAATCCTCTAATTTTCTCAATATTCAATGACCTCATGAAATATCCCTTTTACAGGATATTTACTAACACTCATAAAAACTCTAAACATACACGCAATTATTTCTAAAAGATCCAAACTACATAGATAAATTTAGATTCCACTTACTTCCTAAATCACCTATGAGATGAGAAATTTTCATATTTCTCATTTATCCTTAAACATAAAATTTTAGATTTCCTAAATCACCTAATGCACCCACAAATTTTGGATTTTGTACTTTTTATAATATTTTACTTGATACAAATTACTCTCACTCTCATAAAAGGATAACATAAGTCTCACAATACTCTCATAAAATTATAACATAACTCTCACAATAAAGACATAATCTTCATTACATATGAGGAAAATTGACAATCACTTACTATGCCTTACATAGAAGATTTTTATATTCCTCCAAATGAGAGAATACCCTTATGAAAATATGACAACACAAAATAAATGACTTACAACACCAATAGAGATAAGGTTCCCCAAATATAATAGACACTCCACATAATTAAAATCTGGGAACACTTGCACAATCTAAAACTTCAACACTACAATCTTCCACTCTAACAATATTCACACTTGCAAATAAAATATGTATACAACTAGAAAGGGTGGAATATTTCACCACTAATACCAGTATTACAACTCAATATAAATCCCAAGGAGAGGAAATATTGAACATGCAAGTTCAATTTACAAAGGGGTTTTAGTTTGATCAATTGAATAGTTAAACAAAAGAAGGAATGCATACTTATAGAAAAGCAAAGGAGAATGAGAGAAAGAGGAGGAGAGGGAAAGAGGGAATAGAGAGAAAATTACACCCCTCTTAGGCACTATTTTCAAAAAATGATCATTTTCTCACACATGTGTGATAAAATCACATTAATTTATTTGCCCCACCTTGTCTATGGAATCTCATGATGATATTTGACCCCAAATATTCAAGTGCTTTGATTTTCCCATGTGCAAGTATCCTCCATGATCCTTCTTTGAATTTTTTGGGATATCCTTTATAGTTTCACTCCCCCCTTAGATGTGACCTTCAATAAACAATAACAACCATTCCCCACCATTTGAAAAATAATTCAAAATATTCTCTTTACCTTTATCTTCACTCATGAACCCCACAAGATCAATAAATTTGACTTTCAATCCACTTAGTTCCCCATTAGTTTGTCCTCTCATGATTTTTTATATTCATCACATGCCTTGGAGGAAAAAATTTCCCCACTTGATTATTCCACCTTTTGGGCAATAAAAATTTATCATGTGGGTCAAGCCATGTCACCTAGACACCTCACCACTCATTCCACCTCATGCCTTCACCATGTCACCATGAATAGTGACATATGAATAGTGATACATGAATAGTATTGGTGAATAATTATTTACCATACTAATATTCCATTATAATACCTAAATTAGCTTACGAGAATATGATAGGCTATTGGTCTTTTGCTATCAAACCTGTCAAGGAGTAAGGGACATTATAGTCCTCCCTTCCCAAAATTACTTGTCTCTCTAAGTAATTATAGATTGGGATGTTGTATAATCTTCTCATCCTCCCATGTGGAATCCTCTACAATAAAATATTTCCACCACACCAAAAATTCCCTAATGATATAGTTCATAAGCTTCTTCACTCACACCTCCAGAACTAATTCTAGAACTAGAATCAATTTAGCTTCCTCATCCATCAGTGGAAACTCTAACATTGGCTCAATATGCTACCCAAGTACCTTATTAAGTCAAGATACATGAAATACATTATGAATCCTACTATGCCTAGGTAACTTGAGCTCATAAGTAACCTTTCCAACCCATCTCAAAATCCTATATGGTCCATAAAATCATGGATTTAATTTCTCTACTCCACTCTTATTCAAAGAAGGTTATCTATATGGTTGTAGGCAAAGTAATACCAAGTCATCCACATCAAATGACCTCTCCAATTTATGTTGATTTACATACTTTTTATGTTGGTTTTGGGCTCATTGTATATTCTCATTAAGAGCCTTCATAATATATTGATTCTCTTCAATCTAATCATGAGCTTTGGGAGCTCTACTATCTACTATTACTAGATCCATAAAAGAGGAGGTGTCATACCCATAGAGTTCCCAAAATGGTGTCATGCCAATACTCATATAATGGGTGGTATTATAGAAATGCTCTCCCAAGTGTAACCACTTCACCCATGCTTTTTGATGTCTTGTCACATAACTCTGCAAGTATCCCTCAATCCATTTGTTTACAATCTCTATCTAGCCATCAATATATGGATGATAATTGGTACTCAGAGTTAACTTAGTACTTGCCAATATAAACAACTCTTGATAAAAAGTATTCATGAATCAGTTGTCCCAATCACTAACTATGTTTTTAGGCAATCCAT
The DNA here is from genome assembly GCA_037957365.1 of Torreya grandis. Classification (NCBI taxonomy): domain Eukaryota; kingdom Viridiplantae; phylum Streptophyta; class Pinopsida; order Cupressales; family Taxaceae; genus Torreya; species Torreya grandis. The sequence continues at coordinate 1,221,941 of JARHVA010000766.1, read as the reverse complement.
GTAGCCTAAAGATCTCTTCAAAGAATAATACCACCACTTAAGATGTATTATATTCTACTAAAATTATGAATAAATGAGCATAATTGGTCAATCTATCGACCAACACATAAATGCAATTCTTACCTTGAGCTTTGGGTAGGCTTATGATGAAATTCATTGAAATACTTTCCCACTTTTGGTTTGGAATAGGTAATGGTTGGAGTAATCACGTAGGAAATGAATTCTTAAATTTTTTCTACTAACAAACTAAATATTTTATGATGTGATTGAGAACATCATCCTTTAACCCCTTCCAATCAAATCTCACATGAACATATATATAGGTCTTAAATTACCCTAGATGTCCTTCCAAGGGAGTGTCATATGCAGTACTCAAAATATTTGTTTGCATTCATGATTTAGGCATAAGATATATTCTACCTTTGTAGAATATCATATCATTAATGACCTTGTACCTATCATCCTATATCATCCCATATATGATCTTGCAAGCAAATTGATTCTTGGAATACTCAACCAAAATATGAGCCTTCCAATCTACTAAAATTTCTATCATAGATCAAAGGGAGGGCTACCTAGATAATGCATCAGCCACTACATTATTATTTCCCTTAACATAATCTATATCAAAATCATAAGCTTGGATTTCACTTACCCACTTTTTCTGATGATTTTTGAGGTCCTTTTTCTCCATAAAATACCTCAAGCTATTGTGATATGTTCGAACCACAAATCTGTTGCCCATACTATTACTAACAAAATTTGACTAAGGCATGTAGTATGGCTAGCATCTCTTTGTCATAAACAGAGTATCCATGCTCTACTGCACTCAACTTTCAACTCTCAAAGGCAATGTTATGCCTATTGTGCATCAATACCATATTGATTATGACTCTTAAAGCATCACATTTTAGGATGAATGGCTATGAAAATTTTGGCAATGGTAGTATTGGGCACATACTCATCACATTCTTTAGGTGATCAAATATTTACTGAGAATATTTTTACCAGGAAAATGCTCCTCTCTTGGTAAAATTATTCAATGGTTCCATCAGTTGGGAATACCCCTTCATAAACCTTCTATAATAGTAGCAAAGTCCTAAGAAGCCTCTCAAATGAGTTAGCATCCTCAAAGGTGGCCAATCACTGATTACTTGAATCTTAGCCTGATCTACCTTGACTTTAGCTACTCCAATCACAAATCCAAAATAAAAGACCTCTCTCATTCCAAATTCACATTTGGAATCTTTATCATAGAGTGAATATGCTCCCATGATAGTCAAGACCTCATCCAAGTGCCTAAGATTCTCCTCCCAAGTGTCATTGTATATCAAGATGTCATCAAAGAACACTAGAACAAACTTTCATAAGTGATGGTTAAACATGTGGTTCATAAAAGACTAAAATGTTTTTAAAGCATTCATCAATCCAAATGGCATCACCAAAAACTCATAGTGCCCATAATGGCACCTAAAAGTTGTCTTGTGTACATCCTCCTCTCACACTCTAATCTGATGGTATCTTGATTAGAGATCAATCTTGGAGAAGTACACAACTCTATGTAGCTCATCGATCCTAGGTATGGGATACCAATTCTTGATGGTCCTCTTGTTGAGAGTATGGTAATCAATGCACATCCTTATATTCCCATCCTTTTTATTCACCAGCACCACCGAAGAAGCAAATAGACTAAAACTAGGCCAAATATGTCCCATGTCAAGGAGCTGTTTAATAGTCTTCTCAATCTCTTCATTAAATAATTGAGGATGATGATAAGGAGTAGTGATAATTAGTTTGGCCCATTCCTTCAACTCAATCACATGCTCAAATGCTCAGTTAAGAGGTCTCCCTAGAGGCATTTCACCAAAACCCCATTATGCTTGTTCAACAAATAATGTATGTCTTTGTGGTATTCCTACTTACCACCTTTTGTGCTCTTTACTGAAACTAAACATTGAAATGATAATTTTATGTCATTATGTTTGAATGTCCTTCCCATACTTTTGTCTATAACCACTTTTAGGTCACTATTAGACATTATTTTTAACACCACATATTTCCCATTTGATTTGAAATTCAATTCCATGGTTTGGAAATTTTGAGTGAATTCCCTAAGTGAATGCAACCAATGAACACCTAACACAATGTTGGTATTCCCAATACCAACCATATAAAAATCATCAATCATGAAATGATGGCCCAATGTAATATTGAGCCATGTAACCCACTTGGTGAAAGTCATCATGAAACCATCAGCTACCACCATGTTGAATCCTTCAAAATCTTCATCCTGTAGACCCCGCTACATGACAAGAGCCTCATCAATAAAGTTGTGGGTTTCCCCATTATCAATTAGCATAGTTAATCATTTCCCTTAAATCAAACCACTAACTTTGAATACATTGTACCAAGTAGCACCTGATTGTGTGGCAATATTACCTCTAGGTATGGGTTTTGATGCTTGGGTAGACTCTAATTCCTCATGCTCCTCATGCTCACTATGATCATCAAGTGCATAACTATCTAAACTCTCACTATCCTCTTCATGGTACACCTCAATGTAGTGTATTTTTCCTTCCCCTTTGCATTTATATCTTGGTTCCCATGGTTTCTTATAGGTAAAACATAGCTTCTTCCTCTACAGCTCATCTCTAGACTCATTTGGAAGGTAAGGCTTCTTTGGCACTTCATATGCTTTTTCTTGCTTTTGTAGAAATTACTTGGTTGGGAACTTTGATGAAACCTTTGACTTGGGAATGAATAACTCCAAATCTTAAGATTTTCTTATAGCCTCCTATAGGGAAGGTGGAGAAAAAGCCTTTACCCAACCATGCAATGGCTCCATCAGTTCTTCAATAAATAAAGCTATCAATCTAGAATCAAAGACATCAGTAACCATGACTGCTAGCCTCTAAAATTCTAAAATGTAAACTTAAAGTGATCCCAACTTCCTTAGATGTGTTGGTTTCTTAAAAATAACTTGGGTTACTTCCAATCAAATTTATCTATCAACCTATGAGTAAGCTCTCCATAAGTATCAACGAGATTATGTCCCTGGGTTATCATCCCAAAGTTCCACCAATCATGTGACACTCCTTCCAAGTGTAGAAAAGCAAATTGGATTGCCTCTTTCTCAAACATGTGGTAAAAAAAATAGTTATCCAATTTTTGAATCCATGCATGAGCAGTACATTTTATTGAACCATCAAAAGGGGGCATAGTCACCTTTCCCATCTTTTACTATAGCTCCTAATTTTGCAATTTTTCTCCTCTATTACCCTTGGGCTTATTACTTAACCACAAATTGAAAAATTCACTCAATCTCATGGTTTTTTGAGTTGCCTCATCCAAAGAATTCCATTCTTGAATGTAATCATAGATTATTTCCTTAGCAACATGTGGTCTATTTTCTTGTGGGCTTTGTTGATCTATAAAAATAAGCTAGTAGGGCTTAGATGTATATTCTAGAGAGTTACTTATCTCATCCTTGAATTCATTATGGCTAACACTATCTTTGATCAAAAACCATTGCAAGAATTATTTCATATCATTCATGGACTCTTGTTGTCTTCAGTTGGCCTCTTCTTGTCTTTGGATCACCTCTTGATTTATTCTAGTCATATTGGTGAGGGAATCCATAAGGGATTCCTAAAAAATGTTTATCTCCCATATTTTCCTTATCAACCTCAACCTCAGAATTAGGATCTCCTAATTATCCCAAAACTCTACTTTTCAAATACATAGAAATAATCTAAAAAAAATTGGACTCCACAGGCTGGCAAGATCACCAACTTTGATACCACTGAAATATCCCTTTTACAGGATATTCACTAACACTCACAAAAACTCTAAACATACACATAATTATTTCTTAAATATCCAAACTACACAAATAAATTTGGATTCCACTTACTTCCTAGATCACCTATGAGATGATAAATTTTCATATTTCTCATTTATCCTTAAACATAAAATTTTAGATTTACTAAATCACCTAATGTACTCACAAATTTTAGATTTTATACTTTTTATAATATTTTATTTGACACAAATTACTCTCACTAAATTGCAAAAAATGAACTTAATATTCACTCTCATAAAAGGATAACATAACTCTCACAATAAAGATATAATCTTCATTACATATGAGGAAAATTGACAATCACATAATATGCCTTACATAGTAGATTTTTGTATTCCTCAAAATGAGAGAATACACTTATGAAACTATGACAACACAAAATAAATGACTTACAAAACCAATGGAGAGAAGGTTCCCCCAATATAATAGACACTCCACACAACTAAAATCTAGAAACACCTACACGATCTAAAACTTCAATAATGCAATATTCCACTCTGACCATCTTCACACCTACAAATAAAATATGGATACAACTAGCAAGGGTGGAATCTTTCACCATCAATACTAGTATTACAAATCAATAAAAATCCCAATGAGAGGAAATATTGGACATGCAAGTTCAATTTACAAAGGGGTTTTAGTTTGATCAATTGAATACTCAAATAAAATAAGGAATGCATACTTATATAAAAGCAAAGGAGAATGAGAGAAAAAGGAGGAGAAGGAAAGAGTGAAGAGAGGGAAAATTACACCCCTTTTAGGCACTATTTTCAAATAATGATCATTTTCTCACACGTGTGAGAAAATCACATTAATTTCTTTGCCCCACCTTGTCTATAGAATATCATGATGATTTTTGACCCCAAATCTTCAAGTTCTTTGATTATCCCATGTGAAATTATCCTCCTTGATCCTTATTTGAATTTTTTGGGCTATCATTTACACTTTCATGCCCCCCTTAGATGTGACCTTCAATAAACAATAGAAACCATTCCCCACCATGTGAAAAATAATTCAAAAGATTCTCCTTACCTTTATCTTCACTCATGAACCCCACAAGATCAATAAATTTGACTTTCAATCCACTTAGTTCCCCATTAATTTGTCCTCTCATGATTTTTTCTATCCATCACATGCCTTGGAGGAAAAACTTGCCCCACTTGACTATTACACCTTTTGGGTAATAAAAAATTATCATGTGGGTCAAGCCACGTCACCTAGACACCTCACCACTCATTCCACCTCATGCCTTCACCATGTCACCATGAATAGTGACATGATAATTGTATTTATGAATAGTGATTTACCACACTATCGGTCTTTTGCTATCAAGCTTGTCAAGGAGTAGGGGACATTACACCTCAACCTATCATGGATATATTCCAAATTTTCATGTGATCCTTCATGTGTTTCATCCTTTCTTAATGTATCTATTATAATCCCTTCCTCTTATGATTTCAATATGGTTAGCTACTAATTTTATTTATTTTATCTCTCCCTTCGCTACCTCCTCAATTTCACAATAGTAGTGAATTTTTCCCTTTATTTAAAATATTTTTATTAATTTAATTACTAATAAATAAATTATTATTATTATTTTAATCATTAATAATAATTTTTTCTCAAAAATAATAATTTAATATTTAATTTTTAGAATTAATTATTTTCTATTATCTAATTAATTACCACTTATTGGTAATAAAATTTATGCCACCACTAATACAAATCAACAAAAAAATTATGATGCATGATAAATGTAATACATAAGTATAGTAGACATAAATTTATGACATATGTATGGTAGATGTAAAACATAAATATAAGAAACAATGATTGAAAAAATTTATGACATTTTAATGACACATTAATGAGACATCATTAAAATATGAATGATATTTGAAAAATAGATACAAACATATAAAGGAAATCATAAATGTGCCATGAATATATCACAAATTTTTTGTACCAAAAATTATAGTTCAAGGGTTTATTTAACATAATTTTTTGACATCATATGGTTTCATAAATATGTCATACAAATAAATTAAAAAAATACAAAAAAATACCTAATAATACAATCATTAATAAAAAATATATATATATCTTAGGCTCCTCAAGGCTTAATTTTAAATATAAACATTGTTGGGCTTACCATTAATCATTGATGAGCTGTCTCAAGTTTAACTTTTATAAATAATAAGGATGTCTTGATTTTGGTCTTCTTTGACACTTTGGGTAAGATCACCAACAATTTTGTTGATGTGAAGGATTTATGCCAAGGTCTTCTGATTGATAAATTAAAAAAATGAATGAAATTAGTTTTAGAGGGAGCTTATTAGCTTATCATCAATTCCCTCAAAATAAGATAAGTAACCACTAAAATTTTAAAATCGTCATTGAAGAATATGAATTTTTCACTTGAGTTATCTTCCTTTTTAATTATCCACATATGAATAGATGTAAATCAAACAATTAACCTTCTATCCAACCTTGGTGTGGAGCAAAATTATTTGTATAATAATAAAATACATATTTTTCATGACCATTAATGATTCTAAATTATCACCAATTTTTTATGGGGATTTATAAGGCTCCTCCTAGTCTTTGATTTGATGGACCTTGATTCTCAACTAATGCCAAATTGGGGTGGCATGATGGATGTTATGTCATTTTTATTTATTTTGAGGCAACTAGTTTTAGTAGTGAGAGGCTATAAATCCATCATCTCTCCCTTGCCTTGGCCATTTTATCCAGTAATGAGAGAAATAGTGGATGACTGTCATCTCAAGGATTTCTAAGTCTAATCATGGAGGCAAAGAAATATTTTCATGGTGGTAAGGATTAATCATATATAAGTAACATGTATTACAATAAAGGGAGAACATCCTTGATAAAAAACTTAAGGGAGAAAAAAATGAAAAATTATCCACAAATATTCTTTGGAGGATGTGTGCACATACTTTATAGTGTATATGGATAACCTCAAGCTAAGGAAACTTATAAACCATGGAGTTTTCTTCCCAAGTATACTATATTTATAGCTTAGTAAACCCTTCATTTTTTAGATGTCCTCTCTATTAGAAGTAATAAATGATTAAATTCAAGTGATGTAAAACAAAATTATTTCATGCACAATTGGCTACAAGGTTTGGGGAGGTGCCTTAGTGGATTGTGTCCTTCAATCCATCAAAAAATATAATCATCACACTCTTATATTGGATACTCTCAATGTGTCCCAATGGATTGGAGTGTAGATAGTGTATTTCAAGGTCATTAACACTCATGCAATTCATGAGTATTTATAAAATTTGAGGTGTAGCTTAATGTGTCACCTAGACTAGGTCTAGATACTTCTCAAGGTGAAATTGATGTAATTTCTAAGGGTCAAAAAATATTGATACAATATTTTATATACTAGGTATAAAATTTACCCCTTTTTTCTCTTATAGTTAGGACATTTTTTTATGATTTTGTATGATAAATAAATGAAGCAAAGACCTATTTTGAGTCTTTGAGTCATGTGATGAGGTTGATGCTTAGTTATGTTTATTTATACTATGATTTAATTTTTTTTTCTATCACTTTTACAAATTTATTATAATAATATGGAAATTTTTATAGACAAATTGTATACACCCAATCTTTTTGACTTTATTGATGTTTTCTCTTGAAAGGGCTTGTCGGCGCATCAATTTACTGAGTGCACACATTAAGCGGTGTATTAGGAATGGGTTGGTTTCATCTCATGGTAATTTATGAGAGGTTTTTTCATATTATTTTTTCACACCATTATTATTATCATTCTAACATCCTTTGGGTCTCTGTCATTCTTTCCTCTATGTCTACATTCTACTTAGCTTTTCTATCTTCCCTATATCCTAATATACTAGCATGGTCAATACCATTTATTCCATGTTTTAGTATTCCATGTATTACCAAAATAGATATATTTATGAAATTTTCTTTTTTCATTTGTAATCTATCAACATTACTGATACTTTACTATGTCAGTCAATATTTTTAATTATATTGGCCTAATCGATACCATTTGCCTAGAGTTCAAGGTTATTTTTGGGTATTAGATCCATATATAGAATCCATATTTCATTTTTAAAACAATATATCACATTAATAACCTATTATTGCACTTGTATTTCTACCCTAAGGAGTATTTTAGACACTTAGTGGTTTGAAACCTTATCTTGGAAGTTTTTCTTGTGGTGTCATTGAAGCCCAATAGGAGAGGAATTTTTAATTCATAACGAGGATATATATGTATTCATTCAGCCATTTGAAGTATTCAACATAAAACATATCTTGTAAAGTGTCTATTGATCCAAGGGAGGAGATTTAAGCATCAACAAATCCTCTCAAAGGTAAGTATTTATATCCATAAACTCTTTCCTTTACATGGTAAACTAGGTATTGTAATTTACTTTATGGATGTATGTGTGTATCCTTTCTTAGACTCTTTGTTATACTATATAATATGGTGTGTGTATGTGTGTGTGTGTGTGTGTGTGTGTGTGTGTGTGTGTGTGTGTGTGTGTGTGTGTGTGTGTGTGTGTGTGTGTGGTTACTTAGGCTTTTCATTTATCACCTTAGGTTTCATAGACCCCCATTTGGTTTACCATTATGCCTTACCTTTTTTATAATCAAGAATTTATTTTACTTTCACCTTTATAATCATTGTTACAATCACTTATCATCATTTGAACCATAGTCATAAATATATCCATATGCTTGATACTTAGGCTTTGGAACCATTTATTCTTGAAATTTGAGTTATAGATTACCCTCTACTAGGTATATGGATACCCTAGGTCCTTACCTAATTGTCCAAGCATATGCAGTCTCTATTGATCAAACTTATTTGAGTCCTAGTCTATTGATAAAAAGAACATAGTTATAGGCCATTATAGATTTTGCATACATTCTAGTTAATAATAGTTATAGGCCATTCTAGATTGTACATACTATTGTTCCCCAAAAATATCACTCATTTTTGGGACAACATTTGAGCTATTTTGGTCCTATAGACCAAAATTATCTCTTCCCTTTTTGAAATTTGTCCTGGGCATTCAAATTCCTCATTTTTCAATGCTTCTCAGAAATCTATAGACTCTACAGGAATGAATATGTGGACTCTACAGGCTTAAATCTATAGACTCTACAAGAATAGAAAATCTATAGACTCAGCAAGAAGAGAAATCTATATACTTTGTAGGAAAGAAGCAAGCTTTCAACACTTAGGCAATCTCAAAGTTGGTTCAATGACCAGGTTCAACCAAAAGAGTTCATCAGCAAGATTCTAAGCAAGGATTGAACCATTGAACCTTGAACCATTTTGGTTCAAAGGGATCAATAGGTTTAAAGGTTCAACATTAGTAGCAAGAGTTCAACTGCTTCCAAGTTCAAAGGCTTCTTTAGTCAGGTTCAAAGTTTTCTACAAGTAGGTTCAATCAAAAGAACAAGTTTCTGAGGCTTGAACCATTGAACCGTTGAACCATTGAACCACTTTGGTTCAAAGGTTCAATAGGTTCAACACATTTAGTTCAATGAGGATCAAAAGGACTTAGCCAAATCAAAGGGAATGAACCATTGAACCATTGAACCAAATCTTTGATTCATTTAGTCGGTTCATCAAATGGTTCAATGGCTTTTGGTTCAATCAAAGGGTTCATCAACTTGGTTCAAAGCTTGGTTCATCAGCTTGGTTCAAAGCTTGGTTCAATAGTTGGTTTAAAGGAGTAGTTCAATGCAAAAATTCAAAAGAGCCTCCCAAAAGACAAGTGCCCTTGTAGAGGGCACTTGGTTGACAAAAGCACCCTTCGGAAGGGTCATTTTCAAAGAAGCTGCAAAGGTAAGTTCTTTCAAAAAAAATTTAAGGCAGCTGAAAGACAAACAGATTTCCTTTGAGAAAAAGACTAAGGCATAATTCCTTCATAATTTTTGTCCAAAGGAATTCCTTCAGACAAAAAGTCTGAAGGAACTCGGAAAGGCTACGAGAGGAAAGCCCGAAGGAGTTTCTCAAAGCCAAAGAACAAAGCAATAATTCTCACAGACTTTTTGTCCATAGGAAATTGTCTATAGACTTTTTATCTGTGAGAAATTGTCTGCACACTTTTTGTTTGTAGGAAAGGGTACATAGAAAAAGTTGGTAGGAAAGCTCTGAAAGATGCTGAAGACAAAAGGCCACTGAAGGACCCCAAAGGGCAGGTGCCCTTGAAGGGCACTCTCGACTGCCAAATTGAAGGACACTTCCCCAAAGTTGATGGGTCACCTTCCCTTCAAGAGGATGCAAAACAAGAAATCCAAAGGAAACAAGTAGTAGAAAAATATAAATCAAGAGAAAGCTGAAGAAAGCCCAAGCGGTGACATGCCTGAAGATGTCAAAGTCAAGAACAGAGAACTAGCCATTGGAAATTCAAGCATATTGATGGGTGCGCTAACGTCAATTTCAAGGTTCATAAAATAGTTGTTGATCTTTGTAGGTTTAAATCTATGGACTTGAATGCATTCAAATTCTTTAAGGCCAAGATCAGTAGGAAACGATTAAGGAATAGATGCATCAAATTGAATTAAGGACCCGATTTAATTAACTAGAAAAGGAGGAATGATGAAGAAGGATCAAATCTCCAGGTGGACATTGAAAGATGTAAATTTCAATAGCATGACTCATTTCTCTGCATTGAGAAAAGAAAATGGGTAGATGCCCCTAAATTCTAGCCTATCTTCTTAATAAATTTCAATGCAACATGATGTGTTACTATTCCTGAGTCCTTCTTGTTAGGGTGTGGAGCTAAAAGCTTCACCAGGATGCAAATTGGATGAGGTTGCTAAGGTGTAGAGAAACTGACATTGGTCTAATCAACTGACATCAGTCATATCTAGTGAGCAAAGCAACTGACATCTGTCAAGAGTCGGCTGACATCGGTCATCTCCAGGTAGATAGGGACCGATGTCAATCGCTTGTGCATTCTAAAACTGTTAGTTACACAAACAGTTAGTTTGTTGAATGACCAATTTGTATGTTAAAGGCTAATTTTAGTCTTGATTTGTGTGTCTAATTATTGTAATTATAAAGTCTAATTATTATTTGCATGAGGTCTATTTAAGAGACCCATGGGGCTGTATTGTAATTAAGGACACGAAAGAGATCCTTCCAATTGTAAGATCAGGTTGATTTATAGGTTGTGCAAGATCAGGGAGAAGATCTACATGGTAAGTAAGGTCATTGATTTGTAGTTTGTTGCAAGATCAGGGAGATCTACTTGGAGTACATGGAATACTTGGTACTGGCAGTATTGTTACTGACTGGTTGGAGGTGAACAAAAACTCTATGTTTGAGTTGATTGTTGTGACCATAATTGAGAGAGAAAAATCTTGATTGAGAATTACTAGAAGTCCTAGAGGTGTGGGAAGCCTCAGAGGTGTGAGAAGGGTGTGGCATCTTCTCTATTGTATTTTATTTCTAGATTAGTTGAATACAAGATTGTATTATCTCTCAAATTTTGTGTTGTTTTTGATTTCTAATTACTTGTTGATTCTGATTAAATTCTATGTCTAGTTACTTATACAAATTAATCAATTATGCTTCCTAATCTTGACAAAGTGGTATCAGAGCCAGGTTTTTGGTTTGGTGCAGGTTCACAGAACCAAGTTGCAGGGAGCAGGTGTTTGTGTTTTGATTACAGGTCACTCACAGGGGTTTCTATTCGAGTGGGAGTATAGCAATGGCAGAAGAAAGTAAGCTAAGAATGGAGAAATTCAATGGCATGAATTATCAATTATGAAGGATGTAGATAGAAGATTATCTGTATCAAAAATATTTGTACTTACCGTTGGGTGGGGTTGCATGCAAGCCCACGGATATGAAAGATGAAGAATGGAAGGTTCTTGATCGGAAGGCTCTGAGAACTATAAGGTTAAGCCTGGCATCGTCTGTGATTTCCAACTTATCATAGGCTAAGACAATGGTAGAGTTAATGGAATCTTTGGTAAATTTATATGAAAAACCCTTGGCTTTAAATAAGGTATTTCTTATGAAGTAATTATTTAATTTGCAAATGCAGGAAGGTGGATTGGTACATAATCATCTTAGTGATTTCCATGGATTAGTAAATCGGTTAGTTTCAGTCAATATAGTTTTTGATGATGAAATTAAGGCTCTCTTAATCTTGTGCTCCTTACCCAAAAGTTGGGATAGTTTGGTAATGGCAGTTAGTAATATTGTGGTTGCTTCAAATATCTTAAAAGTGGATGATGTTGTTAGTGTAATCTTGAATGAATAAATTCGTAGGAAAAGCATAGGTGAATCATCAGGGAATGATTTGAGTGTTGAAATTAGAGTAAAGTAAAGAGAGAAGATTGAGCAAGGGAAGTCAAAGAAAGGTAGGAGACCTAGATCCAGGCCTGGCAAGAAAATCTGCTGGCAATGTGGAAAGAAAGGGCATGTAAAGAGAAATTGATGGTTGCTTGAAGATCAGCATGAAGGAAATGAAGAAGCAGATGTTGTAGATATTGTTGCACAGGATGCTCTTGTATGTTCCTTGGATAAATTGGAATCTTGGGTTTTAGATTTTGGTGCCTCTTTCTATGCAACCCCAAATAGAGCATTTTTCCATGATTATGTTCAAGGGGACTTTAGAGAGATTTATTTAGGGGATGGTAAGCCTTGTCAAATGGTTGGCAAAGGAAAAGTGTAGCTAAAATTGTAGATGGGAAACACATGGGTGTTGAAGGATGTCATGCATGTCCTAGTTTTGAAGTAGAATTTGATTTTTGTAGGAAAGTTGGGTGATGAGAGATGCACAGTAACTCTCACAGCAGACTCTTGGAAAGTTACCAAGGGTGCACTTGTTTTAGCGAGAGGTAAGAAAGTAGGTACTCTTTATCTATCTACTTGTATTATTGATTCTCCTTTTGGTTTATCTACTTCAACTGTAGATTCAAATATGTGGCTTCATAGGCTTGGTCACATGAATAAGAAGGGGATGCATGTTCTTGATTCAAAAAGTAAGAGTTCAGATCTGGGAGGCATAGAACAAGATTTCTATAAGCAACAGAAGAAAGTAAGGTTTCTTGAAACTACTGCTATAAGAAAGGATCGATTTTATTGCATAAAGAAGGAATCTGATGTTTTTGGCAAGAACAGGAAAGCCTTGGTGTTTATAGAGAAGATGACAGATAGAGATCAGTCATAGGGGCTGAATAATTCTAAGCAGGGCAATTTGAATAAGGTTATGATTCAAAGTAAGCTCACGGGTAAAAAGTCATCACTCACAGGAAAACACATGAACCAATTTCAATTAGGTATAACTGATGTCAGCAAACAAGTGGACACCAACGTCAGTTAGAGAATTGATGTCGACAGACAGGACACCGGTGTTAGTTAGGGAACCAGCATTGGTGATCAGGAGGATTCGACATTGGTCATGTGCAGACCAGGGTCGGCTAGAAAATGGATTTTGGGTAGATAGCAAGCTGTCAAAGGGTCTCAAATGCCTATATGGAGGACTGAAAGGGTAAGTAAGCCTCAAATTCATTATTCCCCTTCTTTACACTACTTTTTGCTCACTGATGGTCAAGAACTAGGAAGTTTTAAAGAAGCAAAGCAGGTAGAATCCAACAAACAATGGGAGCATGGCATGGATGAGGAAGTTGATTCCTTAGGAGAGAACCAAATAGGAGGTTTTATAGAGTTGCTAGCAAAGCTAAAGAAGAGAGAGAATGGACATGTGAGACAGAAGGCCAGGGCATATGGTCTTGATAAAGCTACAAGACAATGGAGGTTTGATAGGTGTATGACAAAGCATGGCTTTAGTCAATGTCAGTGTGACCATTGTGCTTTCTTTACTAGGTTGGATAATATTAGCTATATTATCCTATTACTGTATGTAGTGTGTATGCTTGTTGCAGGGTCACACATGTAGGGAGTTTGTAAGCTAAAGGTAAAGTTAGTTCAGAGGTGTGTCATGAAGAATTTAGGAGTAGAAAAATTCTTTAGCATGAGTATTCTTAGAGACAGGGAAGATCACAGATTGATGTTGTCTCAGGATGATTATGTGAATAAGGTAGTGCAGGATGTAGAATAGGCAAGCACACCTATGGATGGATAGTTCACAAAATAGTGTCCCCAATCACATGATGAGGTTAAGTACATGTGTACTAGACCTAAGTTTGCCCAAGCAATGGGTGTTGTTAGAAAGTTTGTGGTCAATCTAGGAAAGAAGCACTGGAGAGCAGTTCAGTGGATTCTCTGGTATCTAAGAGGGACCAGTAGTAGGTTAACATGCGATGTCAGGTCAGACACTTCTCTACATGGGTATGTAGAATAGGATATGGCAGGTTACTTGGATGATAGGTGGAGCACCACAGGTTGTGTGGTGGTTGGTCTTTAAGATTGAGCTTGAAGAGGGATACAATCTAGGAAACAAAATTAGATGATGTACAGGTACAGGTATAGGTGTAGTTGTTTATCTCCAAGTGGGAGATTATTAGGGTGTGGAGCTAAAAGCTTCACTAGGATGCAAATTAGAGGAGGTTGCTAAGGTGCAAAGCAATCGACGTTGGTCTGATCAACAGACGTCAGTCATATCTAGTGAGAAAAGCAATAGACATTAGTCAAGAGTCGACTGATGTTGTTCATCTCCAGGCAGACAGGGACCGACGTCAGTCGCCTATGCATTCCAGAACTGTTAGTTACATGAACAATTAGTTTTTTGAACGGCCAATTTGCATGTTAAAGGCTAATTTTAGTCTTGAGTTATGTGTCTAATTATTGTAATTAGAAATTCTAATTATTGTTTGCATGAGGTATATTTAAGATACCCATGGGGTTGTATTGTAATTAAGGACAAGGAAGAGATCCTTCCAATTGTAAGATCAGGTTGATTTGTAGGTTGTGAAAGATCAAGAAGAAGATCTACATGGTAAGTAAGGTCATTGATTTACAGGTTGTTGCAAGATCAAGGAGATCTACTTGGAGTATGTGGAGTACTTGGTAATGGCAGTATTGTTACTGACTGGTTGGAGGTGAACAACAACTCTATGTTTGAGTTGATTGCTGTGACCGTAATTGAGAGAGAAAACTCTTGATTGAGAATTACTGGAGGTCCTAGAGGTGTGGGAAGCCTCAGAGGTGTGAGAAGAGTGTGGCATCTTCTCTATTGTATTTTATTTTTGGATGAGTTGAATACAAGATTGTAATGTCTCTCAAATTCTGTGTTGTTTTTGATTTCTAGTTACTTGTTGATTTTGGTTAAATTTCGTGTTTAGTTGCTTATACAAAGTAATCAATTGTGCTTCCTAATCCTGACACTTCTTAAAGAGGCTATATAAGGGACTCTCTTTTAGTGTAAAAGCATCTCTTTTTGACAATCAGAAATGAAAATCTATCCAAATTGAAAGGCATTACTGAGACTTTGAGCTCAGATTGTTGATAATATTTTGTTATTGGAATAAGAAAGCAAGTGACTTTTTAGACTTTGTGTTATGATATCTCTATTGTTGGGGAAACTGTTCTTATGTCTTTTTCCTTAATATATTTTTTGTTCCTTTAATTTAATAAGTAGGATTAGTGAAAGTAGTCAAGAAGGTGTCCTGAAGTCAACTGTGGAGAGACTTCATGCCCCCATAATTTCCTTTAGTGTATTTTCTTTTTGTTTTTGTGTAAAGGACCTTGGGATGACTTTGTGCCCTCATTTTCCTTCGTATCTCACTCTTGGGAAATTCAGGTGGAGACTTTGTGCTACATCTCAATTTGTTGATTACTACATCCTTGGTTATTTTTTAAAATTACTACCAGGAGTTTTCTTATGGTTTGTTGAATAGTACTTTTGAAATAAGAGGAGTGTTTTTTGTCATTTCCCTTGAGATTTTCCTTTGATTTACATGCATCATCTCTGAAGAAAGAGAGATAGATTTTCCTTAGATTTTCTATTTATATATACATATAGCATATCTATAAGTAACCTCCCCTTGATGAGAGGAGAGATTAGTCCCCTTTTGATGTGGTAAACCTACACATTTGGATGACCAATCTTACTACTTTGGTTGATCAGACCTATTTTGTTTATCAGTATGCTAATCAACAAAATATTCAACCAATAGTTTTTAGCAACTCCACTGGGGATATAACCCATTATCCATTTATAGTCTTACCATTCACCTCCACACTAACTAGGAAAGAATGAGCAGTTTAAAGCCTCAAGCTTCAAATTGAAGCAAGGTCAATTATTTTCCATTTTTGTTTCACAATCTAGCAAATTCAAGGTATACACAAAGCTAAAGGGCTAAAGGATTGTTGACCCTGTATTTAAGTTGGTACAACAAAGTGATTTAGATATATTTCCTTCACCATCTCACCTCCAATGAACTAAGAGATTTCCTCCTACTAAAGTCAGATCTCCATTGCCAGACGAAGTATCCACTTTTGTTATTGATAAAGCTTTGCCAATAATTTCCCCTCTGAGATTTGTTATTCCTTCTTTTCATAGTCATATAATGGCAATTCAAGGCCCTTGGGGTAATGCTTTTGGTCCTCTCAATCTTACTCCACCTCTACATGAGCTTCCATGTAGTTCAAGGAAGAATTTCCCCAATTCTATGGTGATGGAAAAGTTCAACCTGATGAACACATTACAGCCTTTAGCATAGCCTGTGGCATAATTGGAGTAGAATTTGAAGATGTAGCAGTCAGGATATTTGTAAAAACATTACAAGGTGATACTATAGATTGGTTTTATCATCTACAGGCTCAGTCAGTAACTGATTGGAATACCCTCAAAGATAAGTTTGAAGCCAAATTCAAACCTGTAGAAGATGCACATGCACTTCTGGCTCAACTTACACAAATGAAGAAAGAGCTTCATGAACCAATGAGAGACTTCATAGCCAAGTTTGACAACTGAGGAATAGAATTCATGTAATTACTTGACCTACAGCTGAGAATCTCAAATGTTTCTTCATTAATTCTTAGTTACTTGAAGTAAGTTTTTTTTTGAGACGTGTTGGTCAAATAGATCTTGTTGCAGTTCAACATTTAGACACTGAGATAGAAGATGATCTCATCTTAGTAGGGAAGATAAGAAGAGATCCAAATAGAAATAGACTTTCATCATCTTCTAAATATTCATCTACAAGCACCACAGATCCAATGGCACAAAAATTGGCAAATGAGTTGCTTGCTCTCAAAAAGCAAATGGTGTAAGGAATGTCTTCTACTCCTTCATATAGAGATATGCCAAGAATGACATTTCCAAATCAATCATATCAGGGCAATGTTGCTAGGAATCAAGGGCAACAAAATCATCTTCCTCCCCCACAAGGGAAACTTGCACTGGAAGCTCCTCCAACCAATTCAACAATGGGATATCTTGAAGTAGAATCAAAATTCTCTTTCCAGCCTAAATTAAATCAAGAAAATGACATTGATCTCCTTGAAGAAAATCAATAAGAATCAGCTGGTGACTCCCACATCGATTTCTTGAACTACCAAGATGAAACTGAAAGCAAAGGAGAAGCTTTTGATGGATCATATGTGGTGTTTACTAGGTCCAAGAACCAATCAGTCCAGCAAGTTAATAAAGAGAAGATAGAAGAGCAACCTCAAATAGAAGTTACAATTGCTAAGCGTGGAGCCACTTTGCCTTTCCAGTCAAAGGATCTGGTGATCACCTAAAAGACAAGTACATCAATTTCACCTTCACCTTCTATTTCAATTTCTATAACTAGCCCTCTTCCCATCCCTCCTAAAACTCAAAAGGTTGAAATACCTTCCTCTATACCTAGCTCAATTTAGCTATTTGACATAATTGATCATGTCCAAAAGATAAAAATATAGATGTCTAAATTTGAATATTTGCAATCCAATCTTGATCAATTGGATAAGTTGATCCAATGTGTCAAGAACCAAACCATCCCTGTAGGACAAAAAACTAAAAAGGTAACTCCTAATTCACCAAAGAACATGCCCATTCTGAATAATCTTGTCATTACTCCTCCAGCTACTCTTGGAAAAATAGAACTTTTCTATGTTTCCCTGTTAATAAATGGTCACAAGTTGAGTAATTATATTATAGACTTAGGCACATCTGATAATGTCATGCCTACTAAAGTAGTTGAGTCTCTGGGCCTCACATTGACCAAGACATTTGAGAGATGTTTCTCCATGGAAAACAAGCAAGTACCATTTCTGGGGCAAATCAAAGATGCCCAATTTGCATTTGCAACCTTTCCAAACAAGAGAATCAAGATGACTGTCTTGGTGGCTGACATCCCAGCATCTTATGGTATTTTGCTTAGACAAAAATTTCTACAAGGACGTGGGAGGAGAACTAAGCATGGACTTATCTGAGGCAAGAATCCCTATACAAGCCATAATGAAGAGTTTGCTCCTTGAAAAGGAGGAAAAATATGTGGTCACCCAAACATCAGCCCTTGAAGATCAAATTCTTTTTGAATCTGTAGGTATGGGTGACTACTTTCTATCTATAGATGAAGTGCATGAAGCATCTGATAAAATTCTTGAAAGTGCCAACCCAAAAATTAGTTCAACTAGAAAAGTAGAAGAACTAGTAGGTTACAATACAAATGAAGAAGGACCCTCCCTCTCTAATGAAGTAAAGTCTAAATAAAAATTAGTAACTGATGAGGTATGGACTCTAGAATTTAATGGTAGTTATTCCTCTACCGATTCAGGAGCTGGGATTGTGTTGATATCTCCTCAAAGAGATATGTTTCTTTCATCTTACAAATTACAATTTATCAACACTAACAATATAGCTGAATATGAATCTCTGTTGCTTAGAATGAAGGCTACTCAAGACAAAGGCATCAAGTTTCTTCATGCCAAAGGGGATGCTGAATTAGTGGTTTGTCAAGTGAGAAACTTATACCAAACCAAGAATAAAAGATTACGCCACTACTGCAACTTGGTTTGGGACCAAATTGAAAGCTTTGATGCTTTCAACATTTTTGCCATACCCAGAGAGTCTAATGACAAAGCTGATGCACTTGTTATTTCAGGAACTCTTTTAGTTCCTCACTCAGATTTCAAAGAAGACAGGTATACTATTGAGCTAGTCTATAGACCAAGTGTTCCTGACAATGCTGATCATTGGCAAGTATTCAATGATGATCATCAAATCATTTCCATCCTAGAATGAAAAGATAATTTTGAATAACTATGTTTTGAAGGCAGTGAATCTCAGAAGTATGAATCAGTCGCTAAATCTAGTTTAGATATAAATGAAGAATTCTTATAGCTGAAAGGAAATAAAATCCCCAAAGGCCTAGTTTCTCTTGAGAAACTATTTGACAAGCATGATAGATTTATCAAGCAATAGCAAACAGATTCAAATTTCTCTCAGGGATTCGATCAAGTAAATCTGATTACTAAAGAAAATCCCAAGATGGTTAACATTGGTAAGTGTTGCACCCTTGAAGAAAGATTAAATTTCACCACTTTACTTCATCAATACAGGGATGTATTAGCATATTCTTATGAAGATCTGAAGTCTCTCAGACTTAATGAAATCTACCATGACATTCCTCTCAATGTTAACTCAATGCCCTACAAGCAAAAATCTAGATATTATAATCTAAAAATATTAGGCATTATTCTGTCTGAGATACAAAAAATGTTAAATTCTAGAATCATCTTCCCAATCCATCATTCCACATAGATTACAAACATAGTGCTTGTAAGGAAGAAGAGTGGTAAAATTTTCATTTGTGTAGATTTCAAGAATCTAAATTAGTCATCTTTGAAAGATAATTACCCTTTGCCAATTATGGATCAAGTGCTTCAAACAGTGACAGGTTCAGAGATGTTATCAATGTTGGATGGCTTCTCAGGATATAATCAAGTTGAAATTAGTGAAGCAAACCAACACAAGACTGCATTCACCACACCTTAGGTACATTTGCATATAAAAGGATGCCTTTTGACTTAATAAATGTTGGTGCCACCTTTTAGAGAGCAATGGACTTGGATTTCAAAGATGAGATAGGTAAATTCATAGTGGTATACCTTGATGACTTGACTATATTTTCAAAGCATCGATCTGATCATATACGCCACTTACAACAAGTGCTAGAGTGCTACTACCAGAATGGTATTTCCTTAAACCCTAAGAAGTCTATTTTTAGAGTAATAAAGGGGAAACTCCTTAGACACATTGTGTCTAAAGAAGGCATAAATATTGATTCAGATAGAGTCAAGTCTATTCAAGAGCTTAATTTTTCTACAAGTAAAAATGTTGTTCACTCTTTCTTCAAAAAGGTGAATTTCTTATAGAGGTTCATCCCCAAATTTGCCAAGAAGACTAGACACATTGTGAACATGATGAAAGGGAAGACCACCTTTAGCTAGACTAAAGAAGGAAAGTCAGCATTTTAGGATATCAAGACTACCATTGCCCATGCTCCTACCTTGGTTTGTCCATATTACATCAAAGATTTCATCATATACAGCTATGCTTCTGAACACATGCTTTCAGCAATTCTTATTCAACAGGACAAGGAAGTTATGGAATCTCATATTTCTTTTAGAATTTACCCTCTCAAAATCCATGAGATGAAGTATTCAAAAGTAGAGAAGCATGCTTATGCATTGGTGAAAGTAGTCAAACATTTTTTCTTCTATATTCTAAATTCACACACTACTGCCTTAGTTCTTGACACCACAGTCAAGTCCATATTAACTCAGTAGGAGTTTGGCACAGAAAGAGGTAATTAGATTGCAAAGATCTAAGAGTTTGATGTAGACATCAAGCTAACAAATCTAGTCAAGGTAAAAGGCCTATGCTAATTAATTGTTGACAATAATCTAGAAGATACACAGCATAAAGAAGCTGAAGTGGAAGATACACCAACAGTCCTTTTTATCTCCACTACCAATGAGTGGTATTCAGGTATTGCTCATTTCCTTACTTATGGTGAATGTCCTACTCATTTTTATTATAAAGAAAAGAGGAATATCAAGTTGAAAGCTACCAATTTTGTCCTTTGGGACAACAGATTGTATAAGAGAAGCATAGATGGAGTATTCCTTCGTTGTGTAGACAAAGAGCAACAAAGTCAACTTTTGAAATATTTCCATAATCTATCCTATGGAGGACTTTTTTTTCTCCTGTGACTACTCACAAGATTCTGTGAGCCAGGTATTATTGGCCAACTATTTTCCAAGATGCATATAAGTGGATGAGAAAATGTGAACTATGTTAGCAATTTGTTGGAAGACCCAAGTTAGTTGCCTTGCCTCTCAAGCCAGTGATCATATAAGAACCATTCCAGTAATGGGGGATTGATTTTATTAGGACTATAAATCCATCTTAAAGTGCTGGACATGATTATGTCATTACAACAACTAACTATTTAACCAAGTGGGTAGAAGCAATCCCAACTAAGCATGCTACTTCAGAAGTTATATGCAATTTCTTCAAAGAGAATATCATTTCTAGGTTTGGAGTTATAACCAAAATTTTTATTGATAATGTGGCTTGTTTCACCTCCCAAGAGATTACACAATTCTATTTCCATTATGGAATTACACTCTCTCACTCTTTTGATTATTTTCCACAAGGGAATGGACAAGTTAAATCTAGCAATAGGAACATGGTAACTATCATCAAGAAGCTAGCAGATGACAATAAAAGGACATGGCATAAATAATTGGTTGATGCTCTATGGGAAAAAAAAATCACACCAAAGAGGGTAATTGGTATGTCTCCTTTTCAACTTTATGGTATCAATGCTGAGATACCAATCACCTTAGAATTGCCAACCTTGAAATTGGTAAAGGCAATTGAAGATCAGAACATATGAAAGCTCTCTTGATAAGAGAATAATGTGCCTGACTGAGCTAGATGAACAGAGAACCATGGTGGTGGACCGAATTGTTGCTCATCAATATTTGGTAAAGAAACTCTTTGACTAGAAGGCCAAAAATCATGATTTCCAAATTGGGGATCAAGTCTTGTTGTAGGTTAAAAGGAGAGAACCAAAAGGGATACATGGAAAGTTTGACTCCCTTTGGAGAGACCCATTTATAATTCATCAACATAATGGTGAAAATAGCATTCTACTAAAATATCAAGATGGCACACTCTTTTCTCTACCCCATAATGGGCAGTATCTAAAACACTTCAACTCTTGAAGTATTAGATCATTGCATTTATACATATGTATATTTGTATAGTTTTTACTTCTATTTTATTTTATTTATTTTCTTTTTTGATGCCTTTCATTTCTAGTTAGCATGACTCTGTAGCCTAATGGTACACATGAAGACACTGGAGATTTTGGATTCTACTCTCTTCAATTCTTTTTACAATTGATAAAAGTTCCCCAACTGGAGCCAACTATTGTTCCCCAAATATATCACTCATTTTTGGGACAACATTTGAACTATTTTGGTCCTACAGACCAAAATTGTCTCTTCCCTTTCTAAAATTTGTCTTGGGCATTCAAATTCTTCATTTTTCAAAGCTTCTCAAAAATCTACAGACTCTGCAGGCTTGAATCTATGGACTCTATAGGCTTAAATCTACAGACTCTGTAAGAAGAGAAAATATACGGACTCAGTAAGAAGAGAAATCTATGAACTCTATAGGAAAGAAGAAAGCTTTGAACACTTAGGTGATCTCAAAGTTGGTTCAATGACTAGGTTCAACCAAAAGAGTTCGTCGGCAAGCTTCTAAGCAAGGATTGAACTTTTAGACCTTGAACCATTTTGGTTCAATGGGCTCAACAGGATCAAAGGTTCAACATCAGTAGCAAGAGTTCAATTGCTTCTAGGTTCAAAGGCTTCTTTAGTCAAGTTAAAAGTTTTCTACAAGTAGGTTCAATCAAAAGAACAAGTTTCTGAGGCTTGAACCATTGAACCACTTTGGTTCAAAGTTTTAATGGGTTCAAGGTTCAACAGGTTCAACGTATTTGGTTCAATGAGGATCAAAAGGACTTATCCAAATCAAAGGGAATAAACCATTGAACTTTTGAACCAAAGCTTTGATTCATTTAGTCAGTTCACTCAGTCAGTTCATCAAATGGTTCAACAGCTTTTGGTTCAATCAAAGGGTTCATCAGCTTGGTTCAAAGCTTGGTTCAAAGCTTGGTTCATCAGCTTGGTTCAAAGATTGGTTCAATGGTTGGTTCAAAGGATCAGTTCAATGCAAAAGTTCAAAAGAGCCTCCCAAAAGACAAGTTCCCTTGTGGAGGGCACTTGGTTGATAAAATCACCCTTCGGAAGGGTCATTTTTAAAGAAGCCGCAAAGGTAAGTTCTTTTAGAGTTTTATTTAAGGCAACTGAAAGACAAATGGATTTCCTTTGGAAAAAAGACTAAGGCATAATTCCTTCATAATTTTTGTTTGAAGGAATTTAGAAAGGCTTTGGGAGGAAAGCCTGAAGAATTTTCTCAAAGCCAAATAACAAAGCAATAATTCTCACAGACTTTTTGTCCACGAGAAATTGTCTGCAGACTTTTTGCCTATGGTAAATTGTCTACGCACTTTTTGTTCATGGGAAAGGGTCCATAAAAAAAGTCTGCAGGAAAGGTTCGAAGGATGTCGAAGACAAAAGGTTGCCGAAGGACCCCGAAGGGTAGGTGCCCTTGTGGGGGACTCTCAGCTACCAAATTAAAGGACACTTCCCTGAAGCCAAAGGGTCACCTTCCCTTTGAGAGGATGAAAAACAAGAAATTTGAAGGAAACAAGTTGCAAAAAAAGCCAAATCAAGAGAAAGCTGAAGAAATCCCAAGGGGTGATGTACCTAAAGATGTCAAAGTTAAGAATGATGAACTAAACATTGGAAATTTAAGTGTATTGATAGGTGCATGAACGTCAACTTCAAGGTTCATAAAATAGCCATTGGTCCTTGTAGGTTTAAATCTATGGACTCAAATGCATTCAAAGGCTTTAAGGCCAAGATCAGCAGGAAGTGACTAAGGAAAATATGCATCAAATTGAATCAAGGACCTGATTCAATTAACCAGAAAAGGAGGAATGATGAAGAAGGATCAGATCACCAGGTGGACATTGAAAGATGTAAACTTTCAATAGCATGACTTGTTTCTCTACATTGAAAAAAGAAAATGGGTAGATGCCCCTAAATTCTAGCCTGTCTTCTTAACAAAGTTCAATGCAACATGATGTGTTATTATTCTCGAGTCCTTCTTGAAGAGGCTATATAAGGGACTCTCTTTTATTCTAAAAGCATCTTTTTTTTACAATTAGAAACAAAACTCTACCCAAATTGAAAGGCATTACTGAGACTTTGAGCTCAGATTGTTGATCATATTTTTTTATTGGAATAAGAAAGCAAGTGACTTTTTAGACTTTGTGTTGTGATATCTTTGTTGTTGGGGAAACTATTCTTATGTCTTTTTCCTTAATATATTTTATGTTCCTTTAATTCAACAAGTAGGATTAGTGAAAGTAGTTAGGAAGGTGTCCTAAAGTCAACTATGGAGAGACTTTTTGCCCCCATAATTGCCTTTAATGTGTTTTCTTTTTGTTTTTATGTAAAGCACCTTGGGATGACTTTGTGCCCTCATTGTCCTTTGTATCTCACTCTTGGGTAATTCATGTCGAGACTTTGTGCTACATCTCAATTTGCTGGTTACTACGTCCTTAGTTATTTTTTGCAATTACTACCAAGAGTTTTCTTGTGGTTTGCTGAATAGTACTTCTAAAAGAAGAGGAGTGCTTTCTATCATTTCCCTTGAGATTTTTCCTTTGATTTTCATGCATCAACTCTAAATAAAGAGAGATGGATGGTTTGTCTTACCCTTGAGTATGATTTTCTATTTATATATACATATAGCATATCTATAGGGAACCTCCCCTTGATGAGAGGAGAGATTAGTCCCCTTTTGATGTGGTAAACCTTCACATTTGGATGACCAATCTTCCTACTTTGGCTGATCAAACCTATTTTTTTATCAATGCACTAATCAACAAAATATTCAACCAACACATACATTCTTGCACAAAATATTCCTCTAGTTGGATTATTTTCATGTTTGTCCTTTTAGCTTCTTAATGACATTTTCAAAACCATCATATATATTTCAACTGTATGATATTAGCTAGTCTAATATAGTCTTATTAGTATTAACAACTGTATTGGCTAACCAGGTATAATTCCCTATTTTTTTGAAATTGTATATACCAAAGTAAAATATTTTTTTGTATTTTTTAAAATGTATCATCCATTCCAATATACTTCTATTTTATCATTTTTTCTTTGAAATGTATACACCAACCTTATACAATTCTAAGTGTTAATTTATTTCATTTCATGTTTATATTTTTATTTCAATATGAATCATCTTTATTTCTATTTTGTTTTCACATTCTTAAACATGTGATCTAATAGTTTTAATTCCCATAGGATTTGTCATTCTAGTCTAAGTGATCATCAATTTTACCTAAGCCATAGTATGAGGGGTATTGCCCCAATACTCAGGGTATTTGACAACACTATATATAGACTTTAGTTTACATGTACCTAAGAGTTATTATAAATTCATAAGGTTTTGATTTTCAACCAATAGGAATTCTTTCATCCATTTAATTTTGTAGTGCACCAGTAAGCAATTAGTCTTAGGAAACTACTCTCAACATACCTCAAAGACATGATAGTGTGGCTATAGGATGGTGAAATCCTTCATAGTCAGTGACCTTTGGGCCTTATTCATTTACATCTAGGATCGATATATCTGAAATGCTAGAAATCAAACACATATATCTTAGTAATACCTCCCTTATTTGGTTTTGTTACTAATTAGTTGAATTTTCAGCATGTTTAATTTCTAGATTGTGTTGTTCAACCTAATACATTTATCTGTTGTGTGACAACTACACCAAACAACCTTATATAGTTTTGAGTGCCTTTCCAACTACATCAATTAGCTTGATACTATATAGTTTTATCGATCTATCTCCAAATACATTGGCTAGCCTAATACAGTTATTTTTTTTTACCAATTGTATCAACCTACCAGATACAATTCAAGTTTACCAAACTTTTTGTCAAAATATATTGATCAACTTGATATAATTTTATATCTCATATCTCATCTCCATATTATATTAGATATATTGATATAGTATGTTTTTTGAATTCATGTGTAATAAACTACACCTACCAATTCGTTATACTTGATCATTTCTATTTTTATATGGAACATATCTTAGACCAATCCAAGGATAAAACTGGTTGGTATTTTCAAGAGACTTATAATAATCCTAATGTTATGGAACTGTCTAATATTAATATATTTTCTAAAAATTCTTTCATGAATTATAATTTTTTCATGACTCAAGATCAAATTTGAAGCTGTTGTAATATGGATTCCACTATGACCCATTTAACAACCCTAAAAACATTAGATTAAATCACCTACTTCAATATCATGATTTTTAAGAGGAATGTCACATATAATATATACAAGGGATGAAAATATTTTTATAAGAGCATCCTAAGCATATGGTTAAGGACCTTGTGTTTATCTATAACATGATGATGGCACCCACATAGAATTTCCTCCTTACCTACTCATATATTTTCTACAATACTTGGGGAAAATAAATTTTTGACTTCCCTATATGTTTCCTCATCCACCATTCCTATTATACTTAATAACATGGTGGGTCTCTCCTTTAGTAGGCCTACCAAAAGTGCTCACATTAATACCAATGTTCATGCCACATCTAGTGCATCCCAATAGGCCACTCAATCCTCTATCTCCAACCAAAATACTCTTGATACTAAGAAAATTATCTTACGTGAAATGATTCAAATGGCTAACATTTAAGTTAATAATAGTGCTCAGATTATGTAAATGTAAAACCAAATTTTTAATATGTAAAATTGACATCAACAACTTCAGTGAGGAGTACCAAATCAAAATGCCCCAACCTTGTCATAGAGACTCTCTTGGAAATCTCATTATGCAACCCTCAATTCACAACAAATTCATCAAACACCTTCAAAATGAACCCTTAATCCCTAAAATTTTAAAAATTTACATAAGTTGTATCACTCATATGATCTTCTAAAATGGATCCACTTATCATGTTTTACATTGGAAGGCCTTTGGTAACCTTTATAAAGACTAGATTAAACTCAACACTTTTGCATCTACCATAGTTTTTCTAGTGATGTTTTAAAATGGTACAATCCATTAAATTGTAATGACATTTCTAACCTAGAAGACTTATTTAATGAATTGGTCTAAGATTTTGAATCTAATGATTTACCCAAAAATAAATTAGCTTGCTTCATCAATTTCAAATAAGTATAAAATAAGAATGCACACGCTTTTATCAAGTGTTTTAAAACTTTAGCCAACAAAATTAAAAATAATATGATGGAGGAAAAACAATTCCACATTTTCACCAATGCACTAAATTCCAAATTAAAATACATTTTAGGACTCTTTCTCTAAAATCATTAGAGGAATCCGTAGGTGAAGACAAACATCAATATTATTTTATAAGATAATTCAATCCCTCCCAACCTAAGCTTGGTACTCGAATGATTATGAGATATAAAATCAAGAATTATATAGTCTATGATACTTATGACTGTAAGATAACTATCAAGTCCATTCTATCAGGAAGCTCCAATGAATCAACCATTTCCCCACCTATCAAGGGAAGTCCCTTACAACATCCTTCTCATCCCTAAAAAAACAACAATTATGAAATCCATCATCCTCTTTCCATATTTGATATTAGGAAACACCTTCTTAGACCCTCACATAGATATTTCAACCCCTCTCACCCCTAATTCTCATTGGTATTATTCTCAAAATAAAAATTGGTTTTATGAAAATTGAGGTCTTCCCATGAGACTTGTAAGCAAATTAAAAATCTAATTTTTTATTTCTTTCTTGGTCCAAACTTTGATCATAAATCCATGATTAGAGAGGCATGAAGCCTATGATTAATTATTTAAGGCTCATGACTCCAAGGTCAAACTTGAATCACTTCACCAAGCCAATACTCACCTTACCATTTATTTCAATGCACTTACAAACCATACTCCAAATAATAAAATTACCAATCAATGTTAAACCCCTTTCCAATCATTCATTAATATTATTGAAACAATGGTTTACCTTAATTCTTCCACTAATGATTAAAACATGGTTAATATAAACAATGTGAACCCTGTTGTTTCCTATATCGATCCTTATCTTTTAAGCCTTATATTCCTTATCCAACTTATAGAATAATCTAGGATAATCTTACACATCATTTCATGCCTATTATATCTAAATAAATCATCACATATGTGATTTCTAATAGCCCTAATATATTGACTAACCTAGTATAGTTCCTTAAATTCATAACTGTATTAGCCAACTTGGTACATTTTATTTATTTAACCTCATTTTTCCCTACTATATCATCTAACTTGATATAAAATTTTGTCTCTAAACTGATTATAACTATATTAGACAACTTATTATAAAAAAATTCTTTGACATATTCTATTTTAACTATATCGTCTAGCTTGGTATAGTGTAATTTTGTATGTTATGATTCTAATATGTTTTCTATACTAATGCAATATGTTTCTAATATATATGTGTCACCAACTACATTAGTTAGGATAATATAATTGGATTATCCTACTTCAATTATATCAAGAGTGCTAAGACTAAATTCTTTAACTCCAAACAAGGTTGAATTAGGTTCAAATTCTTTTATAGTTGATTCGCTTCAGAATTAACTACCTCTCTACAATCTTGTCTAGCTCAAATGAACTTCGATAAGTGGGATCCCATAGAATAAATTTATAAATTACCATCTCAAATATCATTCCTTCAGTTCATGAGAACTTATCCATGACATCAAAACCATATTATGCAAAAAAATTATATGAATATTCCTTTACCACCACCTATTCAAAAATGAGTTATCTTGCTTGAGTCTAAAGAAAGTATCTTACAACAATGGGAACATATTTACATTTATGTTGGTTTTACTATGGATGCATCTCTATCATCAAATTTTATAATCAAATCTATGATCCCTGGTGAAATGTCACTTTGTGTAGATGACCCTCATTTATTTAGTAGTGTCTAAGTTGGTGACATTTGAGTCAAGTGAGCCTTGATAGATAAAGGATCCAAAACTTATGTCACTTCTTTATAATTCATTAAAACCTTAAGATATATATAATGCAACCTTAATTTTAACCACAACACATGTTAAGGATATGATCAAAGACAAATACCTACATTAGGATATGTTTGGATTCTTATCATAGTACACCTTTTTATAGTTTGCATTGAGGTCATGATATTAAATTCCCCTATATCTTACCAAATTTTGGTCAACCACCCTTGGATTCATTATATGAGGATCATGGAATCTTCTGCATGCCAATGTATGATGTTTCCTTACATGGGTGTTATCTACAAGATATAAGGTTATTCTAACCATTGGGGTTTTAAATAAAATAATATGGTGTCTATAAAATCCTAGCCCCCTAACTTTTACCTAGCATACTTTTCTAGGAGTATCGACACTTTAATTATCATGTAAATCAAACTAAGTTTATAGTGGTCAAATCAAGCTTATGATCAACATTCCACCCAAGCTTGGTGATTCTCAAGATGATGAGACCAATGAGATTAGTTTAAAAATAAAAACATTAGACTTTCCCTCTAGCATCATCCCTAAATTAACACCCACCTTACGACCTCATTCTCACAAGAAGCCAAATGATGAGTTTCCCAATTTTGTGTTCATTCCTAAAAATCCTCCTTCCCATCAATCTTACAGAGACATAGTGGTTGAATCCTTTAACATAGATATCACCACCCTTGATAATAATGATGGTTACACCTTATATGACACATACTTATTTGGTTACACCCAAGCCAAGGATGTGCAAATCCTCCATTATTGGTATTCCCTTAAAATCTCTTATGAGAAAAATTCATATTATTTTAGCATTAATTTATTTGATATCATTTGATCCAACTTTCCTTCTCTTCCCAACTTACCTAAAAGTATTCCTTCTTCAATTAACGCTGACAAGTTATATATGGAGCTAGTGTTGCCTATTACTTCATGTGTAGATCATGTTTTTTATGAGCCTCTTTAGATAATTATTAACCATTGATCTATGATCGTATCCCATCAATTAGCTACATATTTTGATCCATAAATATCAGTTACTCTAAATATGTTGGCTACACTCATACGACCCACCCCAATAATTTCTCATAAAGAGATAATAGTGCCATATTTATTTATTCCATAGATAATATGATCACGTTCAACACTAGTGTTGAGCCTATTAAACATATCTAAAGTAACAAAATCAAATTCTTGACTCAACCAATCTATGCCTTGATAGTTATGATTTATTTGATGAGATTTCCAATAGTTCTTGATATGTTCCTCTACACATGTCAAATATGACACCACACCCATGCACCCCAAAATATGAACTATATTATGAGTTTAAAATATCTTTGATCATTTAAATTAGGAGTGTATATCCTACTAGATATTTTTAGCATATAAAAGCTAAAAGGCCTATCACCTACCATGGATAGTCGATCACCTTGTTCTATTGATCCTAAGTAGTCTTGTTATTTTCTTGGGACTAGTATGCATTATTTGACTAACTAGGGACCATTTCAAATAACTTAGACTTATTACTAGTCTAACTCAAAATAAAACTTATACAAATAAATCTAAATTATTCAATTTTTTATAGTTCTAATTCCTCTCCTATGACATATATGGGTAATGAATATATATTATTACCATAACCCTAGTCTGGTTTATTTTAAATATATGAAGATTATTATTTTTTTAACATTATTTCTTGTCAAGCTTTGGGTCCATAAGTCCAAATTATCTAAAATAGTACTTAACTATTAAACTCTTTGGTAGTATCTAGATGTGCTTCATATTAAGTTAGCTAATTTTCCCATTCTATTGAACATATTGCCTCCAAATTTTACATATGATTATATTCCCAATCATGGATATGTGTATTTTATTTAGCATTAATGTTCCACACATCATAAAGATAAGTGTAGAGCCATCTAATAACATTTTAATGACTTTTCAAGGCCCCTACCTCAAAATTCTTAGCATCATTCACATGGTCCACCTAGGATGTATGAGAAACCTTCCATATGACCAAAATCACCCCTTACATCAGACGATATGTGTTCCATAGCATTGCATATTCTCTACATTTATTATTATCAATATGAGGCTCCACATCCTCATACTTATAGCATGCCTATATTTTACTTAAAGCTTATCCACTAGGAAATCCTAACATGACTCTTACAAAAATTAGAAAAGACCATGGTTCAAGTTAGACATCATTTGTACTAAAACTTAATAGATGTTTATTGAGTATATGTGACAAAATATTTCATAGCATCTATGAGTAGGTTTGTTTCACATCGGTTACTTCACATTGTTACATGATTAGATTTCATATTACCATTTTTATCATGTGTGGTTCTCATTATTTATACCTCACCTATCTCATTCTCTTTTAATTTTTATCACTTTAATTTTCAACATGTATCTTTTCTTTATATCAATTTATAATTGACCTTAGTTTCCTTTGTGTATCTTAGGTATCAACTTCAAGTTTTATATTTTACCATTTACGTCACTTTATAGTTAGCCTCAATTTCCCTTGTGGGTATTCGATGTCAAATTTTTTTATTACCATTTTAGCTTCCCCCTATTTTTGGGATGATTTGTATTTAGTGTTATTTTCCATTGTGTATTTTAGGTACCACCTTCAAGTTTGTTTTATCACATTTTATATCTCACCATTTTAGTAAACCATAGTTTCCTCATGATTCCTTGGTGTCTTTTTGCATTCCCCCTCTTTTTGGATGATCTCTCTTATTAGTTTTTGTACTATATCCCATGTAGGTTAGTATGGATTCTCTAGTCACATGACTACAAAATTTCATAGTGTTTCCCATTCTTTCATTTTCCTATCTATAATTTGACTTATATTTCCAAGTACTTATAGATCCTTCTTTTTGCCTAATCACTTCTAAAGCAAAATCTCTCTTTTCTTGTGCTCAGATATTAGAATATATTCATTATATCACATTTTCACATGGACAAATGTTCCATGAACCCAATATTTCCCTCTCCTTTTACTTGAGGCACACTTAGGTTCATTTCAAGATTTCATTCCTTTATATGGTGCAAGTCTAACAGTCTTTAGGCATCTTGGTTTGTAGTTTCTCTTCTCTAGTGGCTAGGTGTAAGCTCTCATATGTTAAGCATATATATCACACATTGTTGTTATTGACAAATCTGAATGGAGGAAGAAAATAGAAAAAATCAAAATAGTTAAAATCCAAATCATAAGAAAAGGTAATGTCAAAAGTCAAATTATATCTTAAAATGCTAATCACACTAAAAGACATGATCTTTTTAGCACATCTATTTTATATGAATCTCAAACTCCATAATTATCTTAATAATAGATATGATGTCCATTAGGGTGTGGTAGGATAGTAGATTGGCATATGAGGTATTATTACATCAATATATATTATTGCATTCTAGTGCCACTTGATTTATCACATAAGTACCCAAACTTCATAGTAGACTAAAGGATCTAAAAGGGTTTTTAAGGAGAAGAGAAAACATTGTGATAAGGTAGGATCCTTTCAGTTTTTATGAATATATCCTTCATTAGATTATCTATATACTTCATTTTCTAGCCCAATGTTACACTTGTTAACTAGGACTCTCTAGGTCCTTAATGTTGATAGTTCTTAGCCTAGCTCACTTGATTAGGGTGTCTTATCTTTGCTAAGGATTTATTCTTCACATTTATGGTTCTTGGCATCCTCACAACTTTAAAAGTATCCCCTTGAAGGATATCACTGTTAACTTATCATATCCCTCTTCTTTACATCCCATTTTTTATTTTTTTGCTTCATATTTGAATTTTATCTTTCATTTATAATATTTCTTAGTTTTTAATCTTATGAATTGCATTAT
The DNA here is from genome assembly GCA_037957365.1 of Torreya grandis. Taxonomy (NCBI): domain Eukaryota; kingdom Viridiplantae; phylum Streptophyta; class Pinopsida; order Cupressales; family Taxaceae; genus Torreya; species Torreya grandis. The sequence goes on along the minus strand of JARHVA010000766.1, from coordinate 1,189,039 downwards.
AATACCTTAAATAATAAAAGTAGGCCTTCCTAAAAAATGTCCTTCACCATTCACATCCACACCATCCCCATCATTATAAGTCATGTCTCTATATGGTTGTGATTTCTTACATCTTACTTTAGTAAAAGAACTAATTTTGAGCTTTCACTCATTGAGGTATTTTTATTATCTTGATGCATGTCCTTGTTTGATCTTAGTATTTTATAATCTTACATTGGATGCACCTTACGATCAATTTTAATTTTCCCTTACGTTTGATTTAATTTAACTTTACTTTTCTTACATTGAATGACATTTTTCAAACATCTTTTTCATACCATGGTTTGATTGTCTTTTTCATTTTCATTTTCATTTTAATCATAAGATATATTTTTTCAAAATTATCTTTTACATCTTATGATTAATTTTTCCTTAAATTTTGATATGAATTTTAACTTCTTACATACAATGTTTTATATATCTTAGATTTTGTCTTAAGATATGCATCTTACTTACATTTGGTATTCTTAAATTCAATTTTTTATCTCATTTTTACATATTTTATTCATCGATTTTTTATATCTACTTACTTTAAACATCATTTATTTTACAAATTTTTGATTCTTTTTTACTAATAATTTGCACATATTTTCTAGAAAATAATAAAATGTACATCACAATACATCATAATTTCTCATTACATGATATTAAAAACATAATGCCTACTAGAAATGAAATAACTTGTACACCATTTACTCATATGTAGATAACACTAGTAGAAAAACAATAATAAATGACTAAAAAAACTACTAAAAATTGCATATAAATGACTAAGCTTGGTCACATGACCATTAGTAGTTTATTGATGGTCATTTATAACATGACCAAATTTATGACTAACCCATTTTTAGTCATTTATTTGTTATTTTGATTGATCAATTTGGTAGTATATTTAGTCATTAATTGTTGTTAACTGGTCATTTATTTAGTCATGGTAGTCATTTATTCAGCCATTGTAATCATTAATTACCATCAATTGGTAGTATATTTAGTCATTTTTATTTACTAATTTATGTCCTTTGGTAGTATATTTAGTCATTGTATTAACTGATTTCTATCTATTGGTATTATATTTAGTCATTTTAATCATTATTTTGCCATCAACTGGTCATATATTTAGTCAAATTGATTCACTAATTTCTATCAATTGGTAGTATATTTAGTTAATTTAATTATTAATTAACATTAATTAGAGTATATTTAGTCATTTTAATTGACTAATTTCTATTAATTGGTAGCACATTTAGTCATTTTAATTTTTAATTGCCATCATTTTGTAGTTTATTTAATTATTTTTGTTTACTAATTTTTGTCAACGGGTAGTATATTGATACATTATTTATTAATTTCATAATCATTATATTTACTAATATTTTAGTAGTAAATTTACATTTATATGATGTGAATAATTTATTAAATACCATAAATTATATAATGTAAAAATAAACATATTATTAAACTTGAATTAAAACATAAAAGCAAATAAAAATATAGAAATAAACAAAAAAAATTGATATTATAAGTCTACAAAAAGGGTGCATAGCCCAAGTACAAAAATCCCATTGGGTAGTAGGATAGGCTAAAGGCCAATAACAAAAAAAATAGCAAATAGATGATAACCAAACAACAAATTAGAAGGAAACCATGATAGAAACACTACTTGTTGATCAAGTCTTTCCAATCATCTTTTATGAAATCAAGAAGCTCATCCTTGTTGGAAATTTTACCTTCAATATCCTTATCTTCATCTAGAGCCTCTTACAGAATCATCAACAAAGAAGTAGCTTGATGAACAACCTTCAAGCAGATGGTTGTCAAGACTTTCATTTTGTTTTAGAGTGATTGTAAAACATTTTATACTTCTTATATCTGCCTTTTGATCTGGTTATCATCATCATAGGTGTCCTCATAATCCTCTTTAATCAAATCATATAAGGAGTTATTTATATCCTTAAAGTGATTGGTTCCTTCCTTATCAATCTTCTAGCTAAACTAGGTTTGACTTTTAAAATACCTACTTCATTCTCTAGATCTGAAGTAAAGGGATAATCAATGATATTCACTAAAGGGGCTTTACCCCCTACAATTCTATTGTATCTCTTGATACCTAGATTTCTAGATGTGAAAATCTAAGATTTAATTCTGGACTCTTCATCCACATCTGCATCCCCCTGCACCTAGGCCTCCAAGTACTCTTTGTGTTTAGCCTATTTTAGGTTCTCTTCACCAAACACTTTTTTAGTATTTTTATTTCCCAAAGTTTTATTTGATGAAATAACCCTAGGGAGAACTTTCCTCTTCTTATTTCCAAAAATAGCAAGACTAGTCTTCAACTCACACAGCCCTTCCTTAGCTAGATATTGAGAAGGATTGGGAGGTCTATATTTTGCAATTTTAGGAGACAAAAAAATTAAACCTATCAAGAGAGGGGAAAATTGGTCTTTCTTAATGTGGATTTAAAAGAAAGGGTGATAAAGTCCTTAGACTTAGGAAGGGAACCATAGGATCCCATAAAACCAAATCTAACACTCAGGGGGATATTGTCTTCTGAGTCACTTTCATAGGATTCATCAATAAAAAAAGCATTTAAAGGTTTGTATGGACATAACACAAGGTGAAAGTGGTAAATCCTAAAAATAAGACCTTGGTGGAGTATAATGGTAGAGGTATCTAGTTTGAAAATAATAACATTTTTAATAGATTTGATAAAAGTCTCTGAGGATGACAGAAGGAAGAAAGGAAAGTTGACAAGCACTTTGTGTCAAAAGTGATTTATAATAGAAAATTGGTAATGATAAAAACACTTAAAACACCCTTCAAGGGTTAAATACTTCATTATAGTGAAACATACCTTATCCCATGGCTTAACCAAACTATCCCTATCAAAACCTCCCTATAGTTTCACTAGAAACTTAGCTTCTCTGAAGAATCTTTTCATCCCATTTAGGTCTTGATATTTGGTGAGTCTCTTCAATATTATATCCTCATATCTCACACTTATGGCCTTCATAATTTATTATTCACTAATTTCAAACTAAATAATACCAACCTAAACTTTGTGATCCCCATCCCAGCTCAAGGCAAACTGAGCTAAAAGATTCTCATCATAGCTATTGAGGCATTCCAAAAAATATTTAATACCTATATAATATATACTCCAAATAATGTCATCTAATTTGGTCTCATTTTAAGATAAAGGCTCCATTCTAACCTTGTCACCTCTTATTACTGAAAGCTTTTCAAAGTTGCTAGTAGACTCAGTTAAGACCAAAATCAGCGACCAATGATTAAATAGAATTGAGTTGAATAATTTATAAGTAAATGAATGGTTAATATTAGGTAACCATGTTTTAAAATCACTCAAATCCCAACCCATTTTTTTAATATTATATAATATAATCAAGTAATGATTGCATAAATAAGGAAGCTTATAAGGGTTTCCTATGTGAGAAGGCACCATCAAGAAATGAATTTGCCTCATATGATATTGATTTTCATTGAAGTATAAATACTCATTTTAAAATGAGATCATACGTCACTTTCCAAACTTTGATGACAACACCTTTCCTACCCTTAATGTGACCATTTTCCAACATAGAGTTTTTGAGGAAATAAATAAGGAAGTAATTTAATCTATAATAGTTGATGTGAGCCATTATGTCAAGAAAGGTTGGGCCTCCAAAAAGAGGAGTTATTTAATGTTAGTGGGTAGAATTTTTGTGTTCCTACAACACCTTAGAGGGAAAATATTTATTCCCAAGTTGGCCATTGTATCTGCCACCTAATTTCCCTCTTTATAGATATGTTTGACTTCAAACTCTTCAAAACCTAGAAGGAGGTGTTTTATATCTTGAATGATGTCCTCCAACTTCCATCCTATTCTAGCTTTGTCTCTGACTACATCAATGAAAATTTTGGAGTCTCCCTCTATTAATAAGTTTTTGATTCCAATGGATATGTCTAACTTGCTACCCCAAAGGAGGGCCCAAGCTTCTACTCCATTATTGTAGTTTTTTCCCAACCCACTAGCATAGGCCAGATATAAACATATTATTACACTTGAATTAAAACATAAAAGAAAATAAAAATATTACATATATGAACAAGCTACAACATGCATAAGTTAAAATATTGATTCAACATCATGATAAAAAAATGTGATCTACAATAAAAAAAATATAATGCAATTTTGATGAACTATAAGATATTCATATATGTATGTATATAATCAAAAATGTCAAAGTATAAGAGTTTCCAACTCTTGAAAATACACCATGATAAATATCCCTAAACAACACAATCAAATTAATGCATAAAGTAGTGGGTGAAGCTCTTTAATAGTTAGTACATGATAAACATCAACTATGTCATTTTTTGTAAATATTTTAGTGGCCACTGTATGAAGGTTCCTTCTTTATCTTTTAGAAATACAAATCCATACATTATGCCTTCATAAGTAAGGGTTATGTCACTTGTGACATTTAAAATATTTATATTTGCAACTCATGTTCCTTTCAATTTGACTCCATGTATAATATATAGTGAGTGAATCTACACAATGCCCACAATAGCACCATCAAATGAATCCAACACCCCAAATTTATCCCTTTCTTAAAGTTTATTAATATTTTTTTACAAAAAAAAAAAAAATACACATTATATTGAGATATAAATCATTTGATAACATAGATAAAAGTTTGATAAATATTTATAAGAATCTAAAAAATGATGATAGGAAACCTAAAACCATGCACCTGACATATTAAATGAAAATTAACTTCCCATTATTTGATATAGAATAGATGTTAGATATAGAAGATGTCAATATGTCATCAAAAAACTAACCCATTTTAAAGTACAAACAAATGGATGGCAATACTAAAATAGTGTTAAAATGTATGATTACTCCAAAAAGAGACATGGATTGGCAATGAAGTCCCCCCAACTAAGGACCATGACATCCCCAAACACAATGCACTAGTGCATTATAAAAATATATGTATGCACTCTATTGCAACTAAGCTCTAAGCTTCCATATGTAAGTTATATGTTATCCATTATTTCCATAATCTATGCATACTAGCCAATTACACTTCACTACTATTATAACTAGCTTCTATCACATAGGTAATGATTACCCTTATTTACATAATAAACAACCATTACTTACTTTAATAATACTTACTTGCATGTGGTTTCATAACACTCACCTCGATTTCAATACCACTACTACTATGAATATCATGCACATGCTCATCGAGTTTAGCATAATCACTATCAACATTGACATGAAGTTGTGCATCTTTGTAGAGAGATCTATTAATAGGGCCTTTTTCTTTTCATTCTGATTTCATATAATTGCTCTACATGTGGTTTAATCATCATGAAAAAATTAATATAAGTCAATTAAAGAATACAAAATCTATAAATTTTTGTCTAAAAGAATATTTTAATCATGAATAATGACTAAACATTAGATAGATTAACTTACAACTTAAATAATGCAAAATCTATAAATTTTTGTCCAAAAGAATAATGACAAAATATTGGGATAGATTAACTTACAACTTAAAGAATGCAAAAGCTATAAATTTTTTTCCAAAAGAACATTTTAAGAATAAATAATGATAAAACATTGGGATAGATAATTGACAACAACTATTATATTACTTCAACTTCAACACAACTATGACTATGTTTCACATTCTTATCTAATTCATCATGATCATTATCAATATCAATAGCTCTATTAACATCAAGGCATTTTAATTTTCGTGTTGATTTGATAAAATTCATCTTCATGTGGTTTAACCATCATGCACAAAAATATACAAAGCATTCAATAGTCAAGTAAATAATGCAAGCTATAAATTTGTCCAAAAGAACATTTTTTGGATCACTCCAATAATAAAGAAACCAAGTTGGATTCTCCTACACTCAAATTTCAATCTACATATTAAGAGGAATTTATATAAAAAAAATCCAAACAATAAGAAATGAGATCAATAGAGCCTCTTACCTCATCTAAATCTATGGAATTATTCTCATTCCATGCAGAAACTATAGGCTTAATAGAGGCAACCAACTACAAAACTTTCTCAGTGAGACCATATATGCAACTCATTACATGTTGGTACCCTTAATTTGAATTGACATGATCTAGAGGAGCTCTTATTGGGAATCTAATAGATGGTTGTGAAATGTTTATTGATGAACTAGATTTCCACTTCATCCTACTCTTAGATTTACTAAGATCTAGTGCTACCATATAATTGATAATATCTTCTGCACCTGCTTCTCTATTACTATTTTCCACCTAAAATACAATGTCAATTTCAACATATAGTCAATTCAATAAAAAAAAATTGAAATAAATAACACAATGTAAATTGAACGAAAAATCCATACACTTACTCCAAATTTGTCCATTTTGGCCTACAACCCACCTTAGCCAAATGTATATCTAGCCCTCACATTATCTCTTGCTCTCTTGCCTTTATTACTCTTTGTCAAATATTTTTCATAACACATACTTTCTTTCAATTCTTCTCACTATTTGGGATATAGAGTGGAGTCTAACCTCTCTTTTCCCTCCATGATTATTTTTCTATAGTTGTATCCAAAATTGTTCATCAAAAGTCTCATCTTTTGCTTGTAATATTTTTTAGAGATTTGTCCACCAGTAGTTTCAAAAGCATTTTTAATTTTTTGTATAGCATTTTCCACACTTCATGTATCTTGATGTATAAAATTTGATTTTAAAATATCCAAATGGGGCCTACATCTTACACCCAACTTGGAGGCCCACCTTACAGCATTTGGCCCAATGGGCTCACCATCTCTCAATACCTCAACCAAGAATGGCTTCTTGCCTTAAAATTTTATTTATTTTGCATTCCTCTCTATAAATCTATATAAATATTGACTTAATATTTTTATTTTGACAAAATAAAACACATATTCTATTAAAACACTACCAATATTTCTGGTTGATCCACTAGTTCCATCAAAAGTTGTAGATGTAACAGGTACACTCTGAGGCATACTAGATGCAAGCATTCTCTCTTCATGACTTTCATTAACCAAAACTTAATGCTCCTTGGCCACATTATTTATGGAATGAGTAGGTATATTAGTACTTATATTCATATATTTCACTTCAAACACATCCTTTAATCTTGAATAAATCATCTACAGACTTATTATTCCTTTTCTCTCATGTTTTTCAATAATCTCTCTTAGATTTTGTGCTAAGAGATCATCATGATGTTTCACATCATAATGTGTTATATCAAGTTTCACATCACCATGTGTTATATTAGGATACACATCACCATGTGCTATATTAAGCTGCACATCACCATGTGCTATATTAGGCTGCGCATCATCATATCTATTATTTTCACCAATTGCATTTATTGAATCACAAATGTGTTGGCTTCTATGAGTTGGTGGTACTATATATTTTATTTCCTTTTATTTTTTATTTACATTTTATTTGCACTCTTTTTCTTGCCTATAAAACAAAAAATAATATCATATTATGTCTTATATACATAAATCTCTTGCCTATAAAATTTCATTAAACACTATTAAACAAGTAATATATTACTTAGTGGATTTACAACTTGCTTGTTTGTCAAACCAAGACGTGATAAATATTCATTATTCTTGGCCACATTTTATCTGAAAAGGTGCTCATAATATATCACTAAAATTTCAACATTATGATCACTATCATCTAATTTATATCTTAAAGTCTTTTTCCTCATTTCCTTAAGTCCAAATAAATAATAATGTATAAATCAGCAACTTGAATCAGTAGAATAGTAGTGGAATATGAATTTGAATCTCAAATTTTGAACATTGAATAGGATTTTAATTTTAGAAAAAACTCATTAAAATTGACCAGTTCTGAGGGATTAAAAACATCTGCATTCAACATTCAAGAAATGGTTATTGGGGAAATAATACATAAAACTCTATAATGATTAGAAGACATGATGGCTTTGGTAACACTGTTAGGATTTCTTAGTTTTATGGTCTTTAAAAGGAGAGTTCCAATTTTCTATCTTGGTCCTAGGGTGTTTATTCCCAAAATTTTAGGTTATAAACCCTAAGAGTATGCCAAGTTCTATGATTAGGTTTAGCAATGTTTTGGCCAATGAACGGAATCAACTAAGATGGTTGGAATTCCCTAATCTTCAAGCTCTGTTAGGCCTAAGTCGGTGTACCTTGATCATGAATAAATATAAACTCTTCCAAAACTAAATGGTGATAATTAAGTAGATTATATCCTCACACAAATTTATAGGTTTTATTTAATTATTATCTCTTCAACTTATCCATATGCTCATAAACTATTTCGCACTGACATGAGGGTTTGAAATAGATAAAAACTAACTCCTATTCCTACTCCTACTATAGAAATTCAAAATGTATAAATGATATATTTTTTTTGAAATATTATTTTTATTATAAATATGATCATTGATTTTACTTATTAGGCAATGGAGTCAAGAATGCAAAATGATATGTGTCCTCCTTCTAGCTGAAATTCAAATTATTTGGCACTTGGGGTGTTTATACCTTGTATAACCATGCAAGATTGTAGTTACTAGACTCTTCTTATTAGTCCCAATGATTCTCCATAGGTTATTATGATTTAATTAAAGGAATTTAATCCTTCCTTGAAGGAACCAATAAATTAACCACACAAAGACAACAAATGTTTTTTGATAAACTAGATATACCCTTGATATATTGATTTAAATAACAAGGAAAGATCAAATTGGAGACATCAAGATAACATTCATTAATTCATTTCAAAAAATAATTAAAACCAAAATTCAGCCACCAATTATAACTTCATTCTATTGATCTTAAAAAATATTTTACAATACATTTCAAAAAAAAAATCCTCGTTGACTCCCCTACTAATGATTATAATTTGGTCTTGGTTTCCCTTTTATAGCTAAGTAAGGGAAGCTACAAGCTTCAAACTGTTACATGTCAAAAAGTGTTTTTTCAGTTACCCACTTTTAACATAAATCAAAAAGTCTTAATCATTTTTGTTTACATAGGATTACATAAAAGTAATGAAAGATGAGAAATGAAGAGAAATGATCAGATTTTGAAGTCTAGAGCACTCACAAGATACTAAAGTCCATTATTCATCATAAGGTACTCATGATCATTCAGATTTGGCAAGGTCCTCTCTCCATGATAGTATCTCCAAGGCTTGGTACTTCACTGTAAGGCCTATTCTTCTATGGGAGCTAGATATGTTTGCTCCCATTGGTACACTATGTAATCATGAGGCCATTTATACTCTTAGATTTTTCATGTGTTATCCAAGTGACTCTTCCATCTATTATTTAATAACCCTCTATCATCCCTGATGAATTTTGAGTATCCAGTACCTAGTGTAATTATTCCACCTAAGGTTAAATTGAGGCTAGAAAGATTTATCTTACCATATTTCTATAAATGAGTGAGGTAGTTGGGAAAAATATGGATAAACTTATATATGCAATCATTGGAGCCTTTTAGTTGATCATCATCCCTTAGTATCTTAGGCATGAACCACTACTTTAGTGTGTGAAATGAATCCTTTATTTCCTTGATCTTTTGGTCTTCTCCAGATATGTATTGAAATTCATCTATGACCATTTAGACCATTTTCTTAGTAGGATTTAAATATATGAGGGCCTCAACACTCCTTTTTAAAATTCTACACAAATTTATTAAGGTGTGATGTATAAGTTTCCATTTCTTGAATAAGCGGTCCAATATAGGTACATGAGCATTCATTTGATCAACTGCTTGTGATAAGGAAACATAACATTCATACACATTTTCTAATTTTTCAAAAATTAGTTTAACCCTATGATCCAAGATATTTTCTAATACCCTAAGGGTTTGTCTCTTTTCTCCTTTGTTTCTTCATTAGTCTTTTTTAACTTCTCAATTTCTTGTTTTAGCACATTTACTTGTTTAATAGTGATTGCACTTGTATCATTCTGGATGGAAGGGGGCTGATATACTATTAATTTTGTGCTTTGAGAAGGACCTAATCCCTTCAATGGCTCTTTAAATTTCACATTTTCTATTAATAACCTATTCACTTCATCATTCAGATTAGTATGTGCTTTCTCATATTCTACCAATCTAAGCTCCATACCTTTAATTGTATCCCTAGTAACATTGTTGAGTGCATTGTCATAGTAGTTACCACCAATGTTGATGTGTCTTGAAGTGTCTTTACCATGGCAGTCCCTCTCATTTATTGTACAACATCAAGCAATCTTGGTTTTTCTATTGTTTTTTGCTTTGTCCAAAATTCTAGAGTTTCAATTCTTGGATTATAACCTATGCCACTCATTGCCTCATCTGAATTGAATTCATAAATCAACATAGGATATTCTTAGATTCTTACTTGATCTAGTAAGAAAATCTTTTTTAGATCCATATGAGGAATGATCAGTATGTTGCTCTCCGATACCAATTTTCTAGCCTCTTATGGGTTGATATTCATTTCATTAATCCTAAGCTCCTTAAAGGTCTGAGTAATAATCTGATCATGTTAGGACTCTTCAGTACCCATCTTATTAATCTAAAGTCTCTCCTTTAAGTCTCTCATTTTCATCTTGATCCAAAAATATTTAAACTTAAGGGTCTAGATAAATCCATCATCTTCAATAAACCTAAGAGCAGTGACCACTCTTTCATCATCATGCATCTCCAGACCATTATGTGCATGCACATCTACCCTTTCTTCTGGTTTGTGAGCCTCAATTATAATTTTAGGGAGTGGTTGATCCACTTCATCATCATATTTCAAATTCATTATCATATTACCTACCTCCTCTATATCCCCCACCTCTTCACTTCATATTCTAATAATGGGGGTACTTCATGTGTCTTTTTCTTCTTAGGATCTGGTTTCTCTAGAGGTGATTCTGATTGTACTATAATAGTGTCTAGAAGGGGTTTTACAATCACAACACCACTTGGCCTCTTGATGGGAAACTTGGTGGATTTTGGAGACTACCCCTCAAATTCCATTTCTAGCTAAACATACAACCTTTCAAAGTTGTCAATTATCAAATTTATCCTCTTAAGAGGATCCCCTTCTTCCACATAAAAACCTAGGAATTTAGTGTCTCTCTTCTTCTTCTTTTCCTCAAATATTTTTTTATTATTTCCCATTTCCTTTTCCTATAAAACACTTCATGAAGGGTAATGCAATTTATTATTACATTTTCTTCATAATCAACCTTATGGGTAATCCCATCTCTAGTGAGTAGTGTTTGCTTTACAAAGTTTATATGTCCTTTGGGGTCAAAGACCCTTTCACCTCATGAATTTAAAGAATGTCTTACCTTCAAATAACTTTGTATCTCTTCTAGAGTATCAAACCCAATGTATAATTCCCCACATATAGTTAAGTTAGGCAGGAAAGTCCCCTTTTTTTCTAGTTCATAACATCTTGCTCCATCCATAGCATTTGCCACATAAATTCTAAAAATGAAATTTGAAGGGAAAAAAACTCAGTTGGAATGTGTGGGGCATGAAGACACCCATTAAATCTTATCACTATTTAGTCTGCTAAAAATAACCAGTCACTAAAATTATGGGTATGTCCATGTTCTAGATTTAATGCTAAGGGTCTTAATAATTCTTTGATTTCAATGGGTAATCTTGGTGAAATGTGACCAAGAGTGGCCATGACCCTTACTACAAAATCATCATGAAATGTCACATAATCATATTCCTACATCTATTATCCTATATGTAACACCAACGCTGCATGGGTAACCTATTTCCTTGTTGGTCAGTCATCCCCAATCACATCCTCTTAGTATATTTATCTCTATTTTGATATAATATTAAATGACACAACAAGGAATTATTTTTGAAAGTGATACGGACCAATTTTCTCTCACTTGTAAGAATCCCTTATGTACCCCTTTCTGAATTAGAGTAGCAAAGTCATACTCAACATTCACTTCAAGGTTTTTAATCCTTATTTCCATCATCATGAGACTAATTTGCATCTTCTCCTAAGCATTAATCACAAGCACTTGGCACAAATAAAAATAAGTTCTTTTAAAATATAATTGAAAGTCTTCCATGGCAAATGGATCATTGTTGGAAGGGGAAATAGGTATCCTTTTATTATTTGTACCCCTTTTCATGTGTAGAGGAAGTTCATCATTCCTATAGGTTTTTCTCAATCTCATATAGTATTCCTCAATTTTATCTAAGTAAATCTTTATGATGGCTTGCTTATTCAACATGAAACACTCAACCATTGTTGATTTAATCAATATCACTAATGGTGAGCCATCTAGCATTTTTACAATCCTAATAGCTAGGTGGTAATGTTGTGTTAGTACTCTGATAAAATCAACATCTATGAATACATTTATGACTATTAGTTTGGCCAAGTCTTAGGCCCAAGAATTCAAAATTGGAATATTACCATCCCTCTTATCATAGAAGTACCAAAATAAATCCTAGCCTGAGATAGAAATAATTGGGTCTCTGCATCTATGAGCTACATCTCTAAACACCTTTTTGAATCCCTTGTCTATTAAATTGGGTAACACATCAAGTATGGACTTTTTTAAAGTTCTCTTTTTCATTTTAGAGGCTATGGCTTCTTCCTTCTTACTTACAAGTTCACTTCTTTTGGGTGAGGGTGAAATAGTTACCAACTCTTACTTGATTTCTTTAACTGTCTACTTGTATAATTAAGAAAATTCAATTCTTATACACTTGTTATAGAGGGTTTATGTGAACTTACCTAATGAAATAATAGCTATAGAGTCTTCCTCCTTGAACTCCCTTGCCTTTGGTATGTTGAGCTATGTGAATGATTGAAAAAATGGCATCGAACCCCTTTGCTACTGAGCTTAATCACCTCACTATTAATGTCAATTTATGAAAAATATTCTGAATTTGAATACATGTCTTTGATTTTGGGAAATTAAACATTTCACCATAGTACCACTCTATCATATCAAGACCGCTATGGGGTAGCAATATAGTAGAGTTAGTATTTTACTCTCCTCACTATACTGCACACCTTTACTTTACTTGCTACAGGATAGTAGGTCAGATAGTCTCATACTGCCACCCTGTGCACACCCCTTTAGACTCCCATGGGGTGGAGGAATGAACTTAAAAATGTGGTTACAATGACATGGCATTAGATTGGGTATGTGAGGATATATTGACTTTGTTGTGGCCCTTCTACTTTTACTATCTTAAATTATTACACCCTATCATCATCACCCGTTGTCATTATAAATTATATATATTTTGACATAATAATTTAAATATTTATATATATATATATATATATATATATATATATATATATATATATATATATATATATATATATATATATATATATATATATATATATATTAAATATATATTTTTGAATAATATTAAGATGTATTAATTTTAATGTATTTTTCTTAGATTTATTATATAATTTCATCTATTGTTTTAATTTAGTTGTATATTTTTTATTGATCTTGAAATAAAAATTATTGAAAAAAATAGGTTCACAACTTTATCATATGTTTAAGATATTACAATTTTTCAATTGCATTCTCCAAATAAGAAGTAAATTTTTTTATGACAATCAAATATACACCAAATTTAAGGGAAGTCATTTTTATTGGCATCTCACCCTATTACATTCCATTAACACTACGTATCCTCATTTTTATTGTAGGTTACGTCTATCAACATAATTAAAATAACATAAATTCTTATAAATAAATACTCTTCATCAATAAAACTTTAACATTTAAATTCAAATATAATAAAATCTAGTACAAAATATGATTGAACATATTATTATGTAAAAAAAAGATTTATCATATTTATGTATTTATATGAACTTAGCAAAATAAAAACTAGATTAAGTGGGTTATAGTCAAATGACAAAGATGATGGTGTAAAATATGTTGCCTAGCCATCCACCAAGGTACAAATCTCGTCCAGGATCATGAGTTAATTCGGTATAATTAATCCATGTAAAAACAAGATTTCAATCAAGAAAAAATAAAAATTAATTAAAATATAATAATTCTATTAATAATTTTACCATGTATATTATAATTAATTTAATTTATATATTAATATATAAAAATTATATTATAAACAAAATATGTGAATATATTGACACACTTTAAAGAATATAAAAGAAAAATTTAAATTTAAATGAATAAATAGAAAAAATAATAATTCTACATTTTAAAAAGATTAAAAAACATCAATCTTATTTAATTAAATAAATCATATTATTTTTTAAAAATATTAATAATATTTAAAATAATAAATTATGTAATAAATGTAAAACCCATAAATTTTGTTACTTTCAAAAAAATATTTATTATATTTAAAATGATAAATTATATAATAGATGTCAAGCTATATAAATCATTGAATCTAGAGCTTCTAACTAATCCACCATATTGAGTGATTGTTCACTACCATACGGTGGGTTAATTATAGCAATTGAGTGATTATTCACCACTATAATGTAGTGTCACTATTTACCCCTTGTGGGGATATGGTTTACTTTAGTTATTAGCATGTTCTCACTACCACCCTACACTATTCATATTTGGTTACCGTAGTATTATGGTAAGCATTTGTACATTGACCTATGTGTCCTACCATCCTGTGCATGCCTCTGTTGACTATTGTGGTAGTGAAATATTGGATTTTTTATGTATTTTAGGTGGGAATATAGGGTTATATGATGCATGCAGTATTTTAGATATCATTTTATTGAAAATATTGAACAATTTTCTAATTTTACAGTCTCTTAGTTTTAGTTTTTAGTTTTAGTCAAACCTAAGAGATCATTTCTTTATTTATAATGAGGAGGCTTAGTCAAGTAGAGAAAATTTTAGAATAGTAATCAAGGATTTAGTCATTGGACTTAATTCTAGTTATGATAATGTAACTAGGCAAATTTTGGAGGTTTTAACATAAGGGTTGTCATTTTTCAAAAAAATTCCTAAGTATGGAACCCTTGTACCTTGAGGATTTTGTTCTTATAATTCATCATTAACCTCTTGTTTTGGTTTTAGTCTTTAAAGTTCTTTCACTACAAGTTGATGAGGAGATTTAAGTCAGGGGTTAATTGAATAACACATTTTCCATTGATGTAAAGGGGGAGAATTGAAGCAGTAAAACATAGCATGATCTAGAACAGCATGATAGTACTAAAGTTAGGGGGAGCATAACAGTAAGGGGGTGCATGATAGGGAATTCTACTTTTCTTTTCACACAAATTATTTAATAGTATAGGTTAAATATTTTTTTCACCTAATGTAAAGATATCTATATGTATTATTAAATCATAAGTTTTCATTATCATTTCCTTCACACAAACATATTCAATGCATGTGGAGGCTAGAAGATGTATTAAAAACTAAAGCTATCTAAATATCAGATAAATGACTACAATTTGATTTTAAATAATTTTACTTTCATAGGTATCTTTTTGCATTATTTTATACCTTTAGACCTTTCTTCCTTTCATTTCTAACAGTTCTAGAGAATTTAGAAAAGTCTAGCATCGAGAAAACATATAGGAGATACAAGAAATTATATTCTAACTAAATAAAATTAATTTCAATCAAATTAAGAAAACTAAGAAGATTGATTGAACCTAAATTTAAGTGCACTTCAAATCAGTAGTGAACATCTCAGGTTTTTTAGACAATGTACCAACAGAATAATGATGATTACATTCAGAAATCTATCAGTAAAATAATAGTGAATAATCACACCTATACTCAAGTCTTTATTACATTCAATAATAAATTACACCATACATCTAACCAAAGTTTAGGTGACAATGTAACAAGTTAAGGTGACAAAACATCATCATAATAATCTATATTACTAGAAAGATTAGAATCCTAATCACTCATGTTTGTATCTATTTGATTTTCTTCCTCATCCTCATCTATGACATGCAATACATTCTCTATCCCAATATCTTTTTTGGTAATAAAAATATCTTCTTCAAACACTCCATCATCATCTCCATCCACTTCTTTGAATGTTTCTTGTAAATTAACATATTTTCCATTAGGCATTATGTCGACAACTTCCATGAATTTTAATTTTGAATGAGACTCTATTTGAATGACATAAAACAATCCTAGGCTTCTTAAATCATCAATTAGAAATGATTGGTTAATTGGGAGAGGGGAAACATATGGCTCATCTATCTCTGATAAAAATTGTCATGTATTTGTGCATGCAAATCCATACTCATCAAATTGTACTGCAAATGGTCAGATCCACTTAAATTTTAATAATATAGGACTATTTTCACTAAAATCCACTTGAATAATTTCTTGGATGAATCCAACATAAAATTTATTCTCAGTTTCATGAAAAAATTCAGCACTAATAACACAATCACAATTTTTCTTTCCTTTGTCTTTTTCTTCGACTCTTAAATGACTACTATAGGCCCACATTCTACTAAAACACATAGCCCATAAATGTGGAGATTATTAAATATCACTTTTTTTTTTGTTATATATTTACCTTATTCTTTTGCATCACTAACTATATTATCAAACCATTCTTAAAATTTTGGAAGAGAATCACTTCCAATCAAATCATGACATCTGTGCTTTTGAGTTCAATGTTACATCCAAGTTTGATTCTCTTATTCATATTTTATACATATAATATTAACGTAAAAAAAGAAGGATTAATAATATAAATGTGTAAATGTAAATAAATAAATAAATAAATTATTGTGTAAAGTTTTTTTGCATATGTCACTTATTGAATGAAGATGTGTTTTGAAGAATATAGGCATGTATCACACTTCTTTCTTGATGTGTCAGCTTGAAGCAACATCCATTGCCTTCTAATACTTCACCTACAACTCTCTCATATTTTTCATCATATCATACATGTTGATTAAAATTTTAAAAATCCTTCATATATTCTATGCAAAATCCCATGGCATCTTGTATTGAATATCCCTCAAACATGTTACCTTTTAGTTTTACCCTAGCACAAACAATTTTGTTCAAAACCTTCATATATCATTCTATAGGATACATCCATCTCATACTTACTAGGCCACAATGCTCTAGTTCATATTATATATGTATCAAAATATGCATATAAATGTTAAATATTATTGGTGGAAATTCTTGTTCTAATAGACAAAGGACTTTAATAACATCCTCCCTCAAACTATCAAAGTTCAAAGATATCATACTTGTAAACTCATTATCTTTAATATTAGGCCCAACCTTATAATTTCCAATCTTGGCCCCTTTGCCAAACTTGATATATTTATCACAATAGGTAAAATATTCTTGATTATGACATGATATTCATGAGTCTTTAAGCCTCTTAAGCTATTAATGTTAGTTTGGCTTCTAATACTACTACTTACATATCTAGTAGGAAAGCAAGTCTAAGACATCAACTGTAAGAATTATGTACATTGTTCCTTTATCCAGACATAAGGAGCATTAGGTTTTCTATGTTTTTAGTTATTGAAATTCTTTATGTGATGAAATAATATCAAATCACCAAAAAGAGTCTATATAATAGCATAGGCTATATTTTTATTAATATGCATAAAGTCAATAGTATGCCTAATGGGTATATCCTTAAAGTATCGAAACTTATAGAATATGCACAACTATTTTATACTACTTTCATTACATGGATCATATCTAATACTAATAATCTCATCATTTTCACTTATAAATGACATTATTTTTTGTCCATTCTTAATAATGTAATCACTCGTTATTAGAAATGGTGCTTCATGATTCTCTTCTTAACCATTGAAACATGTTTTTCATTGATGATATAGATGATCCATTTTAAGGTAAGCATGATGTCCATAATAAATACACTTATGCAAACTTATTGAGTGCCTCACAAAATCCTTAAATTTTCAAGTAGGACATCCATGGTATCCATGAATAGTGAGACTAAACAATGTGCCATATATAGGAAGATCATGAATCATAAATAATAAGGAAGCTCTTCAAGTGAATTTGATTGAATGGCCATCCCTTAAAGATTAAATTTCTTCAATTCCTTTCCATAATTCCATTAGCTCATCATATAATGGCTCTATATAAGCATCAATTATATCTAAAGTCACACTTTTATTTCCTGGTATAATCAATGATATCATTAAGAAAAATGGTTTAGTTGCTAACCATGGAGGCAAGTTATAATTTATTAAAACATTGGCCAATTTGACCATTTAGTACTTTGAAATAAGAATGGGTTCACCCCATATAGAGCCAAACCCGACCTTATATTATGAGGATCTTGAGAAAAATCAAGCCATATATTATCAAATTCCATCCACATCTTAGAATCAGGCACATGTCATTGTTTTCCATTGGTGCTCTTATTTTAAGCATGCCATTGTATAAGTTTAGCAATGTCTCTGCACCTATAAATTCAGAGTAATCATGGGATTATTGAAAAGTGGTGAAGAACCTTTCTAGGAACCATAGCTAATTTCAACCCTTATCTATACCTCACTTCATGACATTTTGGACATTCACTCTCACTTTCAAGATTATTTCAAAATAATATGTAACCATTCACACATGAGTGGATATTTTCATACCCTAAGCCTAGCTTAGTGGTTTTATTTTTACAATGACTTTGTTTTGTTGGAAATGTGGAGTTAGGTGATAAAAACAAACTTAATAATTCCAATAATTGATCTACACTCATTTTTCCAACCAATCACCACTTGCAAGTTAGGAATTTAAAAGATTAACTTGTAATTAGAATACATAGGCTTTAAATAATCCTCCATCAACTTGGCCCAATCAATGTTTAAACCCTCATTCAACATTCTATCAAATTCAAACCCCTCATTTAAAATTATTTCCTCTTCATATATGTTTGGTGTCACTTCATCTATGTTTATTGCCTCTTCATCTCTCACACTCTATAATTCTATCATACCTTCATAATAATTGTAATCCCAAGGGCTTATACCGCTATTCCCATATCTTATTATATGTTGATAAATCACATTTCTTTTTTTCACCTTTCCACCAAGATAGTTATTACATGGAAATGGATATTTTTCCATGTCCCTCTCATTGGTTACTCTCTCATCATATGCATGGTATTGATCCATAGTCAACCTTTGAAATTGATCCATCTGTAATGTTCTACATTCTAGTATTAATTTAGTTTCCTATTTCAAGAAAAAAATAAAAATCTTAAAAACTTAACTTACTCAAGATCTAATACATGTAAACTCATTCTCTTTAACACCATTCAACACTTCCCCAAAATTTAGAGCACTTCATAGAATTTGGATACAAATCACTCTAAAAAATTAGAATTAAAGCACTCTATAGGATATAGAGAAATCTACAGTAGTTCAAATTCAAGAAATATATCTAGGCATCACTCTATAGAATCAGAAGTTATACCTCTACATAAATCTTTGTGGTCAGTTTTATGCATTTTTTACTTGTAGGATTCTCAACTATCAATGGCTAATTAGCAGGAAACATAGCAACTACTCTTCCCTCATTTTGTTTCCCATGTGAAAGAGGTAGAGATAAAAGTATATGTTGTAAACTATCTATTAGTGGTACCTCACCATTTATATTTATAATATAAAAAATATCTATTACAGTTTTTAAAAAAAATGGTCAAATTGTAATACACAAAGATAAGGAAACTCTGGGGTGTTTGTATACTATTTGTTTGCATTTATAAGAGCATGTTGTAATTCTAAAAATATTTTTGGTCAAGTAGACTTATGTTCATTTTACATGTCATCTACAATGTGCATAAAAAAAGACCGTGATGATTGGAAATAAACAAATGTTAGTTTTATTCATGTTTTATTGAGGGCCTTCTTTGTCTAGATGATAATTAAATAAATTCTTTAGAAATGGAAAATAAAATGTATGCTTGTTCTATTGATGAAACACAAGAATTTAAACATATTGCAATCTTGTCAATGCTAATAAATACACAAACACTAACAAATAGTCTAATGAATTCTTTGTTGTAACTTTGAGCATTACTTACTAGTATAAATTATTAACATGTTGGGATAAGATGACCTATTCTAACAATTGATATACTCCCATGTGTGTACATATAGTATAAATTAAAATAGCTTGGTGACCACATTGATTTGATGAACTAGCATAACTTTTAACTATTCCATGTGAGAACATCTTCTAGGATTCCATGCAATTCATAGATTAGGCTTGCACACAATGTTACCCAAGCATTGAGGTCTAGGTTAGGGACATGAGCCCATGGTTTGATGGCAAAGTGATCAAAGGAATTGAAATTTGGATGCATGTTACAATTTGTATTCCCATATGATCCAAAATTCATAGAGGAAACTAATGAAAAGATAGTCTGCTAAAATTAGAATTTCCTAAATGGTTCTAGTACTTAGTTTTCTATGTAACTACTATAAGTTATACCAAACAATAACAAACTAATTATGATGTACATGAACTACCCATGCCATGAAGACTTAGTGAAAAGGATCCTCGGGGATTGGGTTGATGAATTGGTTACAAAATTATAAATTAATACCATACCCATGCATGATAATATGGAACACAATAGACAACTTCAAGATATGGTCACTACATTGTACTCATTATACAATGAATAAAAGCATCCAATTCTTTCAACATCTCAAGAACTCTAAATTTTTACATAGTGTCAATGTCTTATGACAAGATACCCTCCCATTTATGTAACTCATCTCTTATAATACACTAATTTTGTTCTCCTAGCTAGATACAATTTCCAAACAAAAAGCTATATATTTTGTGTTTAATTTAATGAAGGTTTTGAATTCCTTATAAATTCACTATAGAGGGAATCCCCATATTCAAATTCACGATAGAGGGCTTCATCAACTTCAAATTCATTATAGAAAACTCTAAATTCCTTTCCTACCTTTTCATAAGCCTCTAGGTCCTCTCTAAACAAGCTTTATCATCCATGCAAGTAGTTGTTATACTTATATGCTAAAACTCAAAATGCTTCATGCCATCAAATTAGCACATAAACCCTTTTTGGTTAGCTTCAGATCCATTAATAATTAACACACCCTCCTTATATTTGTAGAGGTACATTATATAAATAATGCCAATTATACTCCCCACTCCCCCATCAAATTACCTCTATATATTTTTTCACTCTACTGTACTCCCCACTCCCACAAAAAATTTCCTAATTTTCTATTGACCTTGTGCATAATACAACCCACTCCCACCAATGATTTCCCAATTCAAATATTATTTTAATTACCCACTTTAATATCATATTGTCTAATTTTTATTTGTGTGACTAATTATTTAGTTATTTTTATTTGTGTGACTAATTATTTAGTCATTTTTATTTATGTGACTAATTATTTAGTTATGTTTTTTACCTGATGATCAAATTAGTCATTTATAGATGTGTTACAAAAAATTAGTAGAATTTAGTCATTTTTAGTTGTCGTGACTAAAATTTTTAGTTACATAGTCATTTATTTGACAAATCCTACTAGTGTAATAAATGAACACACACACACACATTATTTTTATACACAAATACATCTCAATACATCAAAATATATTTGAATACAAAATGTAGGTTATATGCCTGTGGATCACCTTCATCCCCCAAGTGGTGAGGTATCATGATTACCTTGAAAGATCCTAAATGAGTAACCTATAAATCAGCCATAATGTCCAAATTGTTTATTTAATTCCCTAGACTTGGTACTCCAAATCTATGATTATATGCCCTAGACCTAGTCCTCTAAATAAGTCCCCCAAGCTTGTAGCTACACCACTTACCCTATTATATCCATGTATGTAGCTCTCTCTATGGCCAATGCCTTCCATGATATCATTGAATCTATTCCTACACCAACCAATGCTATTGCTTGAGTTTTCACCTATTCTTGTTGCTTTATCTCTTTGGTCTTTTATCCAACCAAAAATAACTATCTAGCATCCAATCTAATTAATGGTGTTATAGGGTCTACCATCCTAGTGGTATCATGCTCAAGTATCATGGTGTAAAAAATATAATTATGATACATATCCATCAAATTCCTCCACTATGCATCTTCCACCATCACATATATAAAATAAAAAATAAAATCAACATCATATCTCATATATATATCCAAATCTCTAAGAATATCTACTAGTAGTCCCTAGCATGTATATATCTATCTCTAGGAAAATGAAAAGTAATAACATAAACTTAAATTTTTCATGCCTATTATCACCCCATCACCTCTTATGCCAAAAATAAGTTTGATGTCATGGATGTGAGTTAGGGTGAATCCCATCCATCTCCCCTAACATACTACTATATCATGTCAATTTGACCTCTACATTTGACCATAGATGGTCCAACTCACCTATGGATCTCCCTAGGGATCCACCTATCTCTAAAGCACAATAACTACATGTTCACCTTTGACCCCTCCTACTACTACTCATTGTCACAATTTTCATCATCTAAAAACCACATGTTGATGAGGTCTCAACACTGGGATACAATTAGCACACCTCATCCCCTAACTCCTTATGGTTCTCTAGAATGTCACCCCTAATAAGTAAATAAAATCAAAGGTTTCATTAGGTTTGGAAATTAAAACTATTTGAGTACATGTTCACACAAATGTGACTCAACCCACCAAGTATAATTCCTAGTAATCTAACTCTGCCCCCTCACCTAAACTAAGGATGGAAAAGATGGCCAAGCATCCCTTATGACCCTATACAATGTCCATATAATTTGGTCCCTCATAATGGTCTCCAAAGTAGTCACAAGGGATTTTTCATACTATGTGACCCTATTCCCATATCCTAACCTAAGGGATATGTTCATATACCAAATGAGATAACCCTTAAATTATATACATGGGGAACCTCTCATATATCCAACTCATAAAAATAATCATTGGGCCCATAGTCTACTAGCCCCGATTGAGTATGTTATATAAATCATGTATGATTTACACCCATAATTTATCTCCCATATCATATAAAGTGTCATGATCCAATGTAAAACAACACATATCAATAATGTACATAAGAACTACCCCATCAAACTTATGACATAACACATGTATGTTCATAAGTCTAATAATGACCTTTTTAATATTCAAACTACTTGAGATGTACACCCAAATAAGTCATATGATGAGCTTACACTCATTATACCAATCTAATCATGTATCCAACTAAGCTATCTCCCTCTTCTCATTAATTTACATTGGTGTGTCACATATCATTTTAATGCTCATAATAAGCAACCCTGATATGGTATGGACATCTTCCAAGGTGATCACCACCTCTTTTGAGTCCCCCTCCACATCCCACTAGAATGTATCTATTATCCTCCTCCATCTCCCTAGAAACATGGTGATGACTTATGTATTCAAATGCATATTTCACATACCTATGATCCCACTAAATCTTAACATCATGAGCTGAGCTTTGTCTACTAATAAAATCTCTCTATAAGATCAGATAGCTAGTTGGCATCCATTCTCTACAATAATCATTGCCATCTTTGAAAATTTTCAAACAATAAAGCATAATCACATTTTGATCCAAAAATATAAAATAAAATTAAAAATTAAATCAAAAAAACAATTAGAACCAAAATGGTCCCTACATTCTACTGGACCAACCATTTTTACACTACACCAACTATACCCCATAGTACCAACCATGAAAAAAAATTAATTACACCTGCCATACCCCATGGTACTAGCCATGGAAAAAAAATCTAAAACACTATCCATAACTCATGTTATCAGCCATGGAAAAATTATAACTTCATTGGCCATACCCCATAGTACTGACCATGGGAAAAATTTAACTGCACCATCCATACCCTATGGTACTAGCCAGCACATTTTTATACCACATCGACCATACACTTTTGTATTGACAATGCTTATCTTTTTCAACTATATCTAACAAGTATTCAACTACAACATCCATGCATAATTTTCTAATGTTATTATTCATACCCTATGATATCAACCATTTCAATCATTTCATATTACACTAGCCATATCCTATAGTTTTGATTAGGAGTTGAATTTTCCCCTTATTGATTGTATTATCTTGCCCAATATAGTTGTCTAAGGGTAGTGATTTATTTTTTGGGCCCCAAAAAATGTCCTTGGCCCTAATTTCAGTTTGTTATCAACTACTCATTAACTATCTTATTTTTAGATTTATTTTGATGTTTTTTAGGGGAAATTCCAATATATAAATTTGTCATGGTGTCTAGATTTCCAATCTGATTAATTTTACCAAAATTGGCAAAACTAAAAATTAATTACACCACCTACCTAGGTATCCAACTATAGCTACGATGTGACCTCTCACACATCAGCCTCCTCATCTATGAGCCATCATCTCTTGTAACACTATTTTTTATCACTTAGAGATTTGGTTTTCAAAAAATAAAAAAAGCATGAATGAAGTTGTTTTTACCTATTTATAGTAAAACTTTTCAAATTTTATTATTTTTAATTATTTATCATGAAATTTCATATTTTTCCCATATATTTATTTTCATAGGTTCTTTTCATGAACTAAAATAATCCTTAGAATCTTGATGAGGTAGATAAATTTTAGGTGCTAACAGATTTTTTTTGTAAAAATTTACATTTTTATCCTATTTTTTAGGTTCACTTTTTTTTCTTCTAGATGGGTCCCTTCCATCAGCTACAACATGCAAGATCACATTCACAATAAGAAATGTAAGTGAAGGTCCTCGTTTTCATTATATTTTTTTCATTTCTATTGGCATTTATTTTTAGTTATCTTATTTTGTGTTATTATGTTTTTATCCCAAATCACCATCCCACTTTACACTATTGTGGCACATGTAGAGCTTAGAGTGGGTCATATGAATACCCTTGATATTTTTTAATTTATTACTTTAATAACACTTTATCTTACAGGGGCTTATTGGTGTATCAATATTCCTAAGTACACGCTTAAAGGGTGCACCAAGAATGGGGTGGGATCAGATCATGGTACTTTTCAAGAGATGTTTCCATATTATTTTTTCACACCATCACTACTATCATTATAACCTCCTCTGAGTCTTTATCCATCATTCATCTCCATCTAGTTTAGGTTTAGATTTTCTAGCTTCCTTAGATACTACTATATCAACCTAGTCAATATAGTGTGTTTCATGCTTAAGTATTCCATGTACTATATCAGTTAGCAATATATTTATGAGTCTATCTTCTATAATTTTTACTATATCATCCTAGCCAATACCATATTGTGTCAACCAAAATCTTACAACTTTATTATCCTAGATGATATCATCAACTTAGAGCTCAGGGTTAGTTTTGGGTGTTTGAATTGTATGTGAAGGGGTCATAATTCATTTTAAAATAGTATAACATGTTCATACACTCTTATTTCACTCACATTTTTTCCATAAAGAGTATTTGGGAGAGTTGGTGATTTAAAACCTTATTACGAAAATCTTGTCTTGTGGTGTCATTGAAGCTTAATAGGAGAGGTCTTTGGATTTCCTAACTAAATATATATAGATCTTCATCCATCCATTTAAAGTATTCAACATACAACATCTCTTTCAAAGTGTCCCTTAAGCTAAAGGGGGATATTGAAGCATCGACAGGTCCATCCAAAGGTAAGTAATTTTTATCTCTATACATTTTCCTTTACTTGTTATATTAAATGTTATTTATTACTTTGTGCACGTATGTGTGTATCCTTACTTAGGCTCTTCCTTATATTTAATAAGCTAGTGTGTGTATGTGTGTGTGTGTGTGTGTGTGTGTGTGTGTGTGTGTGTGGTTTCTTAGGCTTGTAATTTATCACCATAAGTTGCATTGACCCTTATTTGGTTAACTATTGTGCCTTACCTTATTTAAAATCATTTACCCATAATTTAATTTAATTTCACCTTTATAATAATTGTTACAACCACTTATCATCATTTAAACCTTAGTAAGAGTTGTATCCCTATGTCATAGGCTTAGGATTTTCAACCATTTCCTCTTGATGTTTGAGTTGTATATTACCCTTTGCTAGGTCTATGAATATCCTAGGTCTTTACTTGATTAGCCAAGTATACATAGGCTCTATTGATTGACCTTATTTGAATCATAGTCTATTGAGAGAAAAATGATATTTATAGGTCATCCTAGCCTACACATACAGAAACTCTCATGATTTCAATAGGTTTTCTATTTTGAATATTATATTATTATAAAGTAGTATCCCTTTTTTACTATACAAAAAAAAATTTAAAATTATCATAAACATGACGTAAATATATCTTTAAACTTATCTAAAGCTAACATAAAATGCAATAAATTTAGTAGTGAAATTTAGGCTAGGCGTTCACATAGGATAAAACATGGGATAAACTTCTTAGTGTCCATGTAGCAATAAAATTATTTCTTATTTCATAGTTGGGGAATTTAACATGGATTCATAAGTATTAGGATTATTAAGGGCTCATAGTTGATACTTCTATTAATCTCAAATGTTATGGGAAATGTATGTTGGTTTTAGCTACTAGTTGGTAGGCATATTAAGCTTAACCATTATCAAGGGGTCTATCTAAGTGTGAAAACCCAAAGGCTTCATCCAATTCTATGGTTTTCAAGATTTTGTGTCTAATTTTGTAAACTCTCATGGAAAAAATTTAAGTGGTATGCATTAACCCCCTATGATCTAGTGGTGCAATAAGGGAGGT
This sequence comes from Torreya grandis, assembly GCA_037957365.1. Lineage (NCBI taxonomy): Eukaryota > Viridiplantae > Streptophyta > Pinopsida > Cupressales > Taxaceae > Torreya > Torreya grandis. Next base: position 1,162,168 of record JARHVA010000766.1, on the reverse strand, counting down.
ATCTAACAAGCCAAGTGACTATAACAAGTACAAATGTAAAGAAGGTCATGGCATGACACAATGGTTAAACATTATAGTCAATATAAAAGAGATCAAAGGACCCTTTCTCACATGGTGAGACCATGATGGATAATAAAGGGACATGCCATGGGTAAGGCTTTAGTCAAGAAGCTAGAAGAAACAAGGTTAAAAATAATAGTATAAAACCCCTAAGCCTAAGGATAGTTTAGTACTCAATGTGGCTCTATATTTAAACATAAATATTAACATCTTTGAATTTTATAAAAATGAGATTTTATCCACCCTATAGTACATTTATCATATACTAAATTTTGATGTGGGTCTTGTGCACACCCCAAGATTTAATGAGGTAGCCTCTAATGTTTTAGGATCTCAATGGAGGTAAACTCCACTCCAGGGCATGAGTTGTAGGTATGGATTAAATAACTAGGTGGTGTAATAGTAGGTTGAGAAAGTATCTTTTTAACTAGGTGTGATTATATTGAAATGAATATTAGTAAATAAATTAAAATCTAGATGGGTTGGGTGGATGGACACTATTTTAAAGTGAGTAGATTTCAATCAAAGAAACTTCAAAAAGAGGGAATGGTAGAGAAAAAATAAGGCTCTATGATCTCAAGGTATTAATTCCAAACTTGATTTCTTTTTGGACAAGTGTTTCCATAACTAATGCTTATTGTTGGTAACTATTTCACCCTCACACACAAACATAATTAGACAGTGTAGGAAGATATGATATAAGAAACTTAAAGATCTCATCTGAAGGTTACTCCTTTTATAGTATATGTTGCATACCCTTATTTTAGGAGATTAAATCTCAGACCAAAAAGGTATATATGGAAGCCATGGCTCACACATAGATTAATTTATCAAAGGTAAATACTCATACCCACACTAAAAATTTAAAAAGTCAACCTTTTGCTTGAAATCAATAACACTTGATAACTATTCAATAGCTATTAATCCACATTACATCAATGATAAAAATTAATTATCTATATATATTTCACACTTTTAATTAATGAATAAAAACAACCAAATAAAATAAACACTTAATTACTTAGAATTGTAAGGAAAACATATTTACATAATTGCATGCTAATCAAAAATGACTTCTTCCTATATTTATAATTCTCATACCTTTTGAAATGAGGGATATACATGTATAAATAAACTTTGTGAGGGGTCACCTCATCCTCAAATCTCATGAAAAAATATAAGTTGCATTTATTAATGAAAACCTTAGTTCTAATTTGGTACCAAAACATGTATATACAATAATAATTGATCGCAATTATGTCTAAAAATAGAATGGCCTACATTTTGCATGTAATGTGTGCATGATTACAAATTGCTCAAGTAAATACTATATGAATACATGACGTATGAGTAAACTATAATTACATTGACTAATCTTACATATAAAATTATCCTTTGATATCTAATACATATTCAAACTTGATGATTTCATATTTGCACTTGACGTAGTGGGAGGCATTGAAGTTATCGATGGATCTGAGTTGGGAAGTGGTATTGAGATGGAATTTAGAGTTAATCTATGTGGTGTGGCCTTGGCCTTATTTCTTCCCTCCAATTCTTGATAATACTTGAAACCAAAATCATGTTAATACCTTATGATGTCTAGGGGCCTATGTACCCAACTTGATTTCTCCATTAGACATGCATGCTCATCTTTGGTACTCCTAAAATTACTCTAAAAGATCTCAAATTTTATGACCTTCTTCCTTAAAAAATTTGGTTTAGCCTCAATCTCTTCCAATTCTAGTCCTTAAATATTATTTTTTAATTTAGTTGAGACTTGTTATAGGATTTGATCAAAACCATCTCTACTTATTAGTTTCCCTATAGAATCCTTAGCACGAGAAAGTTTCAACTCATCGAGAATCTACAAAATATGGTTCTTGTGCTACGTGAATTTTAGCATTAATTTTTCTACACTTTCTACCCATATATTACTTCCTATTTTCAAATGCCAAATAAATTGAATTCATTGTATGTCGTCAATGGTGTCATTAAGTTTAGATGCTTGTAATCTTTTTTATCATGTACAAAATAAATAATTTTAATTTTTTCTCATCTTCTTTCAAATAATTAAACAATTGTGTTGTTTCAATTATTTGAGGGGCTAATTAATCCCTCATTGAATCAATAACATCAAAAAATTTATATAGCCTTGAAGTTGTGCTCTACACATCTATCTTAATTTATATGAGAACATGAATAGTTTATTTTTATTCTCATACATGTTTTAATTCTTGCTCAAGCTCTCTTCTCACTTTCTTTATTCCTTCATGAAGCTCAAGTAAAGTGTCCTTATATGTTTTAAAATAAGATCTAAAATCCTCATTATAAGGAGACTAACCTATTCTCCTATTCTTTCTGTTTGAAAGAAAGAAAACATCTTGCCTTTCTTCTAGAATTATAACCTTCTAGCATCATCTTCAATCTTTCTCTTTTTCACTCTTTGGATTCTTCTTGTATATTTATCAAAGATTGAGCTTACAATAGTTATCTCAGTTGTTGTGAAATTTGGCCTTTGAGAGGCTTGATCTTCTAAGTCTATATTCCACTATGGGATCACTAATTTAGCTGATTTAGTTAGTTGAGTGTAATGGGCTATAGTCTCAACCAACAAGTCCCCTAAATATTTTTTCAAAGCTTTTACATGTAAGGGGTCTGGTAGTGAATTCCAAATGATCTTGGACCAATAAACATCACCATATTAGTGCATAGGGTGGACTATATATGTGGGTTTATTCGTCCTAGCCTTCTTAGATGATACTATAGTAGTAATATCTATAGGACTATAAGAAGGCATTGGAAAGCCCAATTGGGTGGATGACACATGTAGTTGTGCACTTATCAATGCTCCACTAGCTTTCTTAGATGATACTTTTTTAGGATTAGGGGAAAGTGAGGGAATGGTGGAAGTCAAAATAAAGGAAGTGGGAATAAATTATGTTAAAGACATAAATATAATTTTATGAATAGTTGGTATTGAAGAGATAATAGGACTAGAGGACACAACTTTCATTTTGGGAACAATCAGGGAAGGCAATACACTAGGAGTGAGAGAGGTAGGATCAAAATAAGTAGCAAACATAGGAGAAATAATTAAAAAAATTGGTAGTGTATAAATAAAAGGAACTATAAAAATAATTGGGACCACACTCTCACCTAATTAGTCTACTTCAAGTGGTGTTTTTCCTTTATTTTCTCAGAAGCTCAAGACATTTTATCTTTACAACTCTTCCTCTTCATCTTCATCAATTGGTTCACATCTTGTAGATGGTTTTTCATGCCCTATTTATCCATTTTTATATGATGTATCAACAATTTGGCTTATAGGAGGTCCTTTGTCTCTTAGTTTCCTCTTGTAGCAAAGATTTACCTTTTATATTGAGGGGGAAGCCACTTGAGTGGGGGAAGTTGGGAATTTCATGCTTGTAATCACTTGAGGTTAAGTGGAAATAGTAATATTATGGTCTTATGAATATAAATAATTGATACAAATTGGCTCATCTTCATCTCTCTCAAGGGAAACTATAATGTTGGGAACCTTTTTCACACTAGGCTCACCCCAACATTACAAGTTGCCTTGGGAGAGCTAAATATGAGCCAATTTATATCAAATATTTAGATCTAAAAGACCATAATCTTCCTATTACCACTTTAACTCAAGTTACTACAAGTTTGGAAGTCCCAACTTCCCCAACTCAAGTGGCTTCCCCCTTAATATAAAAGGTAAATCTTTGTTATAATAGGAATCTAATATCTTAGGGACTTCTTATAAGACTAATTATTGATACATCATATAAAAAAGGAAAAATGGGTCATAACCAACCATCTATAATATGTGAACCCATTGATGAAGATGAAGAGGAAGAGTTTTCAAGAGAAAACATCTTGAGCCTCCAAGAACCTAAAGGAAAATCACCACTTAAAGTAGACCAATTAGGTGAGAGTGTGATATTGATTATTTTCATAGTTCCTTTTATTTCTATAGTACCAATTATGTTAATTATTTTTCCTATGTCTTTTACTTCTTTTGATCCTATGTCTCTCCCTACTAGTGTACTACCTTGCCTGGTTGTTCCCAAAGTGGAAGTTGTCTTCTAGTCATGTTGTCTCCTCAATCCCAATTATTCATATAATTCTAGTTTTGTCTTTAACATATGTTGTTCCCACTTAAATATTTTTACCTCCACCATTCCCTTAGCTACCCCTAATCCTAAAAATATATCATCTAAAAAATCTAGGGAAGCATTGGTAAGTACACAGTTATATGTGTCGTCTACCCAATTGGGATTGTTAATGCCTTCTTGTAGTCTTACCCAGACTACTAATGTAGTATCATATATGAAGGCTAGGAAGAAGAATCCCCTATATACAGTACACCCTATGCCCCAATATGGTGTTGTTTATTGGTCTAAGATCATATGGCCTTCATTACTAGACCTTTTACATGCAAAAGTTTTGAAATAATCTTCAGGGGAGTTGTTGGTTGATAGTATAGCCCAAGACACTTAGCAAACTTTTTCAACTCAATTAGTGATCCCATAGTGAACAATATACTTAGAATATTAAGCCTCTCAAAGGTCAAATCTCATAATAACTAAATTGCCCACTATAAGCTCAATATTTGATAAATATATAGGAAGTATCCATAGAGTAAAGAAGAGAAAGACTTAAGAAAATGTTGGAAAGGAATAATTCTAAAATAAATACAAGATGTTTTCTCTCTTTTAAATAAAAATAATGGGAGACTAGAAGGACACATTGCTCAATATTCATAAATAAATAAATCAAGAAATAAGAGAGATTGAATAAGAATTAGATCATACCCAAGAATAATAATAAATTATTCATGTTTTTTTACATATTGAGATAGATGTATAGAGTGCAGCTTCAAGGCTATATGTTGATATAGATTTTATTTACACTAGCTCATAACAAGGTATCCTATAACGTTTTAGGATATAAATGGAAGTGAACTCCACTCCAGGACATGAGTTGGAAGTATGCAGTGTTAACAACTAGGTGATGGAATATTAAGTTGGGCGTGTGGGTTGTTAACAAGGATTATGAATGGAGGAATGGTCTATAAAACAAATTTAAAATATAGATGAGTTGGTGACTAGATGGTTTTTAATCTAGAGTGAGTAAGTCTCAAAATAAACTCTAAAAATGAGAGAAGGTTAGAGAAGGAAATAGAAATTCTATGGATTCAATAATCACCTCTCAAGCTATTTTTTAAGTGGATAAATGCTTTCAAAACTAATGTTTATTGTTAATATCTTTTGTACACACACAATTATACATTGTTAAGTAGTCTAGGATAATTTTGATATAGGAAACTCAAAGGCCTAAGTCAAATGTTGTTCCTTTTAGAATAGCTATTACACACCCTTACTCAGGAGATTATGACTCAAACTAGTGAGGTATCTAAGATAGTTGTTGCATATACACAAAAAACTATATCAATGAAAACACCTCTACACACATAAAATAATGAAATAATCAACCTATTTTCCAATGATCAATGTAATCTTCTAAACATTTAATAGCTATTGCACATCTGAAACTAGCATATTAATCATGAAAAGAAAGAATTCCTCATAGATTTTGTACACTAAGAATTATTGAATCATACAATCAAATGAAGATAAGCCTAATTAGATAAAGATTGGAAATAAAATACACAAATACATTCACTGACAATAAAAATTAATTTTGCTTCTATATTGAAATTTTATAACCCTTTACAAATGCAGGTTACTTATGCTTAAATAAACTTGGGGAGGGGTCACATCATCCTCTAAGTAAATACAAAAATTGATTATATTGTGTAGTTATAACTTTAGTTCTAAATATAGTCTCGAAATTGTACAGAGTTATCTTACATTTGTTAATTAGTTAAAGTAAGCCTTTATAATATCATGCAATGTGTGCATGTTTACAAAATAAATAGGAAAATTTTATAACAAGTTTGAATCATAAGAGAACTAAAAGTATAAAATTTATGCCATTATTTGAATTTACATGCACAAAACAAGCCCTTAAGGATGAGTAGATGTCTACATGGATGTGTTAACCTTAGTAGGAGTGGCCACTATTTATGTCAACATTAAACTAAAGGTAATATCCTTAGTCTTTTCCTTATTCACCTCTAACTCAAGATAATATTTATGATTCTCATCATGATAATACCTTACTATATCTAAATTTAAGATCAATGGTCTATGTACCCTATTAACTTTCTTTAATAGCTTTTCATGTTCTACCTTTGTATTCTGAAAGTTGATTTTGAAAATTTCAACCTCAATTACCTTTTTCCTCACAAAAATTATCTTAGATTCAATGCCCTTCAATGTTATCCCTTGTAAACTCTACATAAAATTATCTAAAGCTTCCTGAATAAGTTGATCAAAATTAATTTTGCTTATTAGCTTACCTGTAGCATTTTTTGCCATTGATAATTTTAAATCATTTATAATCTGCAAGATGAGTGCCTTGTGCTCTTGGTATTTGGGCATTAATTCCCTAGTTATTGTTACCCATTCTCTAGATTCTTATATGATAATGAGCACAAAATTAAGAGTGTTATATTCCTCTAATGGTGTCATCAGGTCTAAATGGTTGTATGCCTTATTATTTGTGTACAAGATTAACAACTTCAATTGATTTTCATCTCCCTTTAAAGAATTAAATAAATGGTAAATTTGAGATATATGAGGGGATAATTCAACTTGAATTTATTGTAGTGCCTCTAAATAATTATAACATTTTTATATGGCCTCTTACACTTCAGCCTCAATCCCTACTAGAATATGAACTATTTGTTATTATTCCTTGATCTGTTCTAGTTCTTGTCTTGCCATTTCTACCCCTTCATGAAATTCTACCATAACATATTTTTTGGATTTATCTAAGGATATAAAATCTTCATTGTAAAGGAATTATCCCAATTATGTGTTCTGCCTTCTAAATATGGCATAGAATTCTTACCTCTCCTCAAGACTAATTTCCCTTCCATATTCATCCTCTAAATTCCTCTTTCCAATCCTTTGAATGCTCTTAGAGGGTATATCAAATAGGTTTATTATTAATGGGAGCTTATTAATTTTGAAATTAGGAATTTGGGAAGCCTTAGCTCTAATATCAATCAACCATGAGGGAATCACTAGGTAGGTAGGGTCTATTTATTATGTATCTTTAGTTGCAGCCTCCACATCAAGATTTTTTGTTGATTGTTGATCTTTAGCTCCCTTGAGGAATATGTCAGGAAGGTAGTGCCAAATGATCTTGGACCAATCCACACCTCCATATTATAGGAGTGGATGGATTTTAATGACTTCTTTATCCTTTGTTCCCTTACCTGAGGTCATGACAGTGCTCACTTGGGATAAACTAGTGGCTAGAATTGGCAAAATGATCTATGTATAATAAACACGAAGTTAGGGAGTTTCCAAGGCTGTTTTAATTTTCTTGGTTTCCTTTTCCTTCCTCATGGTCTAGACTATGGAAGTCCTAGAGGGAATACCCACAGTGGTAATAATGGATGTGGGTGGTATTATGTGGGAAGATGAAGAAATGGTGGTAGCATAATCCTTCTCTACATTTAGAATGAATAAAAGTATGTGCAAGAGAAAATAAGAGGAAAATGAAACCTCAAGGGTGGAGGTGAAAACTTCCACCTTGGGAGTCTTCAATATAACACTTATTGGAACTGAACCAAAAATAAGAACACATGAAGAAACTAGGGAAGTAGGGTTTGAAGGTTGATCCTTCTTACCTATTTTTTCATCTATTATTGGTGTCTTCCCTTTATAAATTGTAAGGCTTAGTGCCTTAGATCTTTCCAGCTCTTCTTCCTCATAAATTTATTTCTCTACCTCCACTTATTATTAAGTAACTAAAGGCACACCCTGTGGTTGATCCACTATTGCATTATCTATGAGAGAATCCCTTGGTTTCCTCCTTTTATAAATAGTAATCCTTACTTTCAAGGAGGAACCTTATTGGATTGAGGTAGTAACATCCTCCATGTCTATTTATTACACTATATAATCCTATCATTATGATATAGTTATAGGTGTTTGCACTGGAAAGGTAACTAGGTGCTCTTGTTATTATTCATCAAAGGAATCTAGATCAATTGGATATCTTGAAACTCCCCTAGGATCAGGATCTTTCAATCCTAGCTCTTTCTTAATAGTGTTTAATAGAAAGGGAAGTTCTTATGAAGGCTCCCATTGCACCTCTATTTTATATAGGTGTTGGTTATTCTATAAATTTGATGTTATCCATCTTTAAGAGGTGGGAGCCTAGTCTACACTTATATCATTGAAATTGAAGGCTCTTGTTTAATTATCCTTAGATAATCCTCCTTTAGGCTTATAAGTTATGTCCTTTCCAAGACCTAAACATCATCCTTTGCATTTCAAAATAGAAAATCATGGTCATAAGGGACATGTTGGTATGGGATATGAAATCCTTAAATATGCTTTTATATATGACCATGGGGATATCAATCCCTACATGGAATGGTAGGCAAGTTATATCTCTTTCTCTTGCTACCTACCTCTCTAAAATGATATCTCTATGTGTAACATGTTCTACCAATGATCATGTGCGATCTATTGAATTTGATTTTCTTATTTTTTATCAAGTCATCCTCGACACTCCACCAGAGTTGATAAGTAATTTTTTGCTCTGATATCTTTTTTTGTACATACTTGGGGAGGTATAAGGGGTGGACCTTATGACTAATAATCATGATTACCATATAATTAGGATACAACTAGTAGTCACCCTAAGAATTTAGTGTAGTCACTATGTTTTTTCCAATTATAGGCAATGGAATCCCATGAATTACCTACCATACTTGAGGATAGATGTCCTCAAAAATTTAGAACATGTGCTTTGCATATGCACGAATATACATGAACTAATAATAGTCAAAAATGTGATTCTTAATATAATTTTTGGCCAAGATCCAAATATTTCCAAGGTCATTGTATATCATGCCCATTAAGGTATCTAAAAGATAATACATCATATATAAGCTGATGATTTCTCCTAGGGAAAAATTTTCATTGCTGGTCATTATCATATGTAGTAACAATACACAATCTAAATTTAGAAAATGGATGCTAGGCATGTAATACATCCAATTTAATAATTCCATCCCAATCCACACCCCCATTCTTAATTTATTAATGGGTGTGGGAAACTTTCCTTTCAAGGTCATTATCTCCCTAGGGAGAAGCCATGAGCTCATCACTTTATCCATTGAATTTTTATGGTTTCATGTAACTATCCTATGTTTATTAAAAAAAATTATATATAATTGGTAGTGATAGATACCTTTGAAATTCATCACTGGTGATGTAGACCATGATTGTCTAGTTATCCATGTGGTGTAGTAAAAATGCATCCTATGCAATTTTTCCTAGCAAATAATAAATCTCATAGAGGGTCTATGTAGGGCATGATCTCAATCTTAGCCATCATAAATTGTAGTCTTTATCTCTTAAGATCCCATAAGTATATAAAAATTTGGAACTCTATGGAGTATATGTTTTTTTAAAGTGAAAAAATGTTAATAGCATCCAAAACATCCTATACTTTTGAGTAATTACCATACCTATTATCAAATATAGTTGCCTCATATACTATGTTTGTGAACTCTATTGAATCCTTTAAATAATTGTTCCCCTAAAGCTCTTGGAATATGATGACATTTTAATTATGTGTAGTTCTCAAAGTATGTTTATATGCTCTATGAAAAATTCCCCTCTGTTAGTCACTTCTTTACTTGTAATAGATTCATAGGTAGCTAGGGATTTCATTCATAAGATAGCAGTCAAGTTTGAATTCATTTATAAGAAGTGAATATGTTGATAGTTACACATCATGTATATATATTTAACATCTAATTCAAGTTCATGCACTTTTAGTGTCCAATTCTCATATGTTTGTTTTACCTACACAATTCAAATCTCATTAGTTTAGTTGGTAGGTAGCCTTGACAAGTATCAAGAAGTATTTTTTTTCTTTATTGGATAAGTCTATTAGGCTTTCAATAATCAAGAATTGAGATCCAAATTTGGTGTTGGAACTGAGCCAAAAAAAATTCTAAACAAATCTTTTAAACATAAATTTTGAACAAAAATCTTGAAAACCAAAATCTGTTAGAATAAATATTTGAATCACATACAGCTAATTATGACTATTTTAGACAATTTCTCTGATCAAAAATCCCAAACAAAATTTTTGATAAAAAGGTTTGAACAAAAATATTGATATAGAATGTATGAATAAGTAATCCTAAACAAACTAAGTCCTTTGGAACATTATTATAATAAAATTTCTAACATGGAAACTCCAAACAAAAAGTTTGAATAAAATGTCTGATGAACAAATGTTAAATAAAATCTCTGATGAATAAGACCCGAATACAAGTTATTAATAAAACTAAGTCCCAAAACCTGAATGGTATAAAAAAACTCCCAAAAGGCATTAGTAAGTTAGTGCAAACTATATAATATCAATGCTTTATTTTTCCAAATGTAAAGACTAAAGAGAAATCTGATAGAAATTTCATAGTTACACAAAAGAAGGGTTGTACAAATGAGGCCAAAATCTGAAAAAAGTGGGTTCCCATCTCTTCTTGAAGAGAAGGGGAATGTTGGGTATAATAAATGGCAACTTATAGGGGGAACACTTTTGAGTATTCAAGAACCCATAACTTTAGTTAGTAATCTCAAATCAAACATGAACTATGCCATAAAAAAATATTAGAATTAGAGATATGAAAGAGACTCCCAAATTTAATCACACAAAATACTTTACTTATCATCTATGGATCTATGTTTTCTAAAAGTGAGGTTCATTGAATCCTTTTTTAAGTTATCTTTTCAAAGGCTTGGTGAAGCTATAGGTTTCATTATAGTTTCTTATTAAATCAGGGGAGCTTAGGCATTGCTCTATTTATAGCCAAGCATCCATAGCCTCAATGGAGATACCTTGGGTTCCTTCCCCCCCTTCCTTCATTATTTTTATCATGATGCATGGTACATTGACCTTATTTCATCATGTGAGCTTTTGATCTTATTTAAGTGTTTTTTTTTGGCTTCATTGATTGCTCTTTTAAAATCATATTAGTTTTTTTTCTTTCTCTTTTTCTATTTGAATGGAAATAGGAGAGCCAAAACCCCTATGAGTTGGTATGGCTATAAAACAAATGATTTACTAGAACGTCCCTACTAGCCACATTTGTACCAGTGATTATCACCTTCAAACAAGTATTTATGTAAAAAGTGTGTTTATTCTAATGGAATATGAAGACTTTATAAATTCAAATGAAGTAATTGAGAGAAATTTTTACATACCTAGTAGAAATATTCAATTGTTACACAACCCAGAATGATTGTGATTACATACTTAAATCCTTAAGATTTCAAACACATAAGTATACCTAGTTTGTGAATAGGCCCCAAGTTGTGAATCTCTTTGCAATTTTCCCTTTTTATAATATATCTATCTAAGCATAAAATAGGGGACTTAGCTGGCTGGATATTGGTTTAGTTCTTCTAGAATAAAATAATTCAAATTATCATAGGAAACAATAAAATTCCTAATCTAGAAAGCTAGAAAACTTAAACCAAGAAAGTAGGAAACCTAACCTAGAAAGTAATAAATTAAACTAGAAAGTAGGAAACTAAACCAAGAAATAAATAAACTAAACTTAAAAATAGTAAAATAACCTAATTCTACCTCTGCCATGATCCTTCATCAATCGGGCATATCTTTAGATGGTACAACCATGAAGTAATTCTTTAAAAACTATCTATTGATTGGATATGTGAGTACATTTCCCTATAGGTCCCTTAGATGGAATGAATAATTCCCTAAGATCTCTAAAATTTGATATGGTTCAATCCATAATGGATAAAAATTTTCATGTTATCCTTTCTTTTCATGGGCTTTATCCCGTGGAAGCACTAGATCAAATATCCTAAATGCTTTGACTTTTGCTCTTTTATTAAACCATCTCTTCACTACATCTTGGTGTTTGTTGAAAGTTTTTAGGGCTTCAGTCCTTAAATATTCCATTTCTATTATATCTAGTAGTTTATATGTTTCTTTGTCATTTGGTTCCATGTATTCCTACATGAATTGATAAGTCAATGATTTCATCATGATTGGGAATACTAGCCTACATCAATATACCAACAAATAGGGTTAGGCTTTGAGGGCATGTTTATATCTTGTTCAATCTACCCAAAGGGCATAGTTTGGTAGATTGTGCCAGTCCTTGGGATTATCCCTAGATGATTTCTTAATTTCATCTATCTGTTTCTTATTTTTTGATTTAGAAAATCCATTTCCTTAAGGGTAATGGTTATAAGATGACCTAATAGTGATCTAGTTGTTATGAGCCCATTTAGTGAATTTAGCTAATATGAATGTTGGCCCATTATCATAAATGAGATAAATGTGAGTGTCAAATATATTTTTGATGTGTTCCTCCAAGAATTGAATCACATATTATGCTCTATAATTATTTATGGTCATTGCCTCAATCCATTGGGTGTAGTAGTCTTGGCAGTGAGTAAAAACTTATGACCTACTAAAGATTTTGGTTTAATGACACTAATGAAATATAAACCCCATTAGGCAAATATCATTCCTTCAATAACAAGTTACAAGGGAATTGTTTCATGTGCTTCTCTTTTTGTTAATTATTTTCATTCATGGCATGTCCTTACATGAGCATGAGCATCCTTAAAAATTGTTGGCCAGTAATAGCCCGTTCTTAGGATCTTGTGAACTATGTTATTCCCATATGGATGACAAATACCTATCTTATAATGAAGGTTTTCTAGAATCTCTTTATCTTATTTTATAGATACACATCTAATATAGATGCCTTCATATTTTATCCTATAGAGAACTCCTTTTTTGATCATGTAGTGAATAGTTTTGAGCCTCAAAACTCTCTTTCATTCTTTATTGAGTTCTAAGGAGCAAGTAACTCTAAGTATATATTGAATTATTTTAGTATACCATTCCCCTCTAGATACTTGGGCTTCACATACCTCCTCACTAATAATACATGGATCAGGTTCAATCATGAATTGGACAATGCCTTCACCCTAAATGATCTTAGTAATCTTGATTCATATCTTAAACTCCTGCATATTTGCCATCCATTTGTCTTTGTGTTCTTATAATTCATTTTTTGACAAGGTGAGCTTGATAGTAGGATCAAGCATGATAGTAATAGTCTTATTCCTCAAGATGTAATGTTAAAATTTCTTCACCACTTTGACAAGAGACAAGATCTATTTATCAATCATGGAGTATCTAAGTTATGCATCCTTCAAATTTGTGCTCATGAATGTAATTGGATACTCAGTCTCATCTTTTTTATGTGCTATGACACCAGTAATTGTATGCTCTAAAGATAATGAGTACAAGTAAAAATCCCATTTAAAATTTTGACTAATCAATATTAGGGCCTAAGATATAGCATCTTTGATGTCTTGAAAAGACTTTTGGGCCTTAGCTATCCATTCTATTTTAGCATCATATTTTAGCATTGCATTCAAAAGTCTCATAATTTTTATAAATCTTGAGATAAACTTCCTTAAAAAATTAATCTTCCTAAAGAATGACTTGAGCTCCTTATTGTTTGGTGGTGTAATCTTTGAAATATCATAGATTCTATTTAGATCGATAATGATTCCTTCTTTTCTAATGATGTGTCCCAATAGTTTGCCTTTAATTACTTTGAATATGTTCTTCTTTGGATTTAGTGAAATTCCAAACCTTCTACATCTTTCTAATATTGATTGCATATGGCCTATATGATTTTTCTTGTTCTTGAAGAATATAGTAAGATCATCCATATATATGATTATACATTTACCTATTAATATTTTAAATGCATGATCCATGACTCATTAAAATGTGGATCCTATGTTTATTTGACCAAAATGCATCCTCTTATGTGTATAGGTACCCCACTTCATAGTAAATTTAGTCTTTATTTGATCCTCTAATTATACCAACACCTAGTTATAGATTAAAAATCCATCCAAGAATCGCATGCCACTAACTATCTATATCACCTCATTCAAAGAAGGAAATGGATATTTATCCTTCTCTAAAGCTTTATTTAATTTTCTAATATCAACACATAACCTAATCTCTCCACTCTTCTTTATGATTGGAACTAAATTGGCCACCCAAGTAGAATTTCTGATTGGGAATACTATCCTTGCACTCAATAGCTTTTCCACTTCTCTTTGAATAAGAGGATCTAAGATGGGATTCACTAGTCTTTTTATAAATGGTTTGTGTTCTGATTTCAATGGAATTATATGAGTGATGACATTTGGGTCATAAAATTTCAAGTATTCATATGTCCATGCAATCACATCTATGTATTGGGTGAGTAAATACTTCTCCCATTGTATTTCTTTTAGAGTGTAGCTGAGGCCAATGTTAATGTATCCTGGGATATTTTCATCATATAAATTCTCCCTTTTGAATTTAGACTCATTAACTTTAGGTTGCCTTTTTTTTATCTTGGGGATATATATCAAATGGTATTTTTAAGGAGACCAAACTAGTTGGGATATGATTCTCTTTGAGTTGGAGGATACCTTCCTCATCTGACTCCTCTTGGTAGAGATGACTAACTTGTTTATCATAAATGATTAGGACTTAAATTATCTTGATTTCATTAAAAACTAACTGATTTTTTGGTCATCATAAAATAATTGTAAATTTTATATGTTGTCAAGAATAGAAGGATAAGGTACTAGCTCAATGGAGAATCTCTTTACCTTGGATTCTTAGAGAGGATCCAAATTGGTAGTAGTAGCAGTTAGTAAATCTATAGATTTATTTTGCTCTCTAAGAACCATTACTATGTTTAAATCCTCAAATCTCTCAATAAAATACCATGCTCTATGTTTATATATTTTCAAATAAGATAATTTACACTAGTATTTTTTTTGACCTGATTGACTACCAGCTCTAAATCCCCAAATACTAGTAACTATTTGATCATTATTTTTTACTACAAATTGCAATCTCAAAATTAATGCTTCATATTTACCTTCTTTTTGGTGTAAGGGAACTATAATATATATGTTGATAGGAACTTCTTCCCTTGTGGATCAATTAGTTTAATTCCTATGCCTGACCCTTGTTTGGATATGGCACCATCAAAGTGGAGAGTCCATAGTTAGTTTAGGCCTTCATTCTTGTATTTGATTACATGTAGTGAAAGTATAAATACCAAGCCTATGGGATGCATAGCTTACCTCTTCATTTGTGTCATTTTACTCTATGATAGGATACTTCATCCTTGGTTCCCTATCAATCCAAATTTGATTTTAAATACATCTCCATGGTATCCAAATGTGAAATAAATATGTTGATAGATATCCATTAAGAATTTTAGACTAGTACCTACTTAGCAATAGTTCATATCCTTCAAGTATATCTACCATAAGTATGTCTATAGTCAATAGGACTCATGGCTTAAATGCTACTTGAAACACACATTAGTCAGTTCTTGAATTATCGATACCACTATTTTATCCAACTATGAAACTATCCTCTTTGAAGGGCTTGGAGTTAGACTAAGCTTTTGAAATATAAAATTAGGCATCACAATTGATGAAGCTCTAGAATCAACTAAATAATTATGAATATTCTTACCAAATTCCCTAATAGTTAGCAAAAATGGTGGAAACTCTATCTTTCTCTTATAGATGTCATTGGTGTCAAAAGCCTTTATTTTCTCTATAAGGGATTTTGTATTTTCCACAGGGGCCTTCCCTTTGATAGACTTCCACAATAACTCCTTATGTTTAGTGATATAAGCTAATTCATGAAGGGTAATATTTTTTTTTGATTTCCTTCATGTCCTTAATGATTTTTATTCTCCTTTTCCTTGATCTTCCTTGCTTTAAGGTTGATTATCCCCTTTTATGGGAGGTGGATTGTTGTCAACTTTCAAACTTTAGGGAATGGATATGCAATTTGGAGGAATAGAAGTTGTGAAAGTCTAATTATTTCTTAGATTATAACCACCTTTATGGAATTGTTGGAAAGAATGAATCTCATCAATTTTGTCCTCCGATACATTATCATCTTCACTTGGGAAAGGAAACTCATGAATCTTGAAGAACATGGCAGTGCCTAAAGGGCTAGGGTCTTAGTAATATTCTGGTGGATTATGCATTTGATCTTACCTTACTAATTCTTTTTTGAAGATTTCAAATGTTGTATAATATTCAACATAATCAAGTTCACCATGCTGAGAAGTATTATGGATTTTACACCAATTAGGCAAAGTTATCTCTACTATAATGATCTTTGGAGGCTTGATGGAATACTCTATATTATTTTTAGGCCTATTGAATGGTCTATTATATATTTGGAACCCTAGGTTCTAATTACCATTGGAGCCATTATCATTGTCTATCTTTCTTTGCATACCAAGGAAATCATTACTTAACTTCTACACCATATTTTGGATAGCATCCAACTCTACTTTTATAGAGTCAGAACCCTAGAGAAAAATAGTATAGGATGTTGCCAAATGTTGATTATGCTGGTAACCATTGCCTTGTGCATGTTTATTTTAAAAACTCTAATTTGACTACATTATTTGTGTTATAAGAAGTAGCATCTATAGTCAACTCTAATTGAACATTGGTATGTTATACTTCACATGTGGAATGGGATTCAATCTTGGGAAGCCATTTCTAACATTAGGTATACCAAGAAATTGGAAATTAAGCTTCTTATTAATGGTGATGGACTCGTCATTGGCCAATGGCAAGGTGGTGGCAGCATCAAACCTTCTCAAAAAAACTATAGTAATTAGATCTAGAGCATTCTTGTATATTTCTTATGCCAACATTTTTTTTGGTTTATACATTGGGCTTAACTAGGTATACATCTTCTAAAATCTAGAATTGAAAGTAAAAATTGGCTCATTAAGCTCCCTATTCATATTAATAAAGTATCAATATATTAAATTAGGGATAGTGACCTATCTAAATTATGTAAGAAAAGCAAACTAACATGCACTCCAAGAAGTAATGGAATTCTCATTTGGACTAAGACACCAATCATAAGTAGCATCCATTTATGTAAAATGGAACAACCTACATGCAACATCTTCATTAACAACATTCATTAGTCTTAGAATAACTTTAAAATACTTGATGTGATCTTATGTCATTCTTCCTCCTAAAGGAGAGAAGGATATTAGATACTTTTTAGGATTCTTGGGTAGGTCATGCACATCCCCTGGGATGACAATAGTAGATCTAACCAACCAAGGAGGTTGATCCATGGGATGATTAATAGGGGAAGTGTTCCTTATTATGGAAGGTGTCTTGGCTCTATTATAGATAGGGGTAGTTGGTACAAACATAGGTCTCCTATGATTTGACAAGGGTGAGATTGGAAGACTATACTAAGAACTATATCTAGTCACTATTCTAGTTGACTCTAGTGAAACTCTATGTAGGAACTAACCTATTTTATCATAGGTTCTCAAGGCCCTCCTTATACTACCATAAAGAGTGTTGATGAATTTTTTATACACACCATCTCGTAATGAGGTAGCCTATAACATTTTAGGATCTCAATGAAGGTGAACTCCACTCCAAAGCACTAGTTTTAGGTATGTATTTTTAACAACCAGGTGATGGAATAACATGTTGGGAATGTAGGTTGGTAATAAGGATTATGAATGGATGGATGGTCTCTAAAATAAATTTAAAATTTAGATGAGTTGGTGGCCATATGGTTACAAATATAGAGTGGGAAACTCTCAAAATAACCTCAAAAAAGGAGGGAAGGGTAGATCAAGAAAGAGATATTTTATGGATTCGAGAATCACCTCTCACACTAGTTTCTAAGTGGACAAGTGCTTTTAAAACTAATTTCTATTAATAGTAACTATTACACACACATAATTAGACATGGTCAATAAGTCTAGGATAATTTTGATATAATAAAATTAAAGGCCTGAGTCAAAGGTTTTTCCTTTTAGAGAATCTATTGTACACTTTTACTCAGGAGATTATAACTTAGACTAGTGAGGTATCTAAGATAGTTGTTTCACATACACAAAAAACTATATCAATGAAAACACCTATACACACTTAGAATAATGAATTCAACTTATTTTCCAGTTATCAATGTAATATCCTAATCATTAAATAGCTATTGCACATCTAAAACTAGCATATTAATTATGATAATAAAGAATTCCTCATAGATTTTGTACACTAATAATTATTTAATATTACAACCAAAATAAGATAAGCCTAATTATAGAAATATTGGGAATAAAATACACAAACACATTCAATGACAATCAAAATTGATTATGCTTATATATTGAAATTTTTTGACCATTTATAAATGTGGGTTACATATGCATATATATACTTGGGGAGGGGTTACCTCATCCTCCAAATACATGCAAGAATTGATTACATGGTTTAGTTAGAACTTCAATTTTAATTTCAGTCTCAAAACCATATAGAGTAATCTTACATTTGTTAATTAGTTAAAGTTAGCATTTACAATATCATGCAATGTGTGCATGTTTACATAATAAATAGGAAACTTTTACAACAAGTTTGAATCATAAGAGAATTACAAGTACAAAATTGATACCACTATTTGAATTTACATTCACAAACCTATCCCTTAAGGATGAGTAGATGTCTACATGGATGTGTTAACCGTAATGGGAGTGGTGACTATTTGTGTCAACATTGAACTAGAGGTAATAGCCTCAATATTTTCCTTATTCACCTCTAATTAAAGATAATATTTATGACTCACATCATGTTTTTACCTTACTATATCTAAATTTAAGAGTGAGGGTCTATGTACCCTATTAAATTTCTTTGATAGCTTTGCATGTTCTACCTTTGTATTTTGAAAGTTGATTTTGAAAAGTTCAACCTTAGTTACCTTTTTCCTCACAAAACTTATGTCATCTTCAATTTCCTTCATTATTAGCCCTTTTAAACTCTACTTAAAATTGTCTGAAGCTCCTAAATGAGTTGATCAAAATTCATTTTGCTTATTAGCTTAACTATAGGATTATTTGCCTTTGATAATTTTAAATCATTTAGAATCTACAAGATGAGTGCCTCATGCTCTTAGTATTTGGTTATTAATGCCCCATCTACTATCACCCATTCTATAACTTCTTACATTATAATGACCACCAAATTAAGGGTATTAGATGCCTCCAATGGTGTCATCAGGTCTAGATGGTTGTATACTTTATAAGTTGTGTAAAATATTAAAAAAATAATTTATTTTCATATCCCTTTAAATAATTAAATTATTGGTGAATTTGAGATATATGATGGGCTAATTCAACTTGCATTGATTCCAATGCCTCTAAATAATTATAACATTTTAATGTGGCCTCCTGCACTTCAACCTCAATCTCTACTGGAATATGAAATATCTACTATTGTTCCATGATTTGTTTTAGTTCTTGTTCTAGTCCTTATATTTCCATTTTCTTCCCCTTCATGTAATGTTACCATAGCATCTTTGTGGGCTCAGCTAGGGACCTAAAATCTTCACTGTAGGGGGACTACCCAAATTATTTATTCTTCCTTCCAAAAAAAGCATAGACTTCTTACTTCTCATCAAGGACAATTTCCCTTCTAGCATCATCCTCTAACTTCCTCTTTGTAACCCTTTGAATGCTCCTAAAAGGCTTATCAAGTAGGGTTATTATTGATGGGAGCTATATAATTTTAAATTTGGGAATTTGGGAAGATTTATATCTAAGATCAATCACCCATGGGGGAATCACTAGCTAGGTAGGGTCTATTTATTATGTATATTTAGTTGTAACTTCCACCTCAAGATTTTCTATATATTGTTGCTCTTTAACTCCCTTGAGGATTATGTCAATAAGGGAGAGCCAAATGATCTTAGATCAATCCACACCTCCATATTGGGGGAGTGGATGGAATATAATGACTTTTTTACCCTTTTTTCCTCACCTAAAGTCATGATGGTGGTATCTTGGGATAAACTAGTATCTATAATTGGCAAAGTGATCTTTGTAGAAGAAACATGAAGTTGGGGAGTGGTCAGGGTTATTTCAATTTTCTTGGTGGATATTTTTTTTAGAGGTAAAATCACTAAGAAGGGGGTGAATCAGTGAGCCTAGATAATCCAACTTCAATTTCAATCCTTTCAAAATATTAATCAATTACCATAAGTATTTCATGAAGCATATGTATTATTCATAGCAAAGAACAAGAAAGACAATGCAAGATCAAGCATATAACACATGATATATATGGAAAACCCTCTTGGTGTAGAAAACCCACTAGAACCTACAATTATACTATTCTCCTATAATAAAAATAACTAATTTAGACTAGATACAATTAATCAAGGAACTATAATACCTTATTTAGTGAGACTACAATCCCATAAGGTGATACAACACCTGTCTAGCTAAATAACCACAACAACTAGACTATTAGCAAGTTTCACATTACAAAGAGGATATAACCCCCTAAATTTTGAGTATCCACAACAAAACCTATGATAATAAATTCTCCTAAACATTGATTTCCTACCAATTTCATGGAGATACAAAGTATATCAGCTCTCTTCAACTCTGCACACTCAATGCATCCAAAGCCACCTTTTGGTTCACTCTTCACTCTTCGATAACAAATCTATCACCAAATAAATAACATGAAAAAATGTTCATAAACATATTCCTAAATATTATATGATCATCACTCATCTATTAGTCACTCTCCCTCTCCTTCACTCCACAACTCTCACATGCACACTCCTATTTCACTTCAAGAAACCATCTCCTTTAGTTTCACTATATATAGAACCTTCATGAATATCAACATTTTTCAAATGCATAGGTACACACCCAATGACCAATTTGACATTCTCAAATGCTTATAGTCATCATTACACTCTTCTATGTGAGCTCAATTAACTCAAACAATAGCCTTGTTCATAAGGACACAATGAATAAACTTAGTCAAATTACTAATCTTTATTCATAATGAATATTGATTATTCATGATTCCAAATACCACATAGATAATCCACAAGGAATATAAAACACATTGTAATATCTAATTCATCATGAGACATCCAAATAATAACAAATCAAGCTCAAACAACCTTCTCAGGTCACTTGCAGAGCATAGTTAATCACACATCTTTATATCTTAATATATTTGTATATACATACATTAAAACCTCATAATCACATTATCTAGATGATCCATGCAGTCCTATTCAAATTTTAATTTTAATTCATCTTCAAATTCATCCAAAATTGAAATTTATGGCACAAACACTGAGCACTAGTTTTTCCTTCATTAATTTTCAAATGCCAATGGTCACAGTTAAACCTCAAACACTATGTTATCATCTCATGTCCTCACTAATTATATTAATCATGCACATTATTTTAAGGATATTTAACTTTAAATTTTTAAACATATATCACTTTGACCCTTGATTTTAATACACACCGTTGATCTTGATTATTACAAACACCTTCTCACTGTTGATCTTCTAAAGAAGCTTGATCTTTACCTCTACTCAACATTAAACATCGAACACTTGTCCTCATCTCACTACCTCATGACACCTTGGAATAAACACACTCCATTTATATTTTTTTAAGGATATCATTCCTTACCCATTTTAAGCTTCAAATACTTTGACCCATTTAACTTACTATGTACCATAGATCTAGATGTATGAACTCTTGTGAACCATTGGATCTATATCTAGTCCTGATCTTTAACATCATGTAAAAATGAATAATTATGGGGACTATTTCAATCTCTATAAGTCAAAATTTTCATATATATATATATTACCTTGCTCACTCGTATGTTCTCAAATTTGAACCATAGAAACTAGGTAAAATACTGAACAAACCCATATGACAATTTCCTCCTAAAATGTTCTTGTGTGCAAGATATGCCATCACCAAAATGATTACTCAGATATTTATTATAATTATAAAAATAAAATATTTTATCTTATATTCATTTCTTACCATTTATCTTTAATGCGATGAAACACAGACCATTAGATCTTCTTCACAAATTTTGGTAAGTGTTGAAACTTAGTGCACTTATGTCTGAGGGACCAACTTTACACCCACATATATTTTGTTTCACTAAATTACATGATCTAAAATTTGGACCAAATTATATCCTCACATAGGATAATCCAACCATATATCAATCTACTCTTGGAACCCTCATACATGTGAGATATAATGACATAAAAATTCCTCCTCAAATTTATTTGTCATAGAGCCAATTATACCTAGATGAACATAATGAAGAACTATATAAATTTAACTCATGAATACAATCACTCTAATCATCATTAACCTATAATAAGACCCATTTCACATACTAAAATCACCATTCTCATACCTAAACCTCTCTAACTATGCCAAAACTAAAGATCAACCAAGCCCCCTTCAAGCATACTAAGAAAAGCACATTACACACTTTATCATTGTCACTTAGACTATAAATTCACTTCATCCACTCACCTAGACACATTTATGACATAACCATGACATCATTGACAACTCTCCAATAATCTCCCCCTTTTTCATTGATTTCAACAAACATCATATAGCAATATATAGGTCACCTTCCTTCTCTCTCTTCAAGTACTCCATAATATGAACTTTCTCCCCCTTTGACATAATGAAAAAGTGGGAACCAAATGATATTTAAGACATAAAAATACTACCAATAATATATTACCACCTTATAAAGATTATAAAAACTCCCCCTTACCTTGAGCCTACATCTTCTTGCCTTGACAATAACGTCTTGCTACATACCAACACTCTTTAACTAAGCACTACAACCAATGAATAAATAACACACAAAACATTGAAATATCATATAACTCACCAAGAAACATATAATAGGGACTCCTCCTAATATATTTATTCCATTTCACCTCTTGAGAATCTTCAAATCTCTACACACCATGAATAATCACCACATAGGCTTACTAGCCTTCTATTTTAAGCCACCTCAAGGATCATCAATATAAATTCATTCCACTAACCAAATAGGAAAAAATTTCTTAAACCAGCATGATAACTCACCTTTAAACATACATACCTTTATCTTTTGGATATACTGAGCAAAAAATCACTCTTCTTCACACAAGGCCTGTCTAGTCTTTTTGTAACCCAATCTAGAACTTGCATAGCTCATAACTTTATATAGACACAAATTCAAGACCTAAAACTTCATAGTTAGATCACTATAATATTCCCCCTTAATCACACCAACTTTCATCACCTATCTCATCCTTTACAACATACTTCACAAACCTACTAGCCAATTAGGCCTCCATTTTGACAAAATTTTGAATAACTTGAAATACACAAACCTTCATATCTTTATGAATCTTGATTTTACAACCCATTTGGCCCATTAAACCAATTAAAAATCCTTATATCTCAAATCATAAGGAAAACCACTTTTCTAGAAGATCTCAAAACCCTAGAATCTCACAACAAACAAAGTCAACAAATCTCCTTCTAGTCAACACCATCCTCTAAAACTTCTTTCACACCTAGAGAAAACTGTCACACACTTATAGACTAAAATTTTATCCTCCATACCTTTGGTAACTTTGAATTCCTATAACCTATTTTAGGCCTACTTACTCTTGAGCCAAAACTAAGAAAACTGAGATCACTTAAAAATATTTAATTGGCAAAAATAGGATCATCAAGACACAAAAACTACATAAAATACATCACAAAGAAGTACACAAACCTTTATGAGCATCAAAATCTTCTTTACATTATATCAATCTCATTAGACCACCTAGAAATACCCATTTTAACCTTGTAGACACTACATATATATCAACACTTACTTCTCCACTAAAAGGAGTCTCTTAAGAAGCATAGACAAAGACACCCTACTTCACAATATCCTTAGAATAGTGTGAAACTAGGAGTTTCCCACAACTCCTCATATTCCTTCTCCTCCTTGGTCATCTGATACTTGTAGTTCTTCTTCTTCTTAGGCTTAAGAGAAGTAACATGCTCAACCACTAAAACATTATCCTTTTCTTATAAGATTTAATTGATAATACATGGAGACAACAAAGATGCATGACATACCTTTTCATCTAAATAATATTCCTTGTAGTTTGTAACCTCATCACTAGGCATGAATACTGATGTTCTTTACATGAAATTGCTCAACAATAGTAGGATGTTCACTTAGATCCATACTCATCTCAGAACTAGCCTCAACCAGTACCTTGGTCCTCTCCTTGAGCTCAATCTCTTTATTCAAAACATGAATATACAATGAGAGCCTTTGACACTTTAAATTTTGTAGCATTCTCCACCATAGAAAATAGATTACTTGGACTAATAGACCCATTATGACTCATACTTATCACCTTTGTTCTCCATGAGTTAACTTTCCTTCTTCCTTGTACTCTAAGAGATTTATTGAACTCATTTTGACTTGATGTCCTTTACTTGTATAATCTATAAATATGACTGATATTCTCATAGTTGTAGCAAACCATTTTTTCAAAGTGGAATCAACTTGTGCTACCTAATATGGATAAAATATTGCAATGTGTCCTCTATCATAACAACTAAAACAAACTCTTTATTTTTAATAAGACTCACCTTACCTTACCTTATTTGGATACTACTTATCAAAGTTCCCTAATCAATATAGTTGAAGCAATTGACTTTGTTCACACCTTTTGACTCATTTTTGATAGGTCTCTCGCATTCTCTACCTTTATGCCCAAATTGATTACATGTGTAACAGTAACCATTAAAACTTACATACCTCATGGCATTTGGTTGTCTAATCTAATTTATCTTTAGTTTGCTAGCACCTTCATTCCTTGTTTTATGATTTGTCTTCAAAGTTAGATTATTCTTATCACATTAGTCTTCATATTGTCTTAAGTTGCATTATTTGGTTCTTCTTTATATCTAAGACCAGTTCTATCACTTGCATGTTTTTAATCATTCATAATATTGTCTAGATCACTTTATATTTTTTCAAATCTCACAAATGACTTTACCTTACTAGATGTATTCTCTAACACAAATTTCAATGACTCATCTTCTTTAGCTTCCAAGCTTGTAGACAGGATTTCCAATTGCCAACTAAGATGCTTAACCATATCTTCATGTTCCTTGGTGTCTTCATTAATTCTTGCTTCATACACACTAAATTTTTCCTCATAGTCCTTGATTTGTGACTTCATCTTCTTGTTAATCTTCTTCACAATCTTCAATTCTTCAAGGGCATTTATAAATTCAGTCTCACAGTCCACCTCATCTCTTTCAACATTTGAATCACTCCAAGTAGACTCCTTTTGATATGATCAAATTCCTTCCTCAACCATGAAAAGGGATTCATCTTTAATAGGGCCATCATCTTCATAATCATACTCTAAGTCACTATCTTCATTCTCATTTAATAAGCTATAATCTTTATTGGTGTAGAGACTCTTCTTATTATTGAAGGACTTCTTATTGTTATACTTTCTAAATCCTTTTTTCTTGTATGTATTATTATCTTCATCTTGGTTTTCACCATGTTCTTCATCATCATGATTATGACGAAACTTTCTAGTAAAATGTCCTATCTCTCCAAAATTGAAGCATTTAAAAGGTAGTTTACCCTTATACTTGCCTAAACCTATTTTCAATTTCCTTGTAAACAAATCAATCAATCCATCCTCATCAATATTAAAAATGGCATCTTCCTTGGGTGTCTTACCTTGGAACTTCTTCTTAGGTTTCATCTCTATCTTTAATGTTGCTTCCTTACTCATTGGTATATCATCATTTTTTATCATCTCATAGGCAGTAAGGATGCCATGCAATTCATCCATCTTCAACTTAGTAATATCATGAATTTCTTCTACAATAGACACTTTTAAATCAAACTTTTTTAGAAAGAGACTTTAATACCTTTTGAACTATAGTATCCTATTCAAGGTTCTCTCCAAGACCTTTGATGATCTTCACAATCTCACCAACTCTCTATAGAAAGGATGCCACAAAATCTTCTTCCTTCATCTTAAGACTCTCAAATTATCTTCGGTGAGTCTACAACTTTTCTAACTTAACTTTTGAGTCTCCTTCATAAAAAGTATTCAACTTATCCCATATTTTCTTAGTAGATGTACAATGGATTACCTTGGTGTATTCAATCTTTGAAATCCCACAAGTGATAGCATTCATTACCTTATAATTATTCTCAAACAACTTCTCATCTACAACACTGGATGGAGGAATAGTTGGTGCATAATAACCCTCCATAATATATTTCCAAATGTCAAACCCTAGGGACATGATGTATGTCCTCATCCTTGCACTCTAAAAATCATAATTATATCCATTGAGCATCAGTGATTACTTATTATATAAACCTTCTTGATGACTATCCATATTGTACCTTGGATCACCTTCAAGCTGTCAAGCCTTTACCAAAAGACCTTCTCTAATACCAATTATTATAGGTACAATAAGTAAGAGGGGGGGTAAATTAATGATCTTATATGATCTAACTTAAATTTAAATCCTTTCAAACTCTTAATCAACTACCACAAGTATTTCATGAAGCATATATATCATTCATACCAAAGAATAAGAGAGACAATACAAGATCAAGCACATAACACATGAAATATGTGGGAAACCCTCTTGGGGGAGAAAACCCACTAGAACCTATAGTTAGAATAATTTCCTATAATAAAAATAACTAATTTAGAACATCTTCAAATTATCAAGTAACTACAATCCCTTATTTAGTGAGACTATAATTCCACAAGGTGTTATAACACCTGTCTAGCTAAGCAACCCAACAATTAGACTTTTATCAAATTTCACCTTACAAGGAGGCTACAACCCATAGATGTTGAGAAACCATAACAATACCTATGAATATAACATCTCTTAAAAACTAATTACCTACCAATATGATATAGATACAAAGTATATCATCTCTCTTCAACTCTTCACACTCAATGCATCCAAAGCCACCTTTTAGATCACCCTTTACTCCTCAATAGTAACTCTACCACCACATTAATAACATAACCAAATGGTCATACACATATTCCTCAATCTAATAGTCTCATCAACTCATCTACTAGACACTCTCCCTCTCATTTTCTCCATAACTCTCACATACACACTCCTCTTTCACTTCAAGAAATCATCTCCTTTGGTTTCACTATATATAGAGCCTTCATGAATATCAACATCTTGGTTAGACATTAGACATACCTTAACCCTTAAGGCTTATAACATACAAATCCACATCTAAATATTATCCTCAAAATGTTATCCATAGCATCCATGGGTCACCCTTAGGCATCTACACCTTTCATTTAGGCGCTTGTAGCCCTTATAGGTCTCATGGAGACCTATTCACCCATTTAGCACTTCATAAATTAAAAAAAATAACATAATGACAATTTAAAATGCATATTTCCACTTCACATGACCCTTTTGACATTCTCAAATTCTTACATTCATCATTTCACTCTTTAGTGAAAGCTCAATCAACTCAAACAATAGCCTTGCTTATAAAGACACCATGAATGAACACATATTTAATTTTTTAAGATTTATTCATACTTAATATCAATTGGTCAAGATAAAAAATACCACATAGATCATCCAAAATGAGTCTAAAAGACTTTCCAATAGCTAATTCATCATGAGACATCCAAACAAAAATAAAACAAGCTTGAACAACCTTCTTGGATCACTTGTATAACATAGTCAATCACACAGTCAACTTTGGAGCTCAATATATTTACCTTTACATACATTCAAACATCCTAATCACATTATATAAATGTACCATGGAGTCCTCTTCAAATTTTATTTTTAATTCATTTTCAAATTCATTTTGAATCAAAATTTTTGGCATGAACATGGATCATTGGTTTTTCCTTCATTAATTTTCAAATTCCAACAATCATAGTTAAACCTTGAACACTATGCTATCATCTCATGGCCTCACTAATTAAATTAATCCCACATTATTTATATTATTATAATTATATCTACCTTTACCTTGTAAAACCTCTATTACTTTTACCTATTAATTTTAATATGCACCATTGATCTTGATTAATACGAACACCTACTTACTATTGATCTTTTGAAGAAGGTTGGTCTTTACCTCTACTCAATGCTAAACATCAAATAATTTTCCTCATCTTGATTCCTCTTGACACCTTGGAAAAAATATGCTCCATTTATATTTTTATAAGGAGATAGGTTTTACCTAGTTTAAGCATCAAACACTTTGACCCATTTGACTTACTACACACCATAAATCTAGATGTACGAACTCTAATGAAATGGTAGATATCCATCTGGTCCTAATCTTTAGAATCATACAAAAATGACTAAGTATGGGGATCATTTTAATCTACCTAGAAGGCCAAATTTTCTTAGATATATCTTTTACCTCACTCACATGCATGTTCTTAAATTTGAACCATAGAAACTAGGCAAAATATCAAACAAACCCATATGACCATTTCCTCCTAAAATGTTCACACATGCAAGATATGCCATCACCAAAATAATTACTTGCCTCTTTCTTTTACTTGGAAAAATAATTTATTTGAGCTCATATTCATTCCATTTCATTGATCTTTGATGTGATGAAATGTGGATAGTTAGATCTTCTTTACAAATTTAGCTAAGTGTTGAAACTTAGTACACTTTTGTCTAAGGGACCAAATTTGCACCCACATAAATTTTGTTGCACTAAATTTCATGATAATAAATTTTTACCATATGATATCACATATTAAAATCCAACCATATATCAATCTACTCCTGAAACCCTCACATGTGTGATATATAATGATATAAAAATGCCTCCTCAGATTTATCTGTCATAGAGCCAATTATGCCTATATGAACATAATGAAGAACCATATGAATTCCACTCATGCACATAATCATTAAAATCATATTTGACCTATAATAAGACCCCTTTCACATATTTAAATTACCATTCTCATCCCTAAACATCTCTAACCATGCCAAAACTAAAGATTAACCAAGCCTCCTTCAAACATACTAAGACAATCATATTGCACACTTTGTCATTATCACTTAGACTATCAACATACCTCATCCACTAACTTGGGCACCTTAATTACATCACCATGACATCATTTATAACTCTCTAACACTTTTCTTCTTCATGGTTTAGACTATGGTAGTCCCAAATGGAATACCAATAGTGGAAACAATATATGAGGGTGACACTCTGGGGGAAGATGAACTAATGGTTGTAAAATAATCCTTCTCTACATTGGGAGTGATAAAAGGTATGTACAAGAGAGAACAAGAGGACAATGAAACATCAAGGGTTGAGTTGATAAATTCCACCTTGGGAGTCTTCAAAATAGCACTTATTGGAACTGAACTAAAAATAGGAACACATGAAGAAACTAGGGAAGTAGGGTCTGAAGGTTGTGCCTTATTACCTATTGTATCATACATCATTGGCATCTTCCCTTTATCATTCATAATTCTTAGTGCCTTGGCCCTTTCCATCTCTTCTCCTTCATCAAATTCTTTCTCTACCTCCACTTATTATTATGGAACTAAAGGTAGGCCCTATGGTTGATCCACTATTGGATTATCTATGAGGGGATCCCTTGGTTTCCTCTCATAATAAATAGTAGTGTTTGCCTTAAAGGAGGAACCTTGTTGGATTGAGTTATTAAATTCATCCACAAATACTGATTACACCATAGAATACTATAATTATGATGTAGTTGTATGTGTTTGCATTGGTAAGGTAGATGGATACTCTTATTCTTCTTCATTAGAGGAATCCAAATCAATTAGATCCCCTAGAGCTCCCTTGGGATTAGGATCTCTCAACCCTGGCTCTTTATTAACAACCTTCAATAGAAATGGAATTTCATATGAAGGCTCCCCTTATACCTCTATTTGTTATGGGGGCTAGTTATTCCAATCATCTAAAGTTATCCATCCTTTAGGAGGTTGTATCCTAATTTGCATTTCTTTCACTAAAATTCAAGGCTCTTGTTGAATTATCTATATATGGTCCTCCTTCAAGCCCACAAGTTTTATACTTTCTAAAACCTAAGCATCATTCTTTTCATTCGAAAATAAAAAAATCATGGTCATAAGGGACATGTTGGCATGGGATACCAAATCCTTGAATATGCTTTTATATATGACCATGAGGATCCCAGTCCCTATTTGGTATGGTGAGTAAGTTATAGCTCTTTCTCTTATTTCCTACCTCTCCAAAATTTTTCCTTTATGTGTAACAGATTATGCCAATGATCATATGTGATCCATAGAATGTGCTTTTCTTATTTTTTATCATGTCCTCCTCGACATTCTACCAAAGTTGATAAGCAATTTTTTTCTCTACTATCTTATCACATACATACTTGTGGAGGTTTATGGGGTGGACCTTATGACCTACAATCATGATCACCATATAATCAAGATACATCTAGTAGTCACCCCAGTAAGTTAGTGTAATTGTTATGCTTTTTCTAATTCTAGGCAATGGAATCCCATGAATTTCCTACCATACTTGAGGATAGACATCCTTAGAAATTCAAGACATGTGCTTTGTGTATGTATAAATATGCATAAATTGGTAATAGTCATAAATTCAATTCTTAATATAATATGTGTTTGGGCTCTAAAGCTCACCAAGGTCCTTATATATTGTGCCCATTGTGATATATAGAAGATAAGACATCATATAGAAGTAGCCAAGTAGAGTGGGATGATTGCTCTTATGTAGAACTTATTCTCTCAACTTGAAGCTAATTATTTATCCCAGGTCAAAAGTTTCATCATTGGTCATTATCATATGAAGTAACAACACCCAATCTAAATTGAGAAAATGGATGCTAAGCATGCCATACATCCTATTTCATAATGCCATCCCAATCCACACCTCTATCTAAATTTGTTAATAAGGGTGTGAAATTTTCCTTTCAAGGTCATTGTCTCTCTAGGGAGAAGCCATAAGCTAATCACTTTATCCATTTAATTTTTTTGTTCCATGTAACTAGCCTATGTTTATCATAAATTGCATCTGTAATTGGTAGTGATAGATACCTTTGAAATTCATCTCCAGTGATGTAGGACAAAACTATCTAGTTATCCATGTGGTGAAAAAATTCATCCTATGTAATTTTCATAGCAAATAATAAATCTTAAAAAAGGTCTATGCAGGGCATGGCCTTAAGATTAACCATTACAAAGTGTAGTCTTTATTTCTTAATATCTAACAAGTCAGTAACAAATTGGTTCTCTATAGAGGATATATTTTCTTCAAGTGAAAACATGTCAACAACATCCAAAACATCCCATATTTTTGAGTAGTTACCATACCTATTATTTAAGATAGTTGCATCATATAGTGTAAACTTCATTAAATCCTTGATAGAGAATGGGGATGGTAGAAGTGTTCCCCTAAAGTTCATGTAAGATGACACCATTATAATTATGTAAAGTGCTCAATTTTTTTTTATGTGCTCTATGAAAAATTCTCCTCCATTAGTCACTTGTTTTCTTGTAATGGATTCATATGTATCTATGGCTTTTATTCACAGAATAATAGTCGAGTTTGAATTCAATTGTGAGCAATGAATACATTGATAGTTTCACATCATGTATATAGATTTAGATTTCAATTCCAGTTCATACACTTTTAATTTCCAATGTTCATATGTTTATTTTACTTGCACAGTTCAAATCTCATTAGTTTATTTGTCAAGTAGCCTTGAAAAGTATCAAGAAGTATTTTTTTGCTTTGTTAGCTAAGTCTAACGGGCTTTCAATAATCAAAAATTGAGAGTCGGGTTTTGTGTTGGGATCAAGACAACAAAATATCCAAACAAATATTATAAACATAAAGCTAAAAAAATCTTGAAAACCAAAATCCATCAAAATAAGTGTTTGAACAAAATCTCCAAATCACATAAATCCAATGATGACTATTTCAGATAATTTATCTGATCAAAAATCCTAAACAAAATTTTTGATCGAAAAGGTCTGAATAAAAAACTTAATATAGAATGTTCAAATAAGTAATCCCTAATAAACTAAGTCTTTAGAACATTGTTCAAACAAAATGTCTGATGAAAAAACTCTGAACAAAAAATTTAAAAAAATTGTCGGATGAACACATGTCGAACAAAATCTCTAATGAGTAAGACCTGAATACAAGTTTTGAATAAATTTAAGTCCCAAAACCTGCATAGTATAAAAAAATCCTAAAGGCATTAATAAGTTAGTGAAAAATGTATGATATTAATGCTTTATTCTTCCAATTATAAATACTAAGGATCAATCTGATAGAACTTTCACAACTACATAGAATAAGGGTTTGACAAACAAGGCCAAAATCCCCAAAAAAGTGGTCACAACTACATAGAATAAGGGTTTGACAAACAAGGCCAAAATCCACAAAAAAGTGGGTCCCCATCTTTTCTTAAAGAGAAGGGGAATGTTGGGTACAACACTATATAAAATTTTAGATGATATTACTTTAATGAGGGTTTAATTATCCCCTTAAATCACTAAATAAATAATATTGTGTAATTCTTGTAAATAAGATGAGAACAAATTAAAATTATTTGTGTTGTACATGACAAATAAGGCTTATAGCCATTTGAGCTTAATGACAGCATTGGAGGCATACAATGTACTCAATTTGGTTGTCATTTGAACATAAGAAGTAAAATAATGGGTAGTAAGTGAAGAAAAAATAATGCCAAAATTAATAGAGTATGAGAACCTTATTTTATATATTATATATGAGTTGAAACTTTCTCAGGATAAGGACTCTACAAGGAAACTAATAAGTAGAGATGGTTTTGATCAACTCCTCTAACAAGCCTTAGCCAACTTCAAATACAATATTCAATTAATAGCATTGGAAGAGATTGAGGTTGAAAAAAATTTTGCAAGGAAGAAGGTCATGGAAGTTGAGATCTTTCAGATTAATTTCAAGAGTACCAAAGTTGAGCATGTATGTCTAATGGAGTAATCAATCAGGGTACATAGGCCCCTAATTTTGAACATAGACATCATAAGGTATTAACATGATGTTGGTTTTAGGTATTATCAGGAATTAGAGTCAATAAAGAATGCCAAGGCCACACCACCTAGCTCAACTCTAGCTTCTATCTCAACACCACCTCCCAGTGTAGATCTACCAACAACTTTAGTCCCTCCTAATATGTCAAGTTCAGTGATGCAATCATCGAGTTTGAATAAGCCTTATATATCAAAGGACAATTTTTATGTAATTTTTCATGTAATATTAGTCAATGTAATTATATTTTACTCATACTTCATGTATTCATGTAGTAGTTAACCCGAGTAATTTGTAAGTATGCACACATTGCATGCATCATATGGGAAAATCTATTTCTAGACACAATTGTGATCAAATGTTACTATATATACATGTTTTGGCACCAAATTAAAACTAAGGTACTGATTAATAAGTGTAACTTATATTTTTCCATGAGCTTGGAGGATGATCTGACCCCTCCCTAAATTTATTTATACATGTAAATCCCTCAATTCAAAAGTTCATAGAATTATCAATATAGGAAGAAGTCATTTTTTATTGTCATGCAATTGTGTAGATATATTTTCCTTCCAATTCTATGTAATTAAGTGCTTATTTCCTTTGGTTATTTTAATTTAATAATTCAAAGTGTGTAATGGCTATATAGAATTACTTTTGTTACCATTGATGTATGTTGATTTTAGATGTGCAATAACTATTGAATAGTTATCAAGATTTATTAATTTCAAGAAAAAGATTAATTGTTTCAAATTTTAGAGTGGGTATAAGTGTTTCCCTTTGTATAGTCTTATAGGTGTAAGCCATAGCTTCCATAGATACCTTTCTGGTTTAATTTTTAATCTCCTAAAGGGTATGCAATAGCTACTATAAAAGGATCAACCTTCAGTTGAGATCTTTAAGTTTCCTATATCATATCTTCCCAGACTATCTAATTATGTTTGTGTGTAAGTGTGTAATAGCTACCAACATCAAGGATTAGTTATAGAAACACTTTTCCAAAAATAAACCAACCTTGGAAGTAATACCTTGAGATCATAGAGCCTTATTTTCTTCTCCACCCTTCCCACTTTTTTAAGTTTATTTGATTGAGGTCTACCCACTTTAGAATAATTTCCATCCATCCAACCCAAATATCTTTTAATTTTTTTATTAGGATTCATTTCATTACAAGCACATTTATTTAACAACATGGATGCTCAGCCTACTTTTCCACCACCTGTTGTTTAACTCATACCTTCAACTCATGCCCTAGAGTGTAATTTACCTTCATTGAGATCCTAACATGTTATAAGATACCTCATTAAATATGAAGGTGTAAATTATACCCACATCAATAGGAAAAACTTTTGTGACCTTCTTCCTTCCAAAATTTAATTTAGCCTCAATCTCTTCCAATGCTAGTCCTTGAAAAAAAAATTTAAATTTGTTTGAGGCTTGTTAGAAGAGTTGATCAAAACTAGCTCTACTTATTAGTTTCTCAATAGATTCACTAGCCTAAGAAAGATTCAATTCATAAAAAATATCTAAAATAAGATTCTATGTGAATTTTGGTATTATTTCTTCTACACTAGCTACCCATTCTCTTACTTCTTGTCTTTGAATGACACCCAGATTGAGGGCATTGGATGTCTCCAATGGTGTCATTAAGTTTAGATGGATGTAAGCCTTATTTTTCATGTACAAATCAAGTAATTTTAATTTTTTCTCATATTATTTCAAAGAATTAAATAATGTTGTTGCTTTAATTATTTGAGGGGCTAATTCAACCCTCATTAAAGCAATATTATGCAAAATATTATATAGCCTTGAGGTTGTACTATGTGCATCTATCTCAATTTTCATGAGAACATGAATATTTTGTTGTTGTTCTTAGACATAATATAACTCTTGCTTGAGATCTCTTATCATTTGATCTATTCCTTCATGAAGCTCAAGTAAAGCATCCTTCTATGTTTCAAAATAATATCTAAAATCCTCATTATAAGGAGACTTCCCCAGTCTCCTATTCTTTCTCTTTAAAATATAAAATATGTCTTGTTTTCCTTATAAAATTATGCCTCTTCTAGTATCATATTAAATATTTCTCTTCTTCACTCATTGGATACTCCCTATAGATTTATCAAATATTGATATTACATTGGGTAGCCTAGTTATTATGAGATTTAGCCTCTAAGAGGTTTAAACTTCTACAAATTTTCCCACTATGGGATCACCAATTGAGTTGAGTTAATTAGCTAAGTGTTCTAAGCTGTAGTCTCAACCAAAAAGTCCCCTAAATATTATTTCAAGGATTTTTCATGTAAGGGGTCTGGTAGTGAAGGCCAAATTATCTTTTATTAATCAACACCACTATACTAGGCCATAGGGTGGACTGTATATACTATATTCTTCTTCCTAGCCTTCTTAGATGATACTAGATTAGTAGTCTGTGTAGGTATAGAAGAAGGCATTATCAATCTCAATTAGGTGGATAACACATATAGTTATGCACTTTCTAATACTCTTCTAAGTTTTTTATATGATACGTTTTAGGCTCAAGGGTAGATGAGGGAATGGTGGAGGTAAAAATAGTGGAAGTGGGAACAACAAATGTTGAAGACATAACTAAAATTATAGGAATATTTGGGATTGAGGAGATAGTAGGACTAGAAGACATAACTTCCCCTTTGGAAATAACCAGGGAAGTTATTACAATATGAATGAGATAGACATTATCAAAATAAGTAATAAACATAGTAGAAACAATTTTCACAACTTGTTTTGTCTAAATAAAAGGAATTATTAAAACAATTGGGACCACACTCACACCTAATTGGTCTACTTCAAGTGGTGTGATTCCTTTAGTTTATTAGAGGCTCTAGACTTTTTTCTCTTTACAAATCTTCTTCTTCATATTCATAAATGGTCTCACCTTTTATGGATGGTTACTCCTGCCTTGTGGGTCCTTCTATATATGATGTATCAATAATCATGCTCATAAGAGGACCCTAGGCTCTTGGTTTCCTCTTGTATTAAAGTGTTAATTTTTATGTTGAGATGGAAGCCCTCTGAGTGAGGGAAGTTGGGATTTCCATACTTGTATTCACTTGAGCTAAAGTGGAATTAGGAAGAGTATGGTCTTATAAATCTAAAGATTTGATATAAATTAGATCATCTTCATCTCGCCCAAGGGAACTTATAATTTTGCTAACTTATTTCACCACAAGCTTTTGATTTATAGTCTTCATCACCATGAGTGATGTTTGAGATAGACCCCCTTATTCCAATGATGACTGGGAGGGCCTATTATTCCATAAGTCTATTGCATCCCATCCACTTAATGGTGGAATCTTAACATGTGTATCTATAATTGAAATTAAGGGATCCCTTTGGATTATTTTCAAAAGTTCTTCATTCAATCCAGCCAATTTTGCACTCTCCAATACTTGGGCGTCACTCTTAGCATTCAAAAATAGAAATTTATGGTCATAAGCCTCATGTTAGTATGGAATAGAAAGTCCTCTAATATGTTTTTGAATTTTAACATGAGGGTCCCAATCTCTATGCAATAGGGTGGCTAATGAATAATATTCTTTGAGCCTGCCAAACTTTCTAAAGTGATTGAGGTTGATGTAACACATCATACCAAGCATAAAATGAGAGCCACAGAATGTGATCTTCTCATTATTTAAATCCTCATCAATACTCCACCATAACTGGTATGTTATTTCTTGCTTAGCTAATTTGTCTATCACATACTTAGGAAGACACATCAGGGTAACCTTATGCCCTATAACCATGATCATGGTATGATTAGGGTAGAGCCAATAGTCCCTTTTGGAATCAATGTATAAAATATGATATTTGATATACTAGGAAGTGGTACCTCATAATATCCATCCAAACCTAATGGTATACATCATCTACAATTTAAACTATATTTTATGTGTATGTGTATATGTGCATGAAGGAGTAAGAGTCACATATTCAAATCTTGATGAAATCTAGAGTTGGTCTCTAGAGTGATCTATTATTCACATATATTTTTCCCATCATTACATCCAAAATGTATGAAATCATAGAAAAATATCCTCCAAGCCTCTTGTCTTTTTTCATAACTTGTTCATGTAGCCTAGCGTTGATTATCTCTCCCAGAGTAAAGGTTAGCTCTAAGGTCATAAATAAATATAGCAATGGAACCCATTAAATGTGAAGTAATTTGATGCTATGGTGGCCATATAACTTATTTATAAACTCCATCCCAATGTGGACTCCCATATAAAACTTGGTTATAGTTATTGAATACTTCTCCTTAAGCACGATGGTATCTCTAGGAATGATCCACTTGCTCAGTGTTTTATCAATTGAATTTATATTCTTCCATGTTACCACTCTATGAAAATAAAATGTAAAATCTACAATAGGAAAGGATAAGTAAATTTATAATTCATCTCCTTAAATATAGGCAATGACATTTTTGTGCTCTATGTGATTTAGGTAAGTACTCCAAGTTACCTTGCTCTCAAAGAATAAGTCTCATAGTAGGTCAATGTATGGCATTACCTCAGTCTTAGATATTGTGAAATGTAATCCTTATCACTTTAATGAGATTAAATATGCATCTAATTTTATCTATTTTTGTGTCAAATTCTCTTCACATGTATGAGAATTAACCTTTCTAATTACATCCCATAGAGACGAGTAGTTAGGATACTCATCATTGAACACTATAGAGTCAAAAGTGGTGTCTATGTACTCAGTAGAGTATTTGATTAAAAACATGGATAGTAGATAGGATCCTATGAATGTCTTATATGAATAATCCATATTTAATTTGATAAGTTGATTGAGTTTTAGTTCTTAGATTTTAATGGCTTAGCTCTTCTAGAAACACTTCATAGTTTGAACATAGCTAGCTAGGGCTTTAAGTTATCAAGGTTGTAAATTTGCTTGGGCTCATTTATGATCAATTGGAATGATTTTCACCTTTAATTCATTTATATATATTTTCATATTCAATTTTACTTCATGTGTCATTAACATCTCTAAATTGGTTTTACTCATTCAATTTGAATTTTATTACTTTATCTTAGCAGGTATACCACATAGATATTATAGATGTTTGGAGAAATGCCACATCATTTAATTCAAAAAGTGTCATATTTTCGTTATTTTTCTCTAATTTAGTTATGCCATAGAGGCTTTTAGTTGTCAAGAGTCAGATATTGCATTAAAATAGATTCAACCTACATTATTGTGAATCAAACACATTACAAAGAAAATTTCGAAATCCCAATGGTAGATATATTTTATGAAGGTTGAAAGGATTGCTTTTCTTGAAGATCAATTTTTGAATCAATAATTTCTGAACACTTTATCTAAACATTTTAATCAAATAGAAAACACTGACTGAGACCTTCTGAACCAAAAGTTCTGAAGACTAACTTTTGAAAGGTTTCTCTAATTAGTTTTGTTCAACACTTTTACTGAAGACTTTTGGAAGAGTATATGCTAACCATTTTTTATAAATAATAAGTGTTAACACTTTTTCCAAAGTGGAAAAATTATGAAAACCAAAACTATGAACAAAACCTATGAACTTCCAAAGAAAACCTATGAACAAAAGTTATGAAGAACATTTTTCATGAAGGTTAATGTTGACAAGTTTGACCTCAAAGGTCAAAATTCCATGCTTATAACTCAAAAAAAATCTTTTCATGCTACTACAACCTTGTTCATGGCTTTTTCATGATGATGTGATCTTCAAATGGTCTTTGTAAGGTCTTGTTAGCATTATTTAATGTAATATCTTGGCTAAGCTTTCCAATGCCTTAAGAGTCAGTCTAGTGGGTCTTAGGGGTATGTCATGTTGTGTTTAAAGGGTACATATTCTATTAAGTCAAGACATTTCACTTGATCACTTGGTTTAAATCTCATTAGTCTTGTTTGATGAAATTAAGGTATTTTGGCAAAGTTTAAGGTTTTTGGAGAAACCTAGGTTTCAATTATGACCAATCTAATCCTTCTCAAGATGTAATTCTTGTATGGATCATTTGATCAATTTTTCAATAGGTAATTTAAAACTTGATTAAATATTAACAAGTTGTACTCTATCTCCATGAGACCTTTCTCACATATGTTGATCTTTTGTACACTTCATAAGGCTCCAAAACTATTATTTGAAGAAAATATGAGTAGAGGTACATAAAATTTGATTTTAAAAGCTCATAAATGAAGTGTAAAACATGCATATGAGTCATAGATATCATTTAAGGTCAAAATATGCTCATTATGATAGTTTCAATGCTAATAGGAGTAGTTTTATGAGTTTGTATGGACTTGGGGTGATCACCTGTAGGTGAAAATTCCTTCAAAGCATCACTTGGTCTTATACAGGTCATATCCATGAGTTTCAATCTCTCACAAGGCCTAAAAGTGTCAAACATGTTTTTTCTCCTTAATCACCCTCTTTAAAAGCTCATAAGGGTAGTTTTCAAATGCTCAATACAAATAGAGGAGAGAGAGTTGGGTGATAATTTTTTCTTCCAAAGGATGGGGTCTTAGTAAGCTTCATATTTTTATCATTGGTCATTAGGTTCGTCCCCTCTCCTTTATGAACAATCATTAAGACTCTAGGGTACTCCAAAACTACCTATAAACCCCATAATCTCATTTTATTATTTGAAATGGTAGTTTTAAACAATTTAAATAAGGTAAATTGAGGGCAATTTATAGTGTCTATTCAATCATATCACATGTTTCCCCAAACCCTATCTGTCATGTATGAGGCCAATTTGTCAAGAAAGCTTCATTTTTGCATATATATCAAGATGACTATTTTTATTTATTCATTGTTTTAAGGTTTTCTACATGTCCTAATGATTATAGGTGATTGTATAATATTTTCCACCATCATCTAATTCCTTTCAAGGATCTTTAACATGTATGGTTATCCTATATCATCCTTTCTCAATAAATTTTAGGTTGACTATCAAAGATTGTGTTATTGGTTTGTTTATATAAATCAGCTAAGAAGGATTTACCTTAAATTATTAGAGGTGTATGGTTGTCTTGACCATCACATAAGTATATTAATAAATGGAGTGTGATTGTAATATTTGATAAGGTCAAGATAGACCTCATGGAGTCTTCATACATTGAAATGTAGTCATGGAAGTTTCATCTTTTTTTGAAGATACATACTAATGCTCATGAATTAGTATTGAGAAATTGAAATAAAAATGAATCATATTAATTCTAAACACTCATCAAGAAAAATAAATGGCTTCAACAAAGGTGAAATACACAAAAGAAGGGTCTAGGCTTAGTATAATGCACATATAAACTCACCATTGGCATAATAAGAAAGAGAATAGCCTTGTGTACTATATGGATGATATTTTGTAGGCCTATATGAAATTAAATAAGTTATTTTATTTATTCCCAAATAATCTCCAAAGACCATTAGGATGAATAATGGTGGTGAAAATGATTTTTACATAGTTACAGGTCTAGGTAGTCATGTATAAATTAGCCCACAAATATAGGTCTAAATATCATAATTGCGAGGTTTATATGAATCCACAACTCATGGAAAAGAGAGTGGAGAATATTCATGGTTTTTTATCAATGAAACATTGTTAAAAAAATTCATAAAATGATAAAATAAAAAAATGTAGACCTACAAGTCTATAGACCTATAGGTCTCCTTTCTCATTTAAAACATAACAACTCTTGCATAAGAAGATGATATTTTGAAGGCCATAAGAGGGTTGGAGGTGATGAAAGGTATGACTTATTTATAGAGGTCTGTAAGTAGGAAATTACACTTCAAAAATATTAACACTTAGTCAAGACTTTATGCAGGCCTAGAGAGCTATCTACATATCTAATTAGAACAAAAACATATCCTTAAACATTGAAGACAAGGAATAATGTCACATTTTGGAACTTGAATTTTAGATAAATGAATAAGTAGGTAAAAAATGTCATTTAAGACCAAAATATACATCAAACATAACCTGATAGGATAACCAAAATAATTTCTTTCAACCTCTATAGTCACCCAAAGAGGCTACTTCAAGAGAGTAGCATGATGTAGTCATGGAGGTAGGTAGATTTCACTTTGTTGTCTATAGTTCCTAAGTAGAAGAAAGACACAAGGACCCATAAAAAAAATTCAAGTAATGAGAAGAGGTGGAATATAACTTGGAGACCCTCAAATAGGGTATGGACTCAATCAGGATTCTTAATGTTATGAGTCACCTATATCCATGGTATTTGGCACAAAATAAAAATCTTATCATGAAATATATAGTGAATGTGTGCATTAAGGTGAGAGATCATGTGAATAGATGAATTTATGTATGAATATAATCTTAAGGATACCTAGGGAGGATAAGAGAAAGGGATGAAGCAAAGTTTACTAAGAAGCCTACAATTATAGTTACAGTCAGGTTTATACACAATACATGAAGCGAGTTTTCTAAGAGGAAGAATTTGTAGAGGTAACCAAGATAAATAATCTACCACCTTTAAAATTAAGACCATAAATATTCTTAATGAAATATACACTAAGTTTCTAAACTCCAAAGGTAATTAAAAAAATAAATGACCACCTACAAGTTAGTGTGATTGAGCTCACGTTGTCTCCAAGGTCAAGAATATAGATGTGAATCACAATGGTGTAGTTGAAATTTGGATGAAAAATCAATTACATAGGAACTTGTAAAGTTATACATAAAGTTACAAAGAATCATTCAAAGCAAGAGATCTCCCATGAACTTAGTCATAAGGTATAATGAGGTTATAGAGGCATGTGTACTAAATGCATTAATAAATCTTATATGAGGAAGAAAGGTGAGAGTTTAAGAACCTTCACAAGGTTATAAAATGTCAAATATATTTTTTCATACATATTCAAGTTCTTAAATTCATTTTCTCCATATAGGCCAAGAAACCATGAAAAACACCTATAGTTGGTCTATACACCATGAGTGTTATTTAAATAATTCAGATCTAAGAGTAGTCAAATGGATTTATAAAATCCAATAAAAGTTGAAAATGGTTCTAAGGAAGTTATTTCCATATTTACAATGGTGAAAAATCTTGGAGAAGGTCTCAGTGAGAGTGAAAGGGATTAAATGTAGCAGCTAGGGTTAAGAGCATGGTTTTGATCACAAATCCTAAGCTTAAGAGAAAGATGTTGCAAATGATATTAAGGGTATAAATTATGAATTATACCATTATATAAGGTCAAAATTAATTTTTTATGCCTCTCTTAAGTTTTTAACTAAAAAAACAAATACTAAAATGCTAATACAAGCTCTTTTTCTCTCGACTTCACCAAAAGTAGTCTACCAATCAAGAGGCTCAAAATTTTGATTGGATATTAAATTAAGATATGAATTAATTGTAATTATCTTATGGTGATTTAATTACCCATATACCCTTGTAAAAAATGGTGTAATAATTTCATGAAAGTCCCTAGCCTTTATTAACTATTGTTAAGAAGTTAAGGCACTCATAGGCTACTTAGAGGATCAATTTTGACTAGTCAAGGGAAATTTAATTACAAAATAAATTAAATTAATTTAAATTATTCTAAAACCTCATTAAAAAATTTCTAGACTCCACATATATTCTCACCATGGTATTTTTTTGTATTTGCACTATGTGAATTTGAGGAAAACTATACTTTTATGAGATTTTAGGCCTAAAATGAGGTATTGAAGACCATGAATAGATGAAAACCATTGTTCAAGGTTATTTTTTATTTATTTCACCTATTAAATACAAAAATACATATAATACATCCTAAAAGTTCTCAAACAAACCAATTTTTTAAGGGCAGTCCAAAATAGGCTTCAAGAAGGGCTAGTTTTTTGGCCATTTCTTACTTTTCCTACTTGCACAAGGTTACATTAAATTTTACATGGAGGATGGTATTATTATAATTAAATTTAATTAAAAAAATTTGGTAGGTTTCATATTTTTTGGATAAATTTATAACAAAATATCAATTTTTAGGTAAGGAGGCCTAATTAGGCCTAATTAGAGAGAGAAATGGCAGGAAAAGGGACAATTCCACTCAGAGTTAGGTATTGAAACTTGGAATGGATATGTAAAGTTATAATTTGTAATAATATATTTTATCATTTTCCAAATATCCTTTTTAATTTATTACACAAAAGGAGGTTTACATGCTTTGAGGGTTACAAGGAATTGGGAGAAAATGCAAGGTTTTGGTACAAAATCAAGTATTTTGAGTCTTTGATGTCTTGAAGTGACCTATTAAAGGTCTGATATGATGTAAATAATCCTTAAATGGATAAATAATTCTATTTTTAAGACAAAAACAAAATTTCATCTTCTATATCAAGTTGAGAAAGGAGAGGTTCAAGGAGTCAACCACCAAATCAATGCATAAGAACTCTTCAAAAATCTTTGTAAAGGTTACCTTTTGTCTTCTAAGTAATTTAGAGAGTTTAAATAAGTCAAAATTTTATTTTAAATAAGTATTTAAAGTTTTTAATAGTCTCCAACAGCCTAAGAAGACTCTTTCCCTCTCCTATGCCAAACCAAGAAGATAAAGTCAAAGCAATTTAAGAAGTCTTCTAATAGCCTCATTAAGATGGGAAACATCATGAAAAAGTGGAGGAAGTTGATGGAATAATTGGATAAGCCCTAAAGGCCTATTTTCAAGGAGGTGAATTCTTCACCAAGAATATAAGGGTAGTCAAATAAATATATAAGATATTTTATGGGTCAAACTCCTCCAATTAATGCCTGAGACTTCACTCTTCCAAAGAAGATCATATATATTTCCTATGCCATTTTCCAAGAGGAAAAAAAAAGAATATATAAAGTACTACATGGGAATTGAGGGAAGACTAAGTGGATAATTCACCCCTATTTTTTGGTTGCCTTGTCTCTCTCTCGCTCCTTTCTCATTCTCTCTATAATTAAGATTATTTTGGGCATTTGTAAGGATCCTTAACCTAAGTTATGGCAAGGCCCTACTTATAAAAATAATTGTACTTGGGTCTTTGAACTGAATAAGATATAATTTTGGCCTCCTCAAAGCTTGTGACTAGTGTATGATAATGGTTAGTTGATGACTGAAAGTGATAGTATGTGCTTCCTTTCATTTTATCCTCTCCTATTTACCTATTTATATGTGATTATTCATCCTTTAAGGTCACATAGTGTTTTTGAATAGCCTTGTATGTTTGGAAAGTGTAATCCTTCATCATTGTATTTGAGAGACTTATTGATTAGCTACCTTAGACCATGCATCAAGATAGTGACCTCTATGTAAAATATTGATGTTTTAAAACCCTTTGTTTGAGAACTATAATCAGGTTCATGTCATTATTCAACATTTTTAGTGCATATTAGACAAGTAAATGACACATTTTGGTCTATCACCTCAATTAGATAGGTTTTCATTTAGTTTATCACCCTCCATTTTCTTTGTCAAGATAGTAGTTTAGAGTAGAGATCCTAATTTATATATCAAGGGGAGCTATCCCTTAGAATCTAGAGATTCAATCCACCTATTAGGCCCCCCATAGCCTAGG
Source organism: Torreya grandis (assembly GCA_037957365.1). Taxonomy (NCBI): domain Eukaryota; kingdom Viridiplantae; phylum Streptophyta; class Pinopsida; order Cupressales; family Taxaceae; genus Torreya; species Torreya grandis. The sequence goes on along the minus strand of JARHVA010000766.1, from coordinate 1,117,299 downwards.
ATTGTCTCCATGTTACTCAAAATTGTGAAGGCCTAAAACAACCTTCACAAGGGTGAAAGTTTGAGAGATAATAGTTTTTAGCATGCCCGATGAAACCAAGGTCCAAAGAAGTGAAAGGATTATTGGTTTTGTTCTTTTATAGATCAACCTTTAAAGGTATTCAAAATATCAATGGCATATTCAAGTTCTATTAGTTGGATCTAGCATCCTGGGCACAAATTCAAGTAAGTTGTGTTTTGATTTCATAATCTTCATGAAGTTTGATGGTTGTGTATGAGGAAAATTCCTATGATATACTTCCTTATTAACCCTATAATGAGTCATACCAACCTTTTCATGATCCATACCAGCCTTTTCATGATCATTATCAGCCATACCAAGAGTTTTATCAGTATTATGATCAATTTTACCAACAGTATGATGGTTCATATCAGTTCTATAGTATTCCTTATCAACATTAATATGATTCCAATTATATAACTTAGAATCCTTACCAAGACTTGAATAATTCATATTCACCTCCTCCTACCCCATATCCAACTCAAAATTATGTTTACCCTACCATATCCATGTTGGAAATCAATCCAAATAGGATAAGGTTTGAATGGGTGATGAGAACATGGGATAGAGAGTTAGATTTAATACATTTTAACCTCATAGATAAGATGAGGATGTTAGTATAAATGTTATTAGATAAGTAGGAGGTAGTTGGAGAGGAAAATCAGTATGTTATAACTAATGAGTTATATGAGATGTGTACTTTGATCCAATGGTGGGTATAAATATTAGTGAGTTGTGAAAATTAAGAGATCCAATCCAAATAACCTCAATCATCTCTACCTCCTCTTATTCAACCTTCATGTTCCAAATTTCCTTTAATAAATACCTACCCTTCCTCAAGAAACCAAGATATTTTCATGTTGGATACCTTTTTGGGCTATGATTTTTGGTTACACCATACAAATATTGTGAAAGAATATAAACAAATTCAAGTCTCTATCATCCCTCCTCAAGAGCCTCCAATAGATCCAATCCAATCTCCAAGAGAACCTACTAGTTTCAAAGTCCTACCTTGGAACCAAGTAGTTAAGTCCTAGGAGAAATAAGAGGAAGAAGACCTTGTGCCTATAGTTATTCCCTCATATAAATTAGTTCAATGAAAAATACAAAATAAATGTGTTATTTTTTAAGATACTAATCTCAAGCTACATCTAAAATTGATAGAGTGATTCACAAAAATGAGGAATAAAATTAGGGATTTATAGCCCAACTCAATTTACTTTCTATCCAAACATTCCTAGAAGAATCTTATATCCCCAAATTTCAAGATTTAGTAGTCCCTTCATTCCCAATCAAAGTCATGATAATATTCATTTCCCTCACACCATCACCTTTATTAAAGAGGAGCCCATTCTATGGGGGATAAAAGAAGATGTTATAGTTGAAATTAAATCTCAAGGAGAATGTGAGGAAGATGTTTCAAGTGTAAATGAGGAGGAAATTTTCATTGGTAATCACCTTGGTGAGAGCATAGGACATTTAACTTTCATGGAAGATGATGTTGTAGTACAAGGTATAAAAGATGTTGAATTATTTCAAGAGCTCCCATTTTTTGTGATTGACTACCATGACAAAGAGATTATGGTTGATCAAGAGGACTTGTTCTTAGACCCTCTTGATTAATTTGAAGATATTGATGTATTATAACTTTATTTAGATTCCCCTTATGGTATTACAAATGTGTAAGATAAATAATATCTTGATGAAGAAGTACTACTTGATTTGGTGGTAGATCCAGTGGAGGTTCTTGATCTAGTTATAATTATTTATCAAGATGATGTTGATGAATAGTATTATATTGAATTATTTATAGATATTGATGATCTTGATGAGGAATAATTGTAGTTGCATCATGATCTTATAAAATACCTTGAGGTTCTTGACAATATTTTGGATCCTAATGAGGAAGGTAAAAAAGTGGTTTATGTTGTTTCTTCTCAAGATGCTAGTCAAGAGGATGGTGAATATATGTGGTATCAGTATGCCAACATTTGTAAATAGTTTGAAGTTATTATAGTGCTTACATATCCTAAAGATAAATTTGAGTACATTTAAGAAGTGGTTCTCTCTCCAATACATCAAAAAAGAGACCCCAACAAACTTTCAATTCCTAAATAACTAATTGAAGAATGGAATCATCATTTTTAGCTTTCTCAATACATTAAGTCTCTAAAAAAGTTTAATGATAACTATGAGTCAACTAAAAAAAAGTTATGTGAGTTTTTTGAAAGGATAGAGAAGATTTCAAGTGATCGTAAGCAGTAGTGTGGAGTAAGAGTCAAAATACAAGATGAATATGTCTTTATTGGTGAATGGTTTACTCTTGTTTCTTCATTTGAATACATGATAAGAGAGTTGAAAAGTAATTAGAATTTCCTATCAATCACTATGTTCAAGGGGCATCTTGTTTCATTCCCTTACTCATCACATGAAGAAGATGATCTCAAAAGATTCCTGTATACACATAATATTTTTAACTTTTATCAAATACTAACACTTTACATATTGAAGGAACCCATCAAGATTCAATCTCTCTGAGTGCATGCCTTAAAGGCTACACTGAAAAAGGGTTGGGTAGACCATTGGTTCTTCATAATATTTTTGTCCCTTATTGCCATTTATTACCAATCTAATTAGCTCCTAAAAATCATTCCCTAAGATATTTGTCCTCCATTGGCATACTGCTCCAATCTTTTCCCACTTTCCATCCCTCTTTTCCTCACCTTAAGTCCCTTTTGTTAGTTGGATATATTATGTTTATTGGGTTGACCCTATATAGTTTTGGGTTATTTTCACTTAGAAACTAGGTTAGCCTTTGGCTAACCTAGCTCATGACCTATTGAGTAATTATCTAAAATTATGCTAGGTAGACTGGGTCGACCCTATCAGCCATGATTTTTGTAAGGGTTAAATCCACCTATAAATACAAGATCATTTTATCATTATTTCAATATATAATCAAGATTTATTATTTACTCATGTTTATTTACAATTTTCTCTTCCACCATTCTAATGTAGGAGTCTTATCTTAGGTTTTCTACTTGGAGAATGTAGTCTTGTGGAGAAGTCTTGGATGCTTTGGACTTTATTAGTGATTTTTACAAACCACAAAAACCTCTTTTGAAGCCCCTTTTTCTAAAGGAGAGATTGATTCTTGATGGGTTCACATTCAAGTAAGTATTCTCTAACTTTGCTCCTCTCTTTAGTAGATAGAAATAGCATAAGTATTGGCTTTGAATAATATTTCTCTTCATATTACATGTATTAGGGTCTTACTCATACATAGATTAATTTAGATTCTCCTATTTATGTTTTTATTGTTTACTAACCCCTTATGCTATGCCATAAGCTTTGATGAGCACTAGATTACATTTTCTTTACTTGTAATTACTAAAGGTAAAATATCAAAAATCATGACCCGTTAGGGTTATTATGTAATTATGTTAGACTATAGGCTTTGGATCCCTCCTTAGCATAGTGTATTGTGGTAAGATATCCCTTAATCAGGTCTAGCAAATCCACATATTGGTCATGTTCTCACTTAAAAAATGTGTCCCCAATCGGAAGTGTGTGGTATGATCTATCCTCTCCAAGTTAGGATTGATTTATAGACATGATGCATTTATGATTGCATACATTCTGGTGAACCTAATGTGAATTTACTCCTTTCAATTTTTTCATCACTTATTTCATCATTTTATCATTTTATTATTCATATATTTATGATGTTGGGTCAATTGTATCAACATAGTACTAACTTTTCTGCATAGGTTTAATAGATATTCACATCCAAATGACTCTATTAAGTTTGTACATGTTCTTATTCAAGTACAAGCTACTAAGTTAACTCGATCAACATAATACAAGTTGTTTAGACTTTCAGACATCCAATTCGATATACTAGGTTGACCTTATACATTTACAGGAATCAAGTTCAGACTACTAGGTTGACCCAATTGACCCTATACATTTTAGGCACTCAATAGTAGGCTTCTACAAAGCTTGGTTGACCTAGTCGACATAGTTAGTAGGATTTACAAGTGTTGACCAAGGTCCTTCAATAACAATCTCACTTCTCTACATCTTCCAACCCACCAAGGTTCCTTTCTATCCTTCTTTCTCATTTATAACATTTATTATAGTTCTATTTTTCCTAGTTTTCAATCTTTAAAACTACCCCTGTATAGTCAACTAGGTCAACTTTATCAATGTAGTTCTATGTTCTATGTGTAGTCTAGAAATCTAGGTCAACTTTGTCAATGTAGTTCAATTTTAGATTATTTAATTTTGTAGTACATAGGTGACACTATCAACCCTATTTTTTATTCTTTACATACATTGTCAACTACATCAACACTATACTATGTTTCAAAGTTTGAATTAACCTTTATATGTTAGTAATTAGATCACACTTTCATTTTTTATTGCTTGCATGCTTAAAATAGATCACATAGTCTAATTAGGTGGTTTTCAATATACCATTTAGTTTTACTGTTTTATCTTTTATGCACACATGACCAAATCACAAAATCTTAACAAGCATTTTAACAATTGTCTACCCAAGGCCTACCTTCGTGGATTTCATCGCCAATGGGGAAGCCAACTTAATTTTCTAGCTAATAATAAACACGTGGATAATGGTATATTTTGGCTAAGCACCTGACACCCTCATCATTTTGGTGTGTGAAGTGAGGGGGTAAGCCTCAATACCAAGCTAATACCATTACCAATACAAATCCCTTTTAGCCCAAATGTCTTGAAACCATCCTTAGATTGCTTTCTAGTTCCTTCCTTATAGCCAACTTTATATCACATCTAAAATTATACTCTAATAATCTAGCAACATTTAGTTTGACCACTTAGTTAGTCTTTACTTTTCAATTTTATTTCTTTCTTTTTGTTCAATTGTATGTTATATTGTAAAAAATTTCATTAGCCAATGTTGGTGAAAGGTTTTGTGTTGTGTGCCTGAATTGAATCAACCTAGCCCAATTGATTGTGTGTTTCCCTTCAATTCTTAATTTTTAAAGTACTTGTAAAATTTTATTGTCTCAGTACACAATCATTTATGTTGACATAATCTCTTACAAACTATCTATTTTTTCATGTCTATTGTGTTAGGTCAACCCAGTTGACCCTATATAGTTTTTAGACCCTATTCTCTATACTAGGTCAACCTAGTCAACTCTTTACTATTTTTAAATTGTTTGCTAATCTAATTCATTATTTTTCCTTATTAACATTCTATTAATTCCTCTCAAGTCATCATGAAGTATTTTATCATAATAGTTTTTAATCCATTTAGATATTATATGGGATGTTCATTTCTTCCTCTCTTTTCCTCCCAAGAGCATCATCACTCTTGTGTCACCACTTCCCCTCCATCCATCACTTGTAACATGGTGAAAATCACACCTCAAGATGAAGTTTATGGGTATGATCCTTTCTATACTTACCAAGATACTTCTCATCTTCAAAACCTTCAAACTAATGTGGGATAAATTGACACAAGTTTAATCAATAATCTCATTAATAATCCATGTTCTAACAATCCTCCCCCTAATACTAATTTAGAAAGTACTCCTACCAAAACCAACACACCTCCTAATACAACTCAAATTCTTTCCCAATTTATCTAAAAAATTAACATAATGAAAAACTCTAACACCAATCAAATGATGCAACTTCTACATCATTTGATTAATATGGCTAATCAACCTTTGACTATTCATCCTCAAGCTAATCCTAATTACATTCCTCCACCTATTATAGATGCATCAAGAAATGTTATTCCTTAACCCATAAAGAATAACAAGATGCTTCAAACTATTCAAAATGAGCCTTTAGCTCCCTTAATTATGTCCATTGATATTGGTAACATATCTCTAACTATCAAGTATGATGGGACTAAAGACCCAACCTCATTTCTCAAAGCCTTTGGCAACCTTTACAAAGAGTGGATCCAAAATAATACATTTTCCATAACTAAACTCTTAGTCAAAACCTTCACTAGATATGTATTATAATAGTACAACCAATTACCCCAACATTCTATTTAGCAACTTGAAGATTTGGTTAATCCCTTAGCCAAAGAGTTTCAACACAATGATCTTCCCAAAATTTGTTTTAGCCACTTCATTAATGCTAAGAAATCTCCCACTGAATTAGCTCATGACTTTATCAAAATATGGAAATCATTAGCCCATAAAGTTGATCATAACATGATGGATGATAACTTGTTCAAACTCTTTATAACTAATTTAACTCCTTCTCTTCAATATAAGGTATGAACCTTTGCTCCCCAAACACTTAATGAAGCTCTTGACCAAGCTAAATGTCAAGACTTTATTATGAATTAATTCAAACCTAATCCTAAACTTATAAAAGAATATTTTAGAATATATACCAATGCCATTACTAGTAATACTCTATAAATCAAACCCAAAGTTGATAAAACTGATATACCTTCATCTTCTCACACACCACTTTATGTGAATAAAATTAAATAGCTTTTACCTCCCTCTAAAACTTTCACCTATCATAATAATACCCCTAAGTGGTATGACCCTAATCAATTTTTTTGGTTCCATGCCCACATTGGTCATTCCCATGAATCTTGTAGAGGGCTCACTAAATTTGTTATCTCCTATACAGTTGGTGATTCATTTAATCACAAATTTATGATCAATCTTAATCATCAAGATTAAACCATTGATTCTCAAAAATGATAAGTTTATAAATATTTTACCTCATATAACCAAAAATCTTTTTTAGATAGCCAACCAAATACCAAGGATGTTTGTGCCATTGATGTTAATTATGACTAGTATTATAACAATTATCAATATGTTAACACTACCAATGTCAATTATCATTTTAATTCATCTCACAAAGATCCCATTACCAAACCTAAGAAGCCATCTTTAGAAGAAAAAATTCTCAAGGACACTATAACTACTAATCTAGCTTTGAAAGCCCATGAGGAACCACTTCCTCCTTCTGAACCTCCAACCACATCTATTCCTTAAAAAGCTAATTTACCCTCTAAACCTCATGTTGGTTCTTCTTCTAAATCTCATTGGAATTTTCTTTAATAACTCAACTCTATGTCTTGTAAGATTCTACTTATGGAGTTGGTTTGTACCTCACCCTATCATCACAAGTTCCTTATGTAGTAATTATAATAAATCATATATCCATCCTCTATTGATGAAGAACCACATTCTATTGAACCTCAACCTACCTATATAAATACCATTGAAACTATGTGTCCTTATTTTAAGCCTTCTATCAAATTTCTTGAAGAGGACATGATAAATGATGAAATTCTTTTTCATGCTAGTGATCCACAACTTTTTATCAAAATATTCATTAATAATCACCCTTATATGTAAATTACTAGTTGATAAAGGCTCTAATATCAATGTGACATCTTTATGGCTTATCCAACAACTTGGTTATAACAAGGATAATCTCAAGCAAACCCACCTTACCTATCATGGTTTTGATAAGACAAATCAAAAGCTACTTGGTTGAATTTGGCTCCCATTAACCATCATACCTAAGAACATTTTAACTAAGCTTATGGTCCTTGATTTACCCTTATCTTATAATATACTCCTTAGTCATCCATAGACTCATCTAATGAGGGATATTACTTCTTCTATTAGCCAATGCATTAAATTCTTACATAATGGGAAATGATACAAGCATGAAGTTGATCCCAACATATGGAGTATTCAACTTCCTAATCCTAAATATTAGTATCATATTCCTACCATTCCTAAGATCAATAGTTCTTTGTTACCTGAGTTTATCAACATCAATCTTGATTTACAAGTCACTCTTGTAGATTTTGATGATGATGAACCTAATGACTTGAAACATACTTGAAACACTATCAAGTTACCTCCGTATATTTCATAGTGGCTTCCTCTTTTATTACCTAGGGAATATACTATTCCTCTTATTTATGAGATCACTAACTTTCCCCCTCCATGCAATGCTTAGGAGCCTTCTTTACCTAAATATGCCTTCACTTGAAATGATTTTAAAGTGGATAAATTATTTCAAGATCTTATCATCATGTCTTCAGGTACATTCAATAATATTAGGATTTCACCTTCTAAAATTCCCCCTAACTCTGAAGCATGTACAATTTCTCCAACATATGATGATAATTACATAATGGCCCAAGCTCAATCTTAAGACTTGGATGTCTATCATTATCATAAAACCTTAGCTCAAATTCATGATTTTAATCAGGATGTCCATACCATTTCTATGGATCATGACTTAGATCCCAAAGGTTATGTGCAACCTGCCAATTATCCACTTCTTGATACCCCTTGGGTGGTCGAGAAAATTATACCTTTCAAACTTCCATAAATTCCTTCACTACCTTTCAACTAAAATCCCTTGTTTCAATAACTTTGTTGATAGCAATGAACCCAAAGCTAATTCAATCTCTTCCTTACCCAATGCACCATACCATTTTCAAGATGGCAATGTCATGCTTATTAAAGAAACCACTTGCATTGATTATGGTACTCCATCCTACCCTCGACCAATTATAGTCTATCATGAACTCTCACCTATCAGACATGATAATTTTATATTATTCTTTGATTAATATCATTAGATATTTATTTGGTCCTATGAGGACATGCCCAGTATTACCCCTAAAATTGTGGTACATAACATTATTACTTATCCTGATGCTAAGCCTATGCATCGAAAACAACAAAAATTTCCACCTAAGGTTTCCACTTTATGTCACAAGGAAATCATCAAATTACTTAATGATAAATTTATCAAATTGGTGAGCTATTCTGAATGGGTTTCTAACATTGTTTCCATTCAAAAAAATGTCACTATGGTCATTCACATTTGTATTAATTTCCACAATATTAATGTGGCTTGTCCCAAAGATAATTTCCCTTTACCTTTGATATATGCCATTATTAATTCCATAGCTAGTTACAAAAGTTTATCTCTTATGGATGGACTCTTAGGATACAATTAGATTCATATCACCCTTGAAGACTAACATAAGAACACTTTCACCATAGAATGGGGCACCTATTGTTATGTTAAAATTCCCTTCTATCCTAAAAATTCTAGAGCCACTTACCAATGAGAAATGACTCATATCTTTCATGATCTTATTCACAAAATTGTTGAAACTTACGTGGATGATCTCATCACTAAATCCAAAAGTTGTAAAATTCATCTCTCAAATTTTTATGTCATATTTGACTACATTCTTAAATATTGGGTTAGGCTCAATCCTTACAAATGTGGCTTTGTTGTCACATATGGAAAATTATTAGGATTCCCAATCTCTCTCCATGGCATCGATGTTAACCCTACTAACATTAGTATTATCATCAACATACCAATTCCTCATTCCATTCTTGACATTCATACATACTTAGGCAATCTTGGGGAAATTTGATGATTCATCTCTAAAATGGCTTATCGCATCCACTCCATCAATTATATTCTAAATAAAGTTAAATCCTTATAATGGATAGACCCTCGTCAAAATTATTTTGATAACATGAAAGAGTCATTTTTTCATCTACCTACACTTTGCCCTCCTTCCAATGATTGTCCCTTGATTATTTATACTTCTTCCACACCTATATCAGTTTGGGAAATGCTTTCCCAACATGATGATACTGGAAGAGAGTATGTTATCTATTACATTAGTTGAGGCCTCATCAATTATGAGAAACATTATACCAAAGTTAAACGTGATTTCCTCACCATCTATTTTGTAGCTAAAAAACTTTACCATTATATATTTTACTAGACTACTTATGTCATCATTCATTCCAACCCCCTTTATCACTTCTTCTCCAAAGCATTTCTTCCTAGAGATAGAATTGGCAAATGGATGGTCCTCCTTATGGAATTTTATCTCTACATCATCATTCAAAAAATTGTCAAAGGGCAAGTCATAGTTGATCAACTTGTCATAGCTCCTATGCCAACTACTTCTCCCCTTAAAGATAGTCTTCTAGATGATAATATTCTTTATATTAAAGGTCTTAATCAAGCTATTTCTCTTAAATATTATTTCGATAACTTTAATGCTAATATTGAGGTAAGTAATCTTGATGAATCCACTATTTCCCCTAGTAATACTGAACGTAAGGTAGTTATCAAAGAGCTTCCTGAAATTAATGTTGAATTTCACAAGGATACTTAGACCCTTCACTTTAATGGTTCTAAATGCCTTCAAGGAGCCAGCACAAGTTACATTCTCACAAGTCATCTTGGTAAATCCATTGATTTATATTTTTTATTTACCTTTGATGTCACCAATGATATAGCCAAATATGAAGCTCTAATCCTAGGCATGAGAGTTGCTCTTGATCTAGACATTCAATACCTGCATGCTTTAGGTGATTCCTAGCTTATTTATCACCAAATCAATAATGATTATCAATGCAAAATTAAAAATTTCATTACCTATCATCAAATAGCAACCACTCTTGCTAAGGATTTCATCTCTTTCACTATTGAGCCTATCCCTAGAGATCAAAATTCCAATGTTTATTATCTATCTTCTTCACCATCTCTTTTTCATCCCCACCAAGTTATTTTTTATCCTAATTTTATTATATAAATAATAAAATATCCATCTTCTAATCAACCACAAAATTTTATTATCTTCAACATAGAGATTATTACCATTCGATAAATCTTGTGGTACAAATACATTATTTAATTCTTAGAACATCAAACTTATCTTCTTAACTTAGACTCTCGTGAAAAGACATGTATTCATAAATAAGCTGTCAAGTATGTATTTTGATATAACATCTTTTATTATCATAATGTTTAAGATACCTTATCTTGTTATTTTATGCAATATGAGGTCCCTCCTCTTCTTAAATAAGCACATGGGGGCATTTGTGGTGGCCACTATAGCGAAAATGCTATAGCCCACAAATTCCTATGTATCAGTTATTTTTAGCCCAATCTTGAAAAGGATGAAATAAAATTCATTAAAAATTGTACTCCTTGCCAAATTCATGATGATCTAATTCATTGACCTCCATCCAAACTTCAATTTTTCAAATCACCTTGACCATTTTCCATGTGGGGATTAGATCTCATTGGTAAATTACCTAGCTCCCAAGAGGGGCATGTTTTCATCATCACTACTACCAAATATTTTACCAAATGGGTTGAAGTCATGCCCCTTGTTAATTTCACTAGTAACACCATTACCAAATTTATTATTAATAAAATAATTTTCCACTTTGGTGTTCCCCATACTATCATTTCAAATAATGGTGGTAATTTCAAAAATAAAGATTTTAAACAACTTTGTGCTAAATTCAATATAATCACAAAATTTTTAAACCTTATCATTCATAATGAAATGGTCAAGATAAGGCCACTAAAAAAATTCTCAAAAAAATCCCAAAAAAAAATTCATGAAACCTGCATGGATTGACACATTCATCTTTACCCTACTATATGGGCCTATCGAACTAACATACATACTACCACTAGGGCAACTTCATTCTCTCTAGTCTATGGCTCTAAATCAATTCTTCTATTACAAGTTGAGATTCCTTCTCTCTGTATATATCTTCATGGTATTATTCTTGATGATGAATTATGTAATTCTCACTTTCATGTTCTTGATCTCCTTGATGAACACCATCTTTTTGCTTTGTAACATAACCGCCAATACAAGGCTTATATTTCCATATAACATAACAAACAAGTCAAAATTTTCACATTTAATGTTGGTGATCTTTTACTTAAATTATATTACACTCATGATAAAGAAGGTAAATATTCCTTAAAATGGGGGGGTCCCTATTTGTCCAAAGATAGTCTTGCTCTAAGTATCTATCACCTTCAAATTAATGAAGGCCATGCTTTCAATGATCCCACCAATACACAATTCCTTAAAAATTATTTTTCCTAAACATTTCCTTCTTCTCATACTTTTATCTACATCTATCTAACACTTTTTGAAGGATACTTATATGGTTCTCTCCCTTTGTAGCAGTTGTATCTTATTGCAAACCTTTAGTCCTTACTATTTGGTCTTTTAGTTTTCCTTTTCTCGCATGAGTTGAATTGTAAAACAATGAATAGGACTCGATCTTCCTCATGATGTACCATAGTCTTCTTTATTTTCATATTCTTTTTATACACTTTTTTGGTGTCCCTTGAATTTCTCTTTTGTGAGTTATTTTCTAAAACCATAGATAGGACCCAATATTTCTCAAAAAATATCATCCTTTATTTTTCTCATTTATTTTCTAATACTTTTTGACACCCTCGTGAGTTTCTCTTTTATGAGTTGTAGTGTAAGACCATGGATAAGACCTGGCCTTCCTCATAAAATTACCATTTTGTAACTCCTTTTCTAGAATGTGTTTTACAATAGTTACCAATTTTTTATCCTTATTCTCAACTTTAGATTTTTCTTATTTTTGGTAGATGAAAATTGTACAACAATATATGTTAGCATGTTTTCATCCATTTCCCTCATTTTTATTATAATAAATCACACTTTTCTATCATCGTATCCCTATTTTTCCTTTTGTCACATTTGTTTGTAAATTAAAGTAATTCAAATTGTTTCATGTGTCATTCCTCTTGATTTCCTTTCCTTTCACTCCACATTGGATAAAACAAGGTCAAATTCAAGATATCACTTTTATTTCACCTAGATTTATGAGACTCTTAGACACCATGCTCTATAAAGTTTTCCCTCTTAGCAACCAACTCCCAAGTATTCAAATGAAATCATCTTTATCACCCATGTTTGGTTTTTTAAATCCATATGGAATAGGAATAGAAAAATCCATCAAGAAATTCAAAATCTAAATCATTTGAAAAAAAATGCAATGATATACAAAAGTTAACATATAAATCTCAAAATTCAAATTCACACCAAAAGACATCATTCCAAGCACATCTCATATCTCTAATCAAAGATAAAACTCCATAATTAACCTCACATAGATATAAAGTCCATTGGGGTGTGGTAGGCAAGTAGATTGGAATAGGAGAATTCAACAAACTCTATGGTGCTACCTACTTTTTCATGCAAGTATCCAATCTTCATAGTAGACTGATGGTTCTACAAGGGGTCTTGAGGAATGGGAAACACATCATGGGAAGGTAGGTCCATTTTAATTTTCATGTATATAGACTTCATGGGATGATCTATATACTTGATTTATTGACCTAATACTTGTGTAGATAAGAGAAGTTTTTCATGTCAGGAATCTAGAACCATAAACAACTCTGATACCACTTAATAGGACCTACGAAGCACAATTGATTACCAAGAAACTAAACGTAGAATTTAACCAGAAGCAATAAGTAACTAGAAACTAGAAACAACATAGAATATGAGAGACAATACCCAATTATATTAATACTCTTCTAGAAGGAAATATAACAAAGAAGATGCCACAGTCTTCTTCCTTACACACCTCTAGGGCTCCCACACTTCTAAGGCATAAACAGTCAATCTCTTCAAGAGCTCACTCTCTCAATTATGGTCCCAACAATCAACTCAAACATAGAGTTGTTGTTCACCTCCAACTAGTCAGTATCACTACTACCAGTACCACCAGTCAGTATCACTACTGCAAGTACACAAGTACTCCACATACTCCACAACTGAGTATACACACATACTCCAAGTACACAATGTACTCCAAGTAGATCTCACCTAATCTTGCTACCTGTTATGTTGCTAACCTCCCTGATCTTGCACACCTACAAATCAACCTAGTTCTGCACACCTGTAAACCTAGATCTCACACATACACACACCTGTAGATCAACCAACCTTACTTACTCAGAAGAACCCTTGTTCTTGCCTCACCAAGTCCTTATGATTCTCTATACCAGCACCCCTGTGGATCTTCTACCAGATCTTATTGTCCCATAGATCTACCTGATCATACACACTTGGCACTATGGCACTATGAGGAGCCAAACTTGCTCTCTCTATCTAGCACCCGAGGAATCCCTACTTTGATCCCTCACCCTTACAATATAGACCATGAGTCTATTATATATATCTCATGCAAATAATAATTAGACATCCAATTACAATAATTAGATCAACAGCTCAAGACTAAAATTAGCCTTTTAACATGCAAACAATCGGTTTGTTAATAAACTGTCTGTGAAACTCGTAGTTTAAAATAGCACAGGTGATCGACGTCAGTCACTGTCTATCTAGAGATGACTGACATCAGCTGATCCATGACTGATGTCAGTAGCCCTGTGCTTTGAATATGACCGATGTCAGTTGGCCTGACTGATGTTAGTTGCTCTACACCTCAACAACCTCCTCCATGTTTACATATAGTGAAGCTTTTAGCTCCACAACCTAACAATCTCCCACTTGGAGATAAACAGTTGCACTATACTTGTACATCATCTAATTTATTTCTTGGCTTGTATCCCTCTTCAAGATCAATATTGAAGACCAACCACCACACATCTTGTGGTGCTTCACCTATCATCCAAGTAACCTGTTGTATCTGAAGTGCCTGACCCTACATAGCATGAATCCTTGCTATTGGTCCCTCTTAGATACCTGAGAACCCACTGAACTGCTCTCCAATGCTTCCTTCTCGAATTGGCCACAAACCTGCTGACAACTCCCACTATTGGGGCAATATCAGGGAGTACACATGTACTCAACCTCATCATGTGATTAGGGACCCTGTTCTGTGAACTATTCATCCATAGGTGCACTTGTCATATTGCATCTTGAACTACCTTCACACAATCATCCTGAGACAACATCAACCTGTGATCTTCCGTCTCTAAGAATACTCATGCCAAAGAATTTTGCTACTCCCAAATTCTTGATGACATACCACTGAACTAACTTTACCCTTAGCTCAACAAATCCCTATATGTATGCACCTGCAACAAGCACATCATCCACATACAGTAATATGATAATGTCATGACCATTAGCCAACCTGGTAAAGCAACCACAATGGTTATAATGACATTTACTAAATCCATGCTTTGTCATCCACCTGTCAAACCTCTACCACTGTCCTGCAGCTTGCTCAAGACCATATGACCTGGCCTTCTATCTCACGTGTCCATTCTCTCTCTTCTTTAACCTAGCTAGCAACTCTACCAAATCTACTATTTGGTTCTCTTCTAAAAAATTCATGCCACACTCCCACTGTTTCCTGGATCCTACCTGCTCTGCTTCCTTAAAACTTCTTGGTTCTTGACCATCAGTGAGAAACAAGTAGTGTAAAGAAGGGGAATAACAAATTTGAGGCTTACTTACACTTTTAGTCCTCCACATGGGCATTTGAGACTCCTTAATAGATTGTTGTCTGCCCAAAATCCATTCTGTTAGTGACCGATGTCGGTCACCTCCCAGTCTACACCTGACCGACGTCGATTCCCTGCGACTGACCTGACTGCCGACATCGGTTCTCTGACCGACGCCATTGTCCATCTGACCAATGTCAATGTCTACCCACTTGACATTACCAACTTTACTTGTCTACACATGACCGACATCGATACCTATCTGATCGATGTTGGTTCCTCTTGATCGATTCTGGTAACTGTGTTTTCTTGTGAGTGATGACTTTTTACCTATGAGCTCTCTTTGGATCAAAACCCTATCCAAACTGCCCTACTCAGAGTTATCCAATCCCATCCACTGATTTCTATCCATCATCTCCTCCAAGAACACCAAGGCTTTCCAGTTCTTAAGTTTGTTAAACACATCTGACTTCCTCTTAAGATCATGTATCTCCTTCTTGCTCATGTGACCAAGCCTACAAAGCCACATCTTCACAATAGAAGAAGAATCAGTAATACAAGCAAGTAGATAAAGAGTACTTGCTTTCTTACCACTAGCTAATTCAAGTGCATCTGTTGTGAGAGTTCTTATGCATCTCTCATCACCCAACTTTCCTAAAGAAATTAGCCTAATCTTTAGAATTGGGACCTGCATGACCTCCTTCAACACCCATGTGTTGGTCATCTACAATTTCAGCCACACTTCCCCTTTGCCAATGCTTTGACAAGGCTCACCAACCACTCTATTTAGGGCTGCATGGAAAGAGGCAATAAAATCTATAAACCAAGATTCTACTTTATCCAAGGAACATACAAGAGCAATCCATGCAACAATACCTACAACACATGCTTCTTCATTCCCTTTATGCTGATCCGCTATCAACCAATAATTTTTCTTTTCCTGCTCTTTCTTTTCATAACACCGTAATTGACCATTCATGCCTTTGAATTCCTCCATTCTTAGCTTACTTTCTTCTGCCATTGCTTTACTCCCACTCAATCAGAAATCCCTGAGAGTGACCTATAGTCAAACATAAACCTGCTCCCTACAACCTTAGCTCTGATACCACTTTGTCAGAAATCTAGAACCACAAACATCTTTGATACCACTTGATAGGACTTAAGAAGCACAATTGATTACCAAGAAACTAAATGCAAAATTTAACTAGAAGCAATAAGTAACTAAAAACTAGAAACAACACAGAATATGAGAGACAATACTCAATTGTATTAATACTCTTCCAAAAGGAAATACAACAAAGAAGATGCCACAGTCTTCTTCCTTACACACCTCTAGGGCATAAATAGTAAATATCTTCAAGAGCTCACTCTCTCAATTATAGTCCCAACAATCAACTCAAACATAGAGTTATTATTCACCTCCAACCAGTCAGTATCACTACTGCCAGTACCACAAGTCAGTATCACTACTGCTAGTACACAAGTACTCCATGTACTCCATGACTAAGTATACACACATACTCCAAGTACACAATGTACTCTAAGTAGATCTCACCTGATCTTGCTACCTGTTGTGTTTCTAACCTCCCTGATCTTGCACACCTACAAATCAACCTGGTTTTGCACACCTGCAAACCTAGATCTCACACACACACACACCTACAAATCAACTGACCTTACTTACTTAGAAGAACCCTTATCCTTGCATCACCAAGTCTTTATGATTCTCCCTACCAGCACCCCTATGGATCTTCTACCAGATCTTTCTATCCCATAGATCTACCTGATCATACACACTTGGCACAATGGCACTATGAGGAGCCAAACTTGATCTCTCTATCTAGCACTTGGGGAATCTCTGCTTTGATCCCTCACCCTTACATTACAGCCCATGAGTCTATTATATATATCTCAAGCAAACAATAATTAGACATCTAATTACAATAATTAGATCCATAGCTCAAGACTAAAATTAGCCTTTTAACATGCAAAAAACTGGTTTGTTAAAAAACTATATGTGAAACTCACAGTTTGAAACCACATAGGTGACCAACGTTGATCGCTATCTGTCTAGAGATGACCGACATCAGCCGATCCATGAGCGATGTCAATATCCCTATGCTCTAACCATGACTGACGTTAGTTGGCCTGACTGATGTTGGTTGCTCTGCACCTTAGCAACCTCCTTCATGTTTGCATATAGTGAAGCTTTTAGCTCCACAACCTAACAATCTCCCACTTAGAGATAAATAGCCACACTGTACCTATACATGTACATCATCTAATCTCTTTCTTGGCTTGTATCCCTCTTCAAGCTCAATCTTGAAGACCAACCACCACACATCATGTGGTGTTCCACCTATCATCAAAGTAACCTGCCGTATCCAAAGTGCTTAACCCTGCAGAGCATGAATCCCTACTGCTGGTCCCTCTTAGATACCTGAGAACCCACTGAACTGCTCTCCAGTGTTTCCTTCTCAGATTGGCCACAAACCTGCTGACAACTCCCAATACTGGGGCAATATTAGGGAGTACACATGTACTCAACCTCATCATGTGATTGGGGACCCTGTTCTGTGAACTATCCATCCATAGGTGCGCTTGCCGTACTACATCCTGCACTAACTTCACACAATCATCCTGAGACAACATCAACCTGCGATATTCCCTGTCTCTAAGAATACTCATGCCAAAGAATTTTGCTGCTCCCAAATTCTTCATGATATACCATTAAACTAACTTTACCCTTAGCTCAACAAATCCTTGTATGTATGCACCTGCAATAATCACATCATCTAAATACAGTAACAAGATAATGTTGTGACCATTATCCAACCTTGTAAAGCAACCACAATGGTTACAATGACATTGACTAAATCCATGCTTTGCCATCTACCTGTCAAACCTATACCACTATCCTGCAGCTTGCTCAAGACCATATGACCTGGCCTTCTGTCTCACGTGTCCATTCTCTCTCTTCTTTAACCTAGTTGGCAACTACCAAATCTACCATTTGGTTCTCTTCCAAAGAATTCATGCCATGCTCCCACTATTTCTTGGATCCTACATCCTCTGCTTCTTTAAAACTTTCTGGTTCTTGACCATCAGTGAGCAACAAGTAGTGTAAAGAAGAGGAATAACAAATTTGAGGCTTAATTACACTTTTAATCCTCCACATGGGCATTTGAGACTCCTTGACAGCTTACTATCCTCCCAAAATCCATTCCGTCAGTGACCGATGTCAATCACCTCCCAGTCTGCACCCAAATGACATTGGTTCCCTACGACTGACCTGACTACCAATGTTGGTTCTCTGACCGACGCCAATGTCCATCTGACCAACGTCAATGTCCACCCACACAACATTACCAACTTTACCTGTCTGCACATGATTGATGTCGGTACCTATCTGATCAATGTCGATTCTTCTTGACTGATGCCGGTAACTCTATTTTCTTGTGAGTGATGGCTTTTTACCTGTGAGCTCTCTTTGGATCAAAACCCTGTCCAAACTACCCTGCTCACAGTTATCCAATCCATCCATTGATCTCTATCCATCATCTCCTTTAAGAACACCAAGGCTTTCCAATTCTTAAGTTTGTCAAACACATTTGACTTCCTCTTAAGAACATGCATCTCCTTCTTGCTCATGTGACCAAGCCTACAAAGCCATGTCTTCACAATAAAAGAAGAATCAATAATACAAGCAAGTAGATAAAGAGTACCTACTTTCTTACCACCATCTAATTCAAGTGCATCCACTATGAGAGTTTATGTGCATCACTCATCACCTAGCTTTCCTAAAGAAATTAGCTTGATCTTCAAAACTGGGACCTGCATGACCTCCTTCAACACCCATGTGTTGGCCGTCTGCAATTTCAGCCGAACTTCCCCTTTGCCAATACTTTGACAAGGCTCACCAACCCCTTTATTTGGGGGTGCATGGAAAGAGGCAAAAGAATCTATAAACCAAGATTCTACTTTATCTAAGGAACATACAAGAGTAATCCATGCAACAATACCTACAACACATGCTTCTTCATTCCCTTTATGCTGATCCGCTATCAACCAATAATTTTTCTTTTCCTACTCTTTCTTTCCATAACACTGTAATTGACCATTCGTGCCTTTGAATTCCTCCATTCTTAGCTTACTTTCTTTTGCCATTGCTTTACTCTCACTCAATCAGAAACCCCTAAGAGTGACCTGTAATCAAACACAAACCTGCTCCCTCCAACCTTAGCTCTGATACCACTTTTTCAGGAATGTAAAACCACAAATAGCTCTGATACCACTTGATATGACCTAAGAAGCATAATTGATTACCAAGCAGTGAAACACAGAATTTAACCAGAAGCAATAAGTAACTAGAAACTAGAAACAATACAGAATATGAGAGACAATACCCAATTGTATTAATACTCTTCTAGAAGGAAATACAACAAAGAAGATGCCACAGTCTTCTTCCTTACACACCTCTAGGGCTCCCACACCTCTAGGGCATAAATAGTAAATCTCTTCAAAAGCTCACTCTCTTAATTATGGTCCCAACAATCAACTCAAACATAGAGTTGTTGTTCACCTCTAACCAGTCAGTATCACTACTGCCAGTACCACCAGTCAGTATCACTACTACCAGTACACAAGTACTCCACGTATTGCATGACCGAGTATACACACATACTCCAAGTACACAACATACTCCAAGTAGATCTCACCTAATCTTGCTACCTATTGTGTTGCTGACCTCCCTGATCTTCAACACTTACAAATCAACCTGGTTCTGCACACCTGCAAACCTAGATCTCGTACACACACACACACCTACAGATCAATCGACCTTACTTACTCAGAAGAACCCTTGTCTTTACCTCATGAAGTCCTTATGATTCTCTATACCATCACCCCTGTGGATCTTCTACCAGATCTTGATGTCTCACAAATCTACCTGATCATACACACTTGGCACTATGGCACTATGAGGAGCCAAACTTGCTCTCTCTATCTAGCACCCAGGGAATCCTTGCTTTGATCCCTCACCCTTACAATACAACCCATGAGTCTATTATATATATCATGCAAATAATAATTAGACATCCAATTACAATAATTAGACCCATAACTCAAGACTAAAATTAGCCTTTTAACATGCAAACAACCGGTTCATTAACAAATTATCCGTGAAACTTGCAGTTTAGAACTGCATAGGCAACTGACCTCATTCGCTATCTGTCTAGAGATGACTGACGTCAGTCGATCCATGATCGATGTCAGCAACCTTGTGCTCTAAATATGATTGATGTCGGTTGGCCTGACTGATGTTGGTTGGCGTGACCGACGTTGGTTGCTCTACACCTCAGCAACCTCCTCCATGTTTGCATATAGTGAAGATTTTAGCTCCACAACCTAACAATCTCCCACTTGGAGATAAACAGCTACACTGTACTTGTACCTATACATCATCTAATCTATTTCTTGGCTTGTATCCCTCTTCAAGCTCAATCTTGAAGACCAACAACCACACATCCTGTGGTGCTCCACCTGTCATCTAAGTAACCTACTGTATCAGAAGTGCCTGACCCTGCATAACATGAATCCCTACTATTGGTCCCTCTTAGATACCTGAGAACCCACTGAACTGCTCTCCAGTGCTTCCTTCTTAGATTGGCCACAAACTTGCTGACAACTCCCACTATTGGGGCAATATCAGGGAGTACACATGTACTCAACCTCATCATGTGATTGGGGACCCTGTTTTGTGAACTATCCATCCATAGGTGTCCTTGTCGTATTGCATCTTGCACTACTTTCACATAATCATCTTAAGACAACACCAACTTGTGATCTTCCCTGTCTCTAATAATACTCATGCCAAAGAATTTCCCTACTCCCAAATTCTTCATGACATACCATTGAACTAACTTTACCCTTAGCTCAGCAAATCCTTGTATGTATGCACCTACAACAAGCACATCATCCACATAAAGTAACAAGATAATGTAGCGACCATTATCCAACCTATTAAAGCAACCACAATGGTTATAATGACATTGACTAAAGCCATGCTTTTTCATCCACTTGTCAAACTTGTACCACTGTCCTGTAGCTTGCTCAAGACCATATGACCTGGCCTTCCATCTCACATGTCCATTCTCTCTCTTTTTTAACCCGGATGGAAACTATACCAAATCTACCATTTGGTTCTCTTCCAAATAATTCATGCCACACTCCCACTGTTTCTTAGATCCTACCTACTTTGCTTCTTTAAAAATTCCTAGTTCTTGACCATCAGTGAGCAATAAGTAGTGTAAAGAAGGGGAATAATGAATTTGAGGCATACTTACACTTTCAATCCTCCACATGGGCATTTGAGACTCCTTAACAGCTTACTGTCTGCCCAAAATCCATTATGTCAGTGACAGATGTCAGTCACCTCCCAGTCTACATCCGACCGACGTCAATTCCCTATGACTGACCTAAATACCAACATCAGTTCTCTGACTGATGCTGGTGTCCATAAAATTGATGTCAATGTCCACCCACCCGACATTACCAACTTTGCCTATCTGCACATGACCGACATCGGTACTTGTTTGATCGATGTTGGTTCCTCTTGACTGACGCCAATAACTGTGTTTTCTTGTGAGTGATGAATTTTTACCTACGAGCTCTCTTTGGATCAAATCCCTGTCTAAATTGCCCTACTCAGAGTTACCCAGTCCCATCCACTAATCTCTAACCATCATCTCCTCCAAGAACAACAAGGCTTTCTAGTTCTTAAGTTTTTCAAACACATCTGACTTCCTCTTAAGAACATGCATCCCCTTCTTGCTCATGTGACCAAGCCTACAAAGCCACGTTTCGTAACAAAAGAAGAATCAGTAATACAAGCAAGTAGATAAAGAGTACCTACTTTTTTACCACCAGCTAATTCAAGTGCATCCACTGTGAGAGTTCCTATGCATCTCTCATCACCCAACTTTCTTGAAGAAACTAGCCTGATCTTCAGAACTGGGACCTGCATGACCTCCTTCAACACCCATGTGTTGGTTGTCTGCAATTTTAGTTGCACTTCCCCTTTGCCAATACTTTTAAAAGGCTCACCAACCCCTCTATTTGGGGCTACATGGAAAGAGGCAATAAAATCTATAAACCAAGATTCTACTTTATCTAAGAAACATACAAGAGCAATCCATGCAACAATATTTGCAACACATGCTTCTTCATTCCCTTAATGCTGATCTGCTATCAACCAATAATTTTTCTTTTCCTGCTCTTTCTTTCCATAACACCATAATTGACCATTTCTATCTTTGAATTCTTTCATTCTTAGCTTACTTTCTTCTACCATTTTTTTACTCCCACTCAATCAAAAACCCCTGAGAGTGACCTATAATACCTGCTCCCTACAACCTTAGCTCTGATACCACTTTGTCAGGAATCTAGAACCACAAACAGCTCTGATACCACTTGATAGGACCTAGGAAGCACAATTGATTACCAAGCAACTAAACGTGGAATTTAACCAGAAGTAATAAGTAACTAGAAACCAGAAACAACACAGAATATGAGAGACAATACCCAATTGTATTAATACTCTTCTATAAATAAATACAACAAAGAAGATGCCACAGTCTTCTTCCTTACACACCTCTAGGGCTCCCACACCTCTAGGGCATAAATAGTAAATATTTTCAAGAGCTCACTCTCTCAATTACAGTCCTAACAATCAACTCAAACATAGAGTTGTTGTTCACCTCCAACCAGTCAGTATCACTACTGCCAGTACCACCAATCAGTATCACTACTGCCAGTACACAAGTACTCCACGTACTCCATGATTGAGCATACACACATACTCCAAGTACACAATGTACTCCAAGTAGATCTCACCTAATCTTGCTACTTGTTGTGTTGCTGACCTCCTTGATATTGCTCACCTACAAATCAACCAGGTTCTGCACACCTGTAAACCTAGATCTCACACACACACACACCTGCAGATCAACTGACCTTACTTATTCAGAGGAACCCTTGTCCTTACCTCACCAAGTCCTTATGATTATCCATACCAGCACCCCTATGGATCTTCTACCAGATCTTGTTGTCCCGTAGATCTACCTGATCATACACACTTGGCAATGTGGCACTATGAGGAGCCAAACTTGCTCTCTCTATCTAGCACCTAGGGAATCCCTACTTTGATCCCTCACCCTTACAATATAGCCCATGATTTTATTATATATATCTCATGCAAATAATAATTAGACATCCAATTACAATAATTAGATCCATAGCTCAAGACTAAAATTAGCCTTTTAACATGCAAACAACCGGTTTGTTAACAAACTGTCTGTGAAACTCGCAGTTCAAAACCACACAGGTGACTGACATCGGTCGCTATCTATCTAGAGATGACTGATGTTAGCCTATCCATGACCGATGTTGGTAGCCCTATGCTCTAAATATGACTAATGTCAGTTGGCCTGATCGATGTCAGTTGCTCAGCACCTTAGCAACCTCCTCCATGTTTGCATACAGTGAAGCTTTTAGCTCCACAACCTAACAATCTCCCACTTGGAGATAAATAGCTACACTATACCTCTACTTGTACATCATCTGATCTATTTCCTAGCTTGTATCCCTCTTCAAGCTCAATTTTGAAGACCAACCACCACACATCCTGTGGTGCTCCACCTGTCATCCAAATAACATACCGTATTCAAAGTGCCTGACCCTGCATTGTATGAATCCCTATTGTTGTTCCCTCTCAGATACCTGAGAACCCATTGAACTGCTCTCCAGTGTTTTCTTCTTAGATTGGCCACAAACCTGCTAACAACTCCCACTACTGGGGTAATATCAGGGAGTACACATGTACTCAACCTCATCATGTGATTGGGGACCCTATTCTATGAACTGTCCATCCATAGGTGTGCTTGTCATACTGTATCCTACACTACCTTCACATAATCATCCTGAGACAACATCAACCTGTGATCTTCCCTATCTCTAAGAATACTCATGCTAAAGAATTTCACTTCTCCCAAATTTTTCATGACATACCACTGAACTAACTTTACCCTTAGCTTAGTAAATCCCTATATGTATGCACCTGCAACAAGCACATCATCCACATACAGTAACAGGATAATGTCGCGACCATTATCCAACCTAGTAAATCAACCACAATGGTTACAATTACATTGACTAAAGCCATGCTTTGTCATCCACCTGTCAAATATGTACCACTGTCTTGTAGCTTGCTCAAGACCATATGACCCAGCCTTCTGTCTCATGTGTCCATTCTCTCTCTTCTTTAACCCGACTGGCAACTCTACTAAATCTACCATTTGGTTCTCTTTCAAAGAATTCATGCCACACTTCCACTATTTTATAGATCTTACGTGCTCTACTTCTTTAAAAATTCCTAGTTCTTGACCATCAGTGAGCAACAAGTAGTGTAAAGAAGGGAAATAATGAATTTGAGGCTTACTTACACTTTCAGTCCTCCACATGGGCATTTGAGACTCCTTAATAGCTTGTTGTCTGCCCAAAATCCATTCTGTCAATGACCGATATCGGTCACCTCCCAGTCTGCACCTGACCGATGTCAGTTCCCTGTGACTGGCCTGACTGTCAATGCCAGTTCTCTGACTGACATCGATGTCCATCTGATCGACATCGTTGTCCACCTGCCTGACATTACCAACTTTACTTATCTACACATGACTGATGTCGGTACCTATCCTATCGTTATCGGTTCCTCTTGAGCAATGTCAATAATTGTGTTTTCCTGTGAGTGATGACTTTTTACCTACGAGCTCTCTTTAGATCAAAACCCTATCTAAACTACCCTACTTAGAGTTATCTAGTCCCATCCACTGATCTCTATCCATCATCTCCTCTAAGAACACCAAGGCTTTTTAGTTCTTAAGTTTGTCAAACACATCTGACTTCCTCTTAAGAACATGCATCTCCTTCCTCATGTGACCAAGCCTATAAAGCCACGTCTTCACAACAGAAGAAGAATCAGTAATACAAGCAAGTAGATAAAGATTACCTACTTTCTTACGACTAGCTAATTCAAGTGCATCCACTATGAGAGTTCCTGTGCATCTCTCATCAACTAACTTTCTTGAATAAATTAGCCTAATCTTCAGAACTAGGACCTGCATGACCTCCTTCAACACCCATGTGTTGGTCGTCTGCAATTTTAGCCACACTTCCCCTTTGCCAATACTTTGACAAGGCTCACCAACCCCTCTATTTGAGGCTGCATGGAAAGAGGCAAAAAAATCTATAAACCAAGATTTTACTTTATCCAAGGAACATACAAGAGCAATCCATGAAACAATACCTGCAACACATGCTTCTTCATTCCCTTTATGCTGATCTGCTATCAACCAACAATTTTTCTTTTCCTGCTCTTTCTTTCCATAACACCGTAATTGACCATTCATGCCTTTGAATTCCTCCATTCTTAGCTTACTTTCTTCTACCATTTCTTTACTCCCACTCAATCAGAAACCCCTGAGAGTGACCTATAATCAAACACAAACCTGCTCCCTGCAACCTTAGCTCTGATACCACTTTGTCAGGAATCTAGAACCACAGACAGCTCTGATACCACTTGATAGGACCTAGGAAGTACAATTGATTACCAAGCAATTAAATGCAGAATTTAACCAGAAGTAATAAGTAACTAAAAATGAGAAAAAACACAGAATATGAGAGATAATACCCAAATGTATTAATACTCTTCTAGAAAGAAATACAACAAAGAAGATGCCACAGTCTTCTTCCTTACACACATCTAAGGCTCCCACACCTCTAGGGCATAAAAAGTAAATCTCTTCAAGAGCTCACGCTCTCAATTACGGTCCCAACAATCAACTCAAACACAGAGTTGTTGTTCACCTCCAACCAGTTAGTATCACTACTGTCAATACCACTAGTCAGTATCACTACTACCAGTACACAAGTACTACATGATTGAGTATACACACATACTCCAAGTACACAACATACTCCAAGTAGATCTCACCTAATCTTCCTACCTATTGTGTTGCTAAACTCCCTGATCTTGCACACCTACAAATCAACTTGGTTTTGCACACTTGCAAACCTAGATCTCACACACACACACACCTGTAGATCAACTGACCTTACTTACTCAGAAGAACCCTTGTCTTTGCCTCAACAAGTCCTTATGATTCTCCATATCATCACCCCTGTAGATATTCTACCAGATCTTACTGTCTCATAGATCTACCTAATCATACACACTTGGCACTATGGCACTATGAGGAGCCAAACTTGCTCTCTCTATCTAGCACCCGAGGAATCCCTGCTTAGATCCCTCACCCATACAATATAGCCCATGAGTCTATTATATAGATCTCATGTAAACAATAATTAGACATCCAATTACAATAATTAGATCTACATCTCAAGACTAAAATTAGCCTTTTAACATGCAAACAATTGGTTCGTTAACAAACTATCCATGAAACTCACAGTTCAGACCCGTACAGGTGACCGACGTCAGTCACTATCTATCTAGAGATGACCGACATCGACTGATCCATGATCGATGTCGATAGCCCTATGTTATGAATATGATCAATTTTGGTTTGTGTGACCGACATTGGTTGCTTTGCACCTCAGCAACCTCCTCTGTGTTTGCATATAGTGAAACTTTTAGCTCCACAACCTAACAATCTCCCACTTGGAGATAAATAGCTACACTGTACCTATACTTGTACATCATCTAATCTATTTCCTAGCTTGTATCCCTCTTCAAGCTCAATCTTCAAGACCAACCACCACACATCCTATGGTGCTCCACTTTTCATCCAAGTAACCTACCGTATTTGAAGTGCCTGACCCTGCATAGCATGAATCCCTACTGTTGGTCCCTCTCAGATACTTGAAAATCCACTGAACTGCTCTCCAATGCTTCCTTCTCAGATTGGCCACAAACCTACTGACAACTCCCACTAGTGGGATAATATTAGGGAGTACACATGTACTCAACCTCATCATGTGATTGGGGACCCTAATCTGTGAACTATCCATCCATAGGTGTGCTTATCGTACTACATCCTGCACTACCTTCACACAATCATCCTCAGACAATATCAAACTGTGATCTTCCCTGTCTCTAAGAATACTCATGCCAAAGAATTTTTTTGCTTCCAAATTCTTCATGACATACCACTAAACTAACTTTACCCTTAGCTCAGCAAATCCCTATATGTATGCACCTGCAACAAGCACATCATCCACATACAGTAACAAGATAATGTCGTAACCATTATCCAACCTAGTAAAGCAACCACAATGGTTACAATGACATTGACTAAAGCCATGATTTATCATCCACCTGTCAAACTTGTACCACTATCTTGCAGCTTGCTCAAGACCATATGACCTGGCCTTCTATCTCACATGTCCATTTTCTCTCTTTTTTAACCTAGCTGGCAACTATACCAAATCTACCATTTGGTTCTCTTCTAAAGAATTCATGCCATGCTTCCACTGTTTCCTAGATCCTACCTACTCTGCTTCTTTAAAACTTCCTGGTTCTTGACCATTAGTGAGTAACAAGTAGTGTAAATAAGGGGAATAATTAATTTGAGTCTTACTTACACTTTTAGACCTCTACATGGGTGT
This sequence comes from Torreya grandis, assembly GCA_037957365.1. Taxonomy (NCBI): domain Eukaryota; kingdom Viridiplantae; phylum Streptophyta; class Pinopsida; order Cupressales; family Taxaceae; genus Torreya; species Torreya grandis. Next base: position 1,089,252 of record JARHVA010000766.1, on the reverse strand, counting down.
TTGAGACTCCTTGACAGCTTGCTATCTACCCAAAATCTATTCTATCAGTGACTGATGTTGGTCACCTCCCAGTCTGCACCTGACTAACATTGGTTCTCTGCAACTGACCTAACTGTCGACATCAGTTCTCTGATCGACATCGGTGTCCATTCGACTGATGAAAGTGTCCACCCACCTGACATTACCAACTTTTCCTGTTTGCACATGACCGATGTCGGTACCTATCTAATCAATGTCAGTTCCTCTTGACTGATATTGGTAACTGTGTTTTCTTGTGAGTGATGACTTTTTACCCACAAGCTCTCTTTGGATTAAAACCCTATCCAAACTACCCTACTCAGAGTTATCTAGTCCCATCCACTGATCTCTATCCATCATCTCCTCGAAGAACACCAAAGCTTACTAGTTCTTAAAAATTTCAAACACATCTGACTTCCTCTTAAGAACATGCATCTCCTTCTTGCTCATGTGACCAAGCCTACAAAGCCATGTCTTCACAACAAAAGAAGAATCAGTAATACAAGCAAGTAGATAAAGAATACCTAATTTCTTACCACCAGCTAATTCAAGTGCATCTACTATGAGAGTTCCTATGCATCTCTAATCACCCAACTTTCCTAAAGAAATTAGCCTGATCTTTAGAACTGAGACCTGCATGACCTCCTTCAACATCCATGTGTTCACCATCTACAATTTCAGCTGCACTTCCCCTTTGCTAATACTTTGACAAGGCTCACCAACCCCTCTATTTAGGGCTGCATGGAAAGAGGCAATAGAATCTATAAACCAAGATTCTACTTTATCCAAGAAACATACAAGAGCAATCCATGCAACAATACCTGCAACACATCCTTCTTCATTCCCTTTATGTTGATCCGCTATCAATCAATAATTTTTCTTTTCATGTTCTTTCTTTCTTTCTATAACACCGTAATTGACCATTCATGCCTTTGAATTCTTCCATTCTTAGCTTACTTTCTTCTACCATTGTTTTACTCCCACTCAATCAAAAACTCCTGAGAGTGACCTGTAATCAAACACAAACCTGCTCCCTACAACCTTAGCTCTGATACCACTTTGTCAGGAATCTAAAACCACAAACAGCTCTGATACCACTTGATAGGACCTAGGAAGCACAATTGATTACCAAGCAACTAAACATAGAATTTAACCATAAGCAATAAGTAACTAGAAACCAAAAACAACACAGAATATGAGAGACAATACCCAATTGTATTAATACTCTTCTAGAAGGAAATAAAACAAAGAAGATGCCACAGTCTTCTTCCTTACACACCTCTAAGGCTCCCACACCTCTAGGGCATAAATAGTAACTCTCTTCAAGAGCTTACTCTCTCAATTACAGTCCCAACAACCAACTCAAACATAGAGTTGTTGTTCACCTCTAACCAATCAGTATCACTAATGCCAATACCACCAGTCAATATCACTACTGCCAGTACACAAGTACTCCATGTACTCCATGACTAAGTATACACATATACTCCAAGTACACAATGTACTCTAAGTAGATCTCACCTGATCTTGCTACCTATTGTGTTGTTGACCTCCCTGATATTGTGCACCTGCAAATCAACCTGGTTTTGCACACCTACAAACCTAGATCTTGCACACACACACACCTGAAGATCAACCAACCTTACTTACTCAGAAGAACCATTGTCCTTACCTCACCAAGTCCTTATAATTCTCCATACCAGCACCCCTATAGATCTTCTACCAGATCTTGTTGTTCCATAGATCTACCTGATCATACACACTTGGCATTATGGCACTATAAGGAGCCAAACTTGTTCTCTCTATCTAGCACCCAGGGATTCCCTACTTTGATCCCTCACCCTTACAATACAGCCCATGAGTCTATTATATAGATCTCATGCAAACAATAATTAGACATCCAATTACAATAATTAGATCCATAGCTCAAGACTAAATTAGCCTTTTAACATGTAAACAACTGATTTATTAACAAACTATTTGTGAAACTCATAGTTTAGAACCACACAGGTGACCAACATCAGTCACTGTCTGTCTGTAGATGACCGATGTTAGCCGATCCATAACCGATGTTGATAGCCCTGTGCTATAAATATGGTTGATGTCAGTTGGCTTGACTGACATTGATTGCTCTACACCTCAGCAACCTCCTCCATGTTTGCATACAGTGAAGCTTTTAACTCCACAACCTAACAATCTCCCACTTGGAGATAAACAACTGCATTATACCTATACCTGTACATCATCTAATCGATTTCCTAGTTTGTATCCCTCTTCAAGCTCAATCTTCAAGACCAACCACCACACATCCTATGGTGCTCCACCTGTCATCCAAGTAACCTATCGTATTCGAAGTGCCTAACACTGCATAGCATGAATCCCTATTGTTGGTCCCTCTCAGATATCTGTGAACCCAATAAACTACTCTCTAGTGCTTCCTTTTCAGATTGGCCACAAACCTACTGACAACTCCCACTATTGGGGTAATATCAGGGAGTACACATGTACTCAACTTTATTATGTGATTGGGGACCCTATTTTTTGAACTATCCATTCATAGGTACACTTTTCATACTGCATCCTGCACTACCTTCACACAATCATCTTGAGACAACATCAACCTGTGATCTTCCCTATCTCTAAGAATACTCATGCCAAAGAATTTCATTGCTCCTAAATTCTTCATGACATACCACTGAACTAACATTACCCTTAGCTTAGCAAATCCCTGTATGTATGTACCTACAACAAGCACATCATCCACATACAGTAACAGGATAATGTGGCAACTATTATCCAACTTGGTAAAGCAACCACAATGGTTACAATGACATTGACTAGAGCCATGCTTTGTCATCCACCTGTCAAACCTGTACCACTATCTTATAGCTTGCTCAAGACCATAATACCTAGCCTTTCATCTTACATGTCCATTCTCTCTCTTCTTTAAGCTAGCTGGAAACTCTACCAAATCTACCATTTGGTTCTCTTCTAAAGAATTCATGCCACGCTCCCACTGTTTCCTAGATCCTACCTGCTCTGCTTCTTTAAATTTCTTGGTTCTTGACTATCAGTGAGTAACAAGTAGTGTAAAGAAGGGGAATAACGAATTTGAGGCTTACTTACACTTTAAGTCCTCCACATGGACATTTGAGACTCCTTGACAACTTGTTGTCTGCCCAAAATCCATTTCATCAGTGACCGATGTCAGTCACCTCCCAGTCTACACCGGACCAACGTCAGTTCCCTGTGACTGACCTAACTGCCGATGCCAGTTCTCTGACCGACACCGGTGTCCATTCGACTGACATCGATGTCCACCCGCCTAACATTACCAACTTTGCCTATCTACACATGACCGATGTTGATACCTGTCTGATCGACATTAGTTCCACTTGACTGACTCTGGTAACTGTGTTTTCCTATGAGTGATGACTTTTTACTTGTGAGCTCTCTTTGGATCAAAACCCTATCCAAACTGCCCTGCTCAGAGTTATCCAGTCCCATTCACTGATCTCTATCCATCATCTCCTCCAAGAACACCAAGTCTTTCTAGTTCTTAAGTTTTTCAAACACATCTGACTTCTTCTTAAGAACATGCATCTCCTTCTTACTCAGGTGACCAAGCCTACAAAGCCACGTCTTCACAACAGAAGAAGAATCAGTAATACAAGCAAGTAGATAAAGATTACCTACTTTCTTACCACCAGTTAATTCAAGTGCATCCACTATGAGAATTCTTGTGCATCTCTCATCACCCAACTTTCTTAAAAAAATTAGCCTAATCTTCAGAACTGGGACCTGCATGACCTCCTTCAACACCCATGTGTTGGCCGTCTGCAATTTTAGCCACACTTCCCCTTTGCCAATAATTTGACAAGGCTCACCAACCCCTCTATTTGGGGCTACATGGAAAGAGGCAATAGAATTTATAAACCAATATTCTACTTTATCTAAGGAACATACAAGAGCAATCCATGCAACAATACCTACAACATATGCTTCTTCATTCCCTTTATGTTGATCCGCTATCAACCATCAATTTTTCTTCTCCTATTCTTTCTTTTCATAACACCATAATTGACCATTCATGCCTTTGAATTCCTCCGTTCTTAGCTTACTTTCTTCTGCCATTACTTTACTCCAACTCAATCAGAAACCCCTGAGAGTGACCTGTAATCAAACACAAACTTGCTCCCTATAACCTTAGCTCTGATACCACTTTGTCAGGAATTTAGAACCAAAAACATCTCTAATACCACTTAATAGGACCTAGGAAGCACAATTGATTATCAAGCAACTAAACCTATAATTTAACCAGAAGCAATAAGTAATTAGAAACTAGAAATAACACAAAATACGAGAGACAATACCCAATTGTATTAATACTCTTCCAGAAAGAAATACAACAAAGAATATGCCATAGTCTTCTTCCTTACACACCTCTAGGGCTCCCACACCTCAAGGGCATAAATAGTAAATCTCTTCAAGAGCTCACTCTCTCAATTATGGTCCCAACAATCAACTCAAACACAAAGTTGTTATTCACCTCCAACCAATCAGTATCACTACTACCAGTACCACCAGTCAGTATCACTACTACCAGTACACAAGTACTCCACATACTCCATAACTAAGTATACACACATACTCCAAGTAGATATCACCTGATCTTTCTACCTATTGTGTTGTTGACCTCCCTGATCTTGCACACATAGAAATCAACCTGGTTCTGCACACTTGCAAACCTAGATCTCGCACACACACACACACTTACAGATCAACTAATCTTACTTACTCAGAAGAATCCTTATCCTTACCTCAAAAAGTCCTTATGATTCTCCATAAAATCACCCCTATGGATCTTCTACCAGATCTTGTCCCATAGATCAACCTGATCATACACACTTGGCATTGTAGCACTATGAGGAGCCAAACTTTCTCTCTCTATCTAGCACCCAAGAAATCTCTACTTTGATCCCTCACCCTTACAATACAGCCTATGAGTTTATTATATATATCTCATGCAAACAATAATTAGACATCCAATTACAATAATTAGATCCACAACTCAAGACTAAAATTAGCCTTTTAACATGCAAACAACTGATTTGTTAACAAACTATCTGTGAAACTCGTAGTTTAAAATTGCACAAGCGACTGACATCAATCGTTGTCTGTCTAGAGATGACCGACATTGATCGATCCATGACTGATGTCAGTAGCCCTGTGCTCTGAATATGACTAATGTCGGTTGGCCTGACCAACGTCAATTGCTCTGTACCTTAGCAACCTCCTCCATGTTTGAATACAGTGAAGCTTTTAGCTCCACAAGCTAACAATCTCCCACTTGAAGATAAATAGCTGCACTGTACCTATACCTATACATTATCTAATTTGTTTCTTGTCTTGTATCCCTATTCAAGGTCAATGTTGAAGACCAACCACCACACATCTTGTGGTGCTCCACCTGTCATCCAAGTAACCTACTGTATCCAAAGTGCCTGACCTTGCATAGCATGAATCCCTGCTGTTGGTCCCTCTCAGATACCTAAAAACCCACTAAACTGCTCTCCAATGCTTCCTTCTTTGATTGGCCACAAACCTACTGACAACTCCCACTACTAGGGCAATATCAGGGAGTACACATGTACTCAACCTCATCATGTGAATGGGGACCCTATTCTGTGAACTATCTATCCATAGGTGCACTTGTCGTACTACATCCTGCACTACCTTCACACAATCATCCTGAGACAGCATCAACCTGTGATCGTTCATGTCTCTAAGAATACTCATGCCAAAGAATTTCACTGCTCCCAAATTCTTCATGACATAACACTGAACTAACTTTACCCTTAGCTCATAAAATCCCTATATATATGTACCTACAATAAGCACATCATCTACATACAGTAATAGGATAATGTCGCAACCATTATCCATCCTGGTAAAGCAACCACAATGGTTACAACACCATTGACTAAAGCCATGCTTTATCATCCACCTATCAAACCTGTACCACTGTCCTGCAGCTTGCTCAAGATCATATGACCTGGCCTTCTATTTCACATGTCTATTCTCTCTCTTCTTTAACCCGACTAGCAACTCTACCAAATCTACCATTTGGTTCTCTTCCAAAGAATTCATACCATGCTCCCACTATTTCCTAGATCCTACTGGCTCTACTTCTTTAAAACTTCTTGGTTCTTGACCATCAATGAGCAATAAGTAGTGTAAAGAAGGGGAATAACAAATTTGAGGCTTACTTACACTTTTAGTCCTCCACATAGGCATTTGAGACTCCTTAATAGCTTGTTATCCACCCAAAATCTATTCTGTCAGTGACTGATGTTGGTCACCTCCCAGTCTACACCCGATTGACAACAGTTCCCTGCAACTGACCTGACTGCCGACGTCAATTCTCTGACTGATGCCGGTGTCCATTTGATCGACGTCATTGTCCACCTGCCTGACATTACCAACTTTGCCTATATGCACATGACCGACATCGGTACCTGTCTGATTGACATCGATTCCTTTGGACTGACACCTGTAACTGTGTTTTCCTGTGAGTGATGACTTTTTACTTGCGAGCTCTCTTTGGATCAAAATTCTATCTAAACTACCCTACTTAGAGTTATCCAGTCCCATGTACTGATCTCTATCCATCATCTCCTCCAAGAACACCAAGGCTTTCCAGTTATTAAGTTTGTCAAACACATCTGACTTCCTCTTAAGAACATGCATCTCCTTCTTGCTCATGTGACCAAGCCTACAAAGCACATCTTCACAACAACAAAAATTAGTAATACAAGCAAGTAGATAAATATTACCTTCTTTCTTACCACTAGCTAATTCAAGTGCATCCATTGTGAGAGTTTCTATGCATCTCTCATCACCCAACATTATTCAAGAAATTAGCTTGATCTTCAGAACTGGGACCTGCATGACCTCCTTCAACACCCATGTGTTGGTCATCTATAATTTCAGCCGTACTTCCCCTTTGCCAATACTTTGACAAGGCTCACCAACCCCTCTATTTGAGGCTGCATGGAAAGAGGCAACAGAATCTATAAACCAAGATTCTACTTTATCCAAGGAACATACAAGAGCAATCCATGTAACAATACCTGTAACACATGCTTCTTCATTCCCTTTATGTTGATCCGCTATCAATCAATAATTTTTCTTTTCCTGCTCTTTCTTTCTATAACACCGTAATTGACCATTCATGCCTTTGAATTCCTCCATTCTTAGCTTAATTTATTTTGTCATTGCTTTACTCACACACAATCAAAAACCCCTGAGAGTGACCTGTAATCAAACACAAACCTGTTCCTTGCAACCTTAGCTCTGATACCACTTTTTTAGGAATCTAGAACCACAAACAGCTCTGATACCACTTGATAGGACCTAGGAAGCACAATTGATTACCAAGCAATAAGTAACTAGAAACTAGAAACAACAGAGAATATGAGAGACAATACTCAATTGTATTAATACTCTTTCAGAAGAAAATACAACAAAGAAGATGCCACAGTCTTATTCTTTACACACCTCTAAGGCTCTCACACCTCTAGGGCATAAACAGTAAATCTCTTCAAGAGCTCACTCTCTCAATTACAGTCCCAACAATCAACTCAAACACAATCAGTATCACTACTGCCAATACCACCAGTCAGTATCACTACTGCCAGTACATAAGTACTCCACGTACTCCATGACTGAGTATACCCACATACTCCAAGTACACAATGTACTCCAAGTAGATCTCACCTAATCTTACTACCTATTATGTTTCTAACCTCCCTAATATTGCAAACCTATAAATGAACCTAGTTTTGCACACCTGCAAACCTAGATCTCGCACATACACACACACACACCTACAGATCAACTGACCTTACTTACTCAAAATAACCCTTGTCCTTACCTCGCCAAGTCCTTATAATTATCCATACCAACACTCCTATGGATCTTCTACCAGATCTTGATGTCCCATATATCTACGGATCATACACACTTGGCACTATGGCACTATGAGGAGCCAAGCTTGCTCTCTCTATCTAGCACCTAGAGAATCCCTGTTTTGATCCCTTACCCTTACAATACATCCCATGAGTATATTATATAGATCTCATGCAAACAATAATTAGACATCCAATTACAATAATTAGATCCACAACTCAAGACTAAAATTAGCCTTTTAACATGCAGACAACCGTGTCATTAACAAACTATCTATGAAACTCATAGTTTGGAACCACACAGGTGACCGACATCGATCGCTATCTATCTGGAGATGACTGACATCAACCGATCCATGACTGATGTCAGTAGCACTATGCTCTAAATATGACTGATGTCTATTGGCCTAACCAATGTTGATTGCTTTGCACCTTAGCAACCTCCTCCATGTTTGCATACAGTGAAGCTTTTAGCTCCACAACTTAACAATCTCTCATTTGGAGATAAATAGCTACACTATACCTGTACTTGTACATCATTTAATTTGTTGCCTAACTTGTATCCCTCTTCAAGCTCAATCTTGAAGACCAACCACTACACATCATGTGGTGCTCCACCTGTCATCTAAGTAACCTATTTTATCTGAAGTACCTGACCTTGCATAGCATGAATCCCTAATACTGGTCCCTCTCAGATTTTTGAGAACCCTCTGAACTGCTTTCCAGTGCTTCCTTCTCAGATTGGCCATAAACCTACTGACAACTCCCACTACTAAGGCAATATCAGGGAGTACACATGCACTCAACCTAATCATGTGATTGGGGACCCTATTCTGTGAACTTTCCATCCATAAGTGCGCTTGTCGTATTGCATCCTGCACTACCTTCACACAATCATCATGAGACAACATCAACTTGTGATCTTCCCTCTCTCTAAGAATACTCATGCCAAAGAATTTTGCTACTCCCAAATTCTTCATAACATATCACTGAACTAACTTTACCCTTAGCTTAGCAAATCCCTGTATGTATGCATCTGTAACAAGCACATCATCCACATACAGTAATAGGATAATGTCGCGACCATTATCCAACCTAGTAAAGCAACCACAATGGTTACAATGACATTGACTAAAGCCATGCTTTGTCATCCACCTGTCAAACTTGTACCACTATCCTACAGCTTGCTCAAGACCATATGACCTAGCCTTCCATCTCACGTGTCCATTCTCTCTCTTATTTAACCCAGCTGGCAACTCTTCCAAATCTACCATTTTGTTCTTTTCTAAAGAATTCATGCCATGCTCCAACTTTTTCCTAGATCCTACTTACTCTGCTTCTTTAAAACTTCTTGGTTCTTGACCATCAGTGAGCAACAAGTAGTGTAAAGAAGGGGAATAATGAATTTGAGGCTTACTTACACTTTCAATCCTCCACATGGGCATTTGAGACTCCTTGATAGCTTATTGTCTGCCCAAAATCTATTTCATCAGTGACCGATGTTGGTCACCTCCAATTCTGCACCCGACTGACGTCAATTCCCTGCAACTGACCTGACTACCGACGTCAGTTTTTTGACTGACACCGGTGTCCATCTGACCGATGTCAGTGTCCACTTGCCTAACATTACCAAAATTGCCTATCTACACATGACCGACGTTAGGACCTATCTAATCGACGTCGGTTCCTTTTGACCCACGCTGGTAATTGTGTTTTCCTATGAGTGTTGACTTTTTACCCACGAGCTCTCTTTGGATCAAAACCTTATCTAAACTACCCTACTCAGTGTTATCCAGTCCCATCCACTGATCTCTATCCATCATCTCCTCTAAGAACACCAAGGCTTTCTAATTCTTAAGTTTTTCAAACACATCTGACTTCCTCTTAAGAACATGCATCTCCTTCTTGCTCATATGACCAAGCCTACAAAGCCACATCTTCGCAATAGAAGAAGAATCAGTAATACAAGCAAGTAGATAAAGAGTATCTACTTTCTTACCACTAGCTAATTCAAGTGCATCCATTATGAGAGTTCTTGTGCATCTCTCATAACCCAACTTTCCTAAAGAAATTAGCCTGATTTTTAGAACTGGGACCTGCATGACCTCCTTCAACACCCATGTGTTGGCCATCTGCAATTTCAGCCACACTTCCCCTTTGCCAATACTTTGACAAGGCTCACCAACCCCTTTATTTGGGGCTACATGGAAAGAGGCAATAGAATCTATAAACCAAGATTCTACTTTATCTAAGGAATATACAAGAGCAATCCACGCAACAATACTTACAACACATGCTTCTTCATTCCCTTTATGTTGATCCGCTATCAACCAACAATTTTTTTTTCTGCTCTTCCTTTCCATAACACCGTAATTGATCATTTGTGCCTTTGAATTCCTCCATTCTTAGCTTACTTTATTCTACCATTGTTTTACTCCCACTCAATCAGAAACCCCTGAGAGTGACCTGTAATCAAACACAAACCTGCTCCCTGCAACCTTAGCTTTGATACCACTTTGTTAGGAATCTAGAACCACAAACAACTTTGATACCACTTGATAGGACCTAGGAAGCATAATTGATTACCAAAAAACTAAACGTAGAATTTAACCAGAAGTAATAAGTAACTAGAAACTAGAAACAACACAGAATATGAGAGACAATACCCAATTGTATTAATACTCTTCCAAAAGGAAATACAGCAAAGAAGATACCACAGTTTTCTTCCTTACACACCTCTAGGGCTCCCACACCTCTAAGGCATAAATAGTAAATATCTTCAAGAGCTCACTCTCTTAATTATGGTCCCAACAATCAACTCAAACACAGAGTTGTTGTTCACCTCTAACCAGTCAATATCACTACTACCAGTACCACCAGTCAGTATCACTACTCTCAGTACACAAGTACTCCACGTACTCCACCACTGAGTATACACACATTCTCCAAGTACACAACATACTCCAAGTAGATCTCACCTGATCTTGCTATCTATTGTGTTACTGACCTCCCTGATCTTGCACACCTGCAAATCAACCTAGTTCTGCACACCTACAAACCTAGATCTCAAACACACACACACACACACACACACACACACACACACACACACACACACATTAGCAGATCAATTGACCTTACTTACTCAGAAGAACCCTTGTCTTTGTCTCACCAAGTCCTTATGATTCTCCATACCAGCACCCCTGTGGATCTTTTACCATATTTTTCTATCTCACAGATCTACCTGATTATACACACTTGGCACTGTGGCACTATGAGGAGCTAAACTTGATCTCTCTATCTAGCACCTAGGGAATCCTTGATTTGATACCTCACCCTTACAATACCACTCATAATTCTATTATATAGATCTCATGCAAACAATAATTAGACATCTAATCACAATAATTAGATCTGTAGCTCAAAATTAAAATTAGCCTTTTAACATGCAAACAACTAATTTGTTAACAAACTATCTATGAAACTTGTATTTCAGAACCACATAGGCAACTGACATCAGTTGCTATCTTTCTGGAGATGATCGACATCATCCGATCCATGATCGATGTTGATAGACCTGTCCTCTAAATATGACCGACGTCGATTCGCCTAACCAATGTCGATTGCTCTGCACCTTAGCAACCTCCTCCATGTTTGCATATAGTGAAGCTTTTAGCTTCACAACTTAACAATTTACCACTTAGAGATAAATAGTTGCATTGTACCTGTACTTGTACATCATCTAATCTATTTCCTGGCTTGTAACCCTCTTCAAGCTCAATCTTGAAGACCAACCACCACACATCCTGTGGTGCTCCACCTATCATCCAAGTAACTTGCCATATCCAAAGTGCCTGACTCTACCTAGCATGAATCCTTGTTGTTGGTCTCTCTCAGATACCTGAGAACCCACTAAACTGCTCTCTAATGCTTCCTTCTCAAAATGGCTACAAACCTACTGACAACTCTCACTACTGGGGTAATATCAAGGAGTACACATATACTAAACCTCATCATGTGATTGGAGACCCTATTTTGTGAACTGTCCATCCATAGGTGTGCTTGTCGTACTACATCTTGCACTACCTTCACACAATTATCCTGAGACAACATCAACCTATGATCTTCCCTATCTCTAAGAATACTCATGCCAAAGAATTTCACTACTCCTAAATTCTTTATGACATACCATTGAACTAACTTTACCCTTAGCTCAGCAAATCCTTGTATGTATGCACCTACAACAAGCACATCATCCACATATAATAACAAAATAATGTCACAACCATTATCCAACCTGGTAAAGCAACCACAATGGTTACAATGACATTGACTAAAGTCATGCTTTGTCATCCACCTATCAAACTTGTACCACTATCCTGCAACTTCCTTAAGACCATATGACTTGGCCTTCCATCTCATGTGTCCATTCTCTCTCTTCTTTAACTCGGCTAGAAACTCTTCCAAATCTACCATTTGGTTCTCTTCCAAAGAACTCATGCCATGCTCCCCCTATTTCCTGGATCCTACCTACTCTGCTTCTTTAAAATTTCTTGGTTCTTGACCATCAGTGAGCAATAAGTAGTGTAAATAAGAGGAATAACAAATTTGAGGCTTACTTACACTTTTAGTCCTCCACATGGGCATTTGAGACTCCTTGACAGCTTGCTATCTGCCCAAAATCCATTTTGTCAGTGACCGATGTTGGTCACCTCCCAGTCTGCACCTGATCAACATTGGTTCCCTGTGACTGACCTGACTGTCGACGTCAGTTCTCTTATCGATGCCAGTGTTAATTTGACTGACGTTGATGTCCACCTACTAGACATTACCAGCTTTACCTATCTACACATGACTGACGTCGGTACTTGTCTGATCGACATCGATTCCTCTTGACCAACACCATTAACTGTGTTTTCTTGTGAGTGATGACTTTTTATCTACAAGCTCTCTTTAGATCAAAACCCTATCCAAACTGCCCTGCTCAGAGTTATCTAGTCCCATCCACTGTTCTCTATCCATCATCTCCTCCAAGAACACCAACTCTTTCTAGTTCTTAAGTTTGTCAAACACATCTGACTTCCTCTTAATAATATGCATCTCCTTCTTGCTCATGTGACCAAGCCTACAAAGCCACGTCTTCGCAATAGAAGAAGAATCAGTAATACAAGAAAGTAGATAAAGAGTACCTACTTTCTTACCACCAGGTAATTCAAGTGCATATACTGTGAGAGTTCTTGTGCATCTCTCATCACCTAGCTTTTCTAAAGAAATTAGCCTGATCTTCAAAATTGGGACCTGCATGACCTCTTTCAACACCCATGTGTTGGCCGTCTGTAATTTCAGCTACACTTCCTCTTTGCCAATACTTTGACAAGGCACACCAACCCCTCTATTTGGGGCTACATGTAAAGAGGCAACAAAATCTATAAACCAAGATTCTACTTTATCTAAGAAACACACAAGAGCAATCCATGCAACAATACCTATAACACATGCTTCTTCATTCCCTTTATGTTGATCCACTATCAACCCACAATTTTTCTTTTCCTGCTCTTTCTTTCCATAACACCGTAATTGACCATTCATGCCTTTGAATTCCTCCATTCTTAGCTTACTTTCTTCTACCATTGCTTTACTCCCACTCAATCAGAAACCCCTGAGAGTGACCTGTAATCAAACACAAACTTGATCCCTGTAACCTTAGCTCTGATACCACTTTGTCAGGAATCTAGAACCACAAACAACTCTGATACCACTTGATAGGACCTAGGAAGCACAATTGATTACCAAGAAAGTAAATGTGAAATTTAACTAGAAGCAATAAGTAACTAGAAACTAGAAACAACATAGAATATGAGAGACAATACCTAATTGTATTAATGCTCTTCTAGAAGAAAATACAACAAAGAAGATGCCACAGTCTTCTTCCTTAAACACCTCTAGGGCTCCCACACCTCTAAGGCATAAATAGTAAATATCTTCAAGAGGTCACTCTCTCAATTATGGTCCCAAAAATTAACTCAAATATAGAGTTGTTGTTCACCTCCAACCAGTCAGTATCACTACTGCCAGTACCACCAGTCAGTATCACTACTGCTAGTACACAAGTACTCCACGTACTCCATGATTGATTATACACACATACTCCAAGTACACAATGTACTCCAAGTAGATCTCACCTAATCTTTCTACCTATTGTGTTGCTAACCTCCCTAATCTTACACACCTATAAATTAACTTAGTTCTGCACACCTGCAAACCTAGATCTCACACACACACACACCTGAAGATCAACTGACCTTACTTACTCAAAAGAACCCTTGTCCTTACCTCACTAAGTCCTTATGATTCACCATACCAGAACCCTTATGGATCTTCTACCAGATCTTGTTGTCCCATAGATCTACCTGATCATACACACTTGGCACTGTGGCACTATGAGGAGCCAAACTTGCTCTCTCTATCTAGCACCCGTGGAATCCCTACTTTGATCCCTCACCCTTATAATATAGCCCATGAGTCTTTTATATAGATCTCATGCAAATAATAATTAGAAATCTAATTAAAATAATTATATCTATATCTCAAGACTAAAATTAGCCTTTTAACATACAAACAACTGATTCATTAACAAACTATCTGTGAAACTCATAGTTCAGAACCACACAGGTGACCGACATCAGTCGTTGTCTGTTTGGAGATGACTGATGTCGATCGATGCATGACCGATGTCAGTAGCCCTATGCTCTAAATATGACTGATGTTAGTTGGCTTGACTGATGTTAGTTATTCTGCACCTCAGCAACCTTATCCATGTTTACATACAGTGAAGCTTTTAGCTCCATAACCTAACAATCTCCCACTTGGAGATAAATATCTGCATTGTACCTGTACTTTTAAATTGTCTAATCTATTTCTTGACTTGTATCCCTCTTCAAGCTCAATTTTGAAGACCAACTACCACACATCCTATGGTGCTCCACCTATCATCCAAGTAACCTGCCATATCAGAAGTGCCTGACCCTGCATAGCATGAATCCCTGCTATTGGTCCCTCTCAGATACCTGAGAACCCACTGAACTACTCTCCAATGCTTCCTTCTCAAATTGGCCATAAACCTATTGACAAATTTCACTACTGGGGCAATATCAGGGAGTACACATGTACTCAACCTCATCATGTGATTGGGGACTCTATTCTGTGAACTGTCTATCCATAAGTGTGCTTGTCGTACTGCATCCTACACTACCTTCACACAATCATCCTAAGACAACATCAACCTATTATCTTCCTTCTCTCTAAGAATACTCATGCCAAAGAATTTCATTGCTCCCAAATTCTTCATGACATATCACTGAACTAAATTTACCCTTAGCTCAGCAAATCCTTGTATGTATGCACCTGCAATAAGCACATCATCCACATACAGTAACAAGATAATGTCGTGACCATTATCCAACCTAGTAAAGCAACCAAAATGGTTATAATGATATTGACTAAAGTCATGCTTTGTCATCTACCTATCAAACCTGTACCACTATCCTGCAGCTTGCTCAAGACCATATGACCTGGCCTTCCATCTCATGTGTCCATTCTCTCTCTTATTTAACCTGACTGGCAACTCTACCAAATCTACCATTTGGTTCTCTTCTAAATAATTCATGCCACGCTCCCACTATTTCCTAGATTCTACCTTCTCTGATTCTTTAAAACTTCTTGGTTTTTGACCATCAGTGAGCAACAAGTAGTGTAAAGAAGGGGAATAATGAATTTGAGACTTACTTACACTTTCAGTCCTCTACATGGGCATTTGAGACTCCTTGACAGCTTGTTGTCCACCCAAAATCTATTCCATTAGTGACAGATGTCAGTCACCTCCCAGTCTACACCTGACTGACATTAGTTTCCTATGACTGACCTGACTACTGATGTCAGTTCTTTGACTGACGTCAGTGTCCATCTGACCGACGTTAGTATCCACCCACCTAACATTACCAACTTTTCCTGTTTACACATGACCGACATTGGTACTTGTCTAATCGACATCGATTTCTCTTTACCGATGCTGGTAACTGTGTTTTCATGTGAGTGATGACTTTTTACCCATGAGCTCTCTTTGGATCAAAACCTTATCTAAATTGCCTTGCTCAGAGTTATCCAGTCCCATCCACTAATCTCTGTCCATCATCTCCTTTAAAAACACCAAAGCTTTCTAGTTCTTAAATTTTTCAAACACATCTGACTTCCTCTTAAGAACATTCATCTCCTTCTTGCTCATGTGACCAATCCTACAAAGCCACGTCTTTGCAATAGAAGAAGAATTAGTACTACAAGCAAGTAGATAAAGAGTACCTACTTTCTTACCACTAGCTAATTCAAGTGCATCCACTGTGAGAGTTCCTATGCATCTCTCATCACTCAACTTTCTTGAAGAAATGATCTTGATCTTTAAAACTGGGACCTGCATGACCTCCTTCAACACCCATGTGTTAGTCATCTATAATTTCAACCACATTTCCCCTTTGCCAATACTTTGACAAGGCTCACCAACCCCTCTATTTGGGGCGGCATGAAAAGAGGCAACAGAATCTATAAACCAAGATTCTACTTTATCCAAGGAACATACAAGAGCAATCCATGCAACAATACTTGTAACACATGCTTCTTCATTCCCTTTATACTGATCCACTATCAACCAACAATTTTTTTTCCTGCTCTTTCTTTCCATAACACCGTAATTGACCATTCGTGCCTTTGAATTCCTCCATTCTTAGCTTACTTTTTTCTGCCATTACTTTACTCTCACTCAATCAAAAACCCCTGAGAGTGACCTATAATCAAACACAAACCTGCTCCCTGTAACCTTAGCTCTGATACCACTTTGTCAGGAATTTAGAACAACAAACAGCTCTGATACCACTTGATAGGACCTAAGAAGCACAATTGAATACCAAGCAACTAAACACAAAATTTAACCAGAAGCAATAAGTAACTAGAAACCAAAAACAACACAGAATATGAGAGACAATACCCAATTGTATTAATACTCTTCTAGAAGGAAATACAACAAAGAAGATGCCACGGTCTTCTTCTTTACACACCTCTAGGGCTCCCACACCTCTAGGGCATAAACAGTAATTCTCTTCAAGAGCTCACTCTCTTAATTACGATCCCAACAATCAACTCAAACATAGAGTTGTTGTTCACCTCTAACCAGTTAGTATCACTACTGCCAGTACCACCAGTCAGTATCACTATTGCCAGTACACAAGTACTCCACATACTCCATAATTGAGTATACACACATACTCCAAGTACACAGCATACTCCAAGTAGATCTCATCTGATCTTACTACCTGTTGTGTTGTTGACCTCCCTAATCTTGCACACCTAAAAATCAACCTGGTTTTGCACACCTGCAAACCTAGATCTCGCACACACACACACACACACCTACAGATCAATCGACCTTACTTACTCAGAAGAACCCTTGTCCTTACCACACCAAGTCCTTATTATTCTCCATACCATCACCACTATGGATCTTCTACCAGATCTTGTTATTTCATAGATCTACCTGATCATACACACTTGGCACTATGGCACTATGAGGAGCCAAACTTGCTCTCTCTATCTAGCACCCAGGGAATCCCCGCTTTGATCCCTCACCCTTATAATATAGCCCATGAGTCTATTATATAGATCTCATGCAAACAATAATTAGACATCTAATTACAATAATTATATCTACAACTCAAGACTAAAATTAGCCTTTTAACATGCAAACAACTAGTTTGTTAACAAACTATCCATGAAACTCATAGTTTAAAACTGCACAGGCGATCGACGTCGATCGTTGTCTATTTGGAGATGACTGACGTCAGTTGATCCATGACCGATGTAGAGAGCCCTGTGCTCTAAATATGACCAATGTCGGTTGGCCTGATCGATTTTGGTTGCTCTACACCTTAGCAACCTCCTCCATGTTTGCATACAGTGAAGCTTTTAGCTCCACAACCTAACACTTCAAAGTCTTTAAGGTCAAAATTCCTCTTGTTTTAACAAACCTACTTTGAGTGTCTTGAATTTGATAAAGATTTCCTCTGCCTTGGTTTTTCCTTCATTCCCCCTCCACCCATTTTATTTACCCCATTGAAAGGAACATTGTCATTTCAAATATGTTTTCCTTATTCTATAATTCCTTCTTCTTCACTTCTTAAAAACATTCTAACACTCCTTTATTTCAATTTTATCTATTCTTAGAGAAAAAAAACATGTTTGAGAAACTATGGATTACTTTATTTATACCATAAAATTACATTTATAGACTTTTATTACTTTACTCTTAGCATTTACTATCCTATTGTTATGGACACCTGTGTTTATACCTTTTATTCCATTATTGAGTGAGGTTGGATTGTTAATTCTCACTCGACAATGTTGTTTTCCCCTTTTATGCATGTTTTTCCATTATTGAGTGAGATAAGGATTGTTACTACTCACTCATCAATGTTATTTTACCATTTTGGTTTTGATTTTACATAGATGTTTGATTACCATCCTTTTTGACATGTATCCTTGGTTTGACTTGGTGAATTTGCCTTTCTTACTTAAGGTTTTCTTGTTTGAGTTTATTGGTCTTTACTAGCCTTGGATTTTTAGTTACCCAATTTACTCTTTTTTTTATTTGGTAATTTGGTTTAACGTATCACCTATCACCCCATCTTACCAAATTTCTAAGTACATCCCATCCACATAGCACCAGTTGTCTTGGATTTCTTACATTTGTTTGTTTTTGCTCTTTAGTTTTGTATTCTTGGGTTTGTCAAAAACAATCTTTGTGTGATACACAATCAAAACTAACAACACAACAAACAACCATCCAGTGATAAAGGTAAGTAAAGGTATGCATACATTTAATTTTTCATTTATTTCCTTTTCTATCATTTACTTTAAGTTATTTTATGCTTTAAAATACTGCAATGTTTTTTTAGAATCAGTGTTATGTGTTCTTATGTTCTTTCTTGAAGCACCATCCCATGTTACACCTTAGTGACATGTGATAAGATTTGAGTGTGGCATATGTATATACATAATATTTTCAAATTTTACCAAGTATCAATGCTTTACATCTTATAGGAACTTGTTGAGACTCAATCTCTCTAAGTACACACCTTAAAGGGTGCATTGGGAAAGGGGTGGTCATACCATTGGTGCTTCATAGGATTATTGTCCCTTCTTGTCACTTATTACCAATCCAACTAATTCCTAAAAATCATTCCCTAAGTTATTTCTCCTTCATTGGCGTACTCCTCTAGTCTTTTTCCACTTTCCATCCCTCTTTTACTCACCTTAATTCCCTTTTGTCAATCAATTGTACTAGATTGATTGGGTTGACCCTATATAGTTTCATATTATTTTCACTTAGGAGTTAGGTTATCCTTTGGCTAACCTAGTGAATAATTGTTTGAAATTATGTTAGGTATATTGGGTTAACCCTATCAACTAAGATTTTTGGAAGGGTTAAGGGTTATATCCACCTATAAATACAAGATCATTTTGTCATTATTTCAATATGCAATCAAGAGTTATTATTCACTCTCACTTCTTTACAATCTGCTCTTCCACCATTCTAATTGAAGAGTATTAGCTTAGGGTTTATACTTGGAGAATATAGTATTGTGTAAAATTATTCAATGATTTTCCATTTCTTAGTTATATTTACAAGCCACAAAAACCTTTTGTGAATCCCCTTTGGCCAAGGGAAATGTTGAGTCTCAATAGGTTCACATTCAGG
The DNA here is from genome assembly GCA_037957365.1 of Torreya grandis. NCBI lineage: Eukaryota > Viridiplantae > Streptophyta > Pinopsida > Cupressales > Taxaceae > Torreya > Torreya grandis. The sequence continues at coordinate 1,069,464 of JARHVA010000766.1, read as the reverse complement.
TAAGTATTCTCTAACTTTTATCCTCTCTTTAGTAGATAAAAGTAGCATAAGTATTGGTTTAGAATAATATTTCTCTTCATATTCCATGTATTAGGTTCTTACTCATACATATCTTATTTGATATTATCATATACATGTTTTTATTATTTACTAACCCTTTATGTTGTGTCACAAGCTCTGGTGAGCACTAGATTAGATTTGCTTTACTTGTTATTAGTATAGGTGAAATATAAAAACTCAAGACCCCATTAGGGTTATTTCATGATTGTGTTATACTGGAGGCTTTGGAACCCTTATTAACATAGTGTATTATGGTAAGAGATCCCCTAATCAAGTCTAGAGGATCCCCATATTGGTTGTGTTCTCATTTAACAAATGTGTCTCCAATTAGAAGTGTATGGTATGATTTATATTCTCTAAGTTAGGATTGATTTATATACATGATGCATTTATGATTGCATATGCTTCCCTTTTGATCTAGGAGGGTGAATTTTGATAGGTTAGTGTACATAGTAGTTTTCTTAAGTTTGTATTTCAAATAAGTATTTAATTAGCACATGTGTCTTGTTGGTTAGTTTTAATTATTTTGTGTGTCTTCATTTTCCTTGTTTAGGTGTGACTCAGTCATATTATCTTATTCAAGAGTCTTATAGCCAAGGACAAGATTTGTTCTTATGTTTTAGAATGTAAAAAATCTCTATGAGCCCAAAAAGGCTTGCGAATTTACCGGTTCATAAGCATAGCAGGCATGCTTCTTAGTTGAGTCACCAAAATGTTGACAAGATTAACCTAACAGGTCAAACTATCACCCATATAATTCAAAACTTTCTTTGGCATGCTTCTACAACCTTGTTCATAGCTTTTTTATGCTTATGTGATCTTCAAATGGTCTTTGTAAGGTCTTGTTAGCATTGTTTAAGGTAATATATTGACTAAGATTTCCAATTCCTTCAGAGTCTATCTAGTGGGTCCTAGGGGTATGTCATGTTGTTTTGATAGGGTACATAGTCTATCAGGTCAAGTCCTTTCACTTAGTCACTTGGTTTAAAGCTCATTAGTCTTGTTTGATGTAATTTTTTATTTTAGTAAAGTTTAAGGTTTTTGGAGAAACCTCAGTTTCAATTGTGACCAATCTAAACCTTTTCAAGGTTTCATTATTGCATGGTACATTTGATCAAGTGATTAAGAGGTAATTTCAAAATTGATTAAGTATTAAAAAGATATACTCTATCTCAATGAGACCATTCTCACATATGTTGATCCTTCATACACTTCATAAGGCTCTAAAGCTATTATTTAAAGAAAATATGAAGAAAGTTACATACAAATGGATTTAAAAATCTCATAAATTAAGTGTAAAACATGAATATGAGTAAATATGTCAATGTAGTTCAAAATATTATTAGTATCATAGTTTCAATGCTAAAAAGTGTAGTTTTATGATTTTTTATAGATTTGGGGTGGTCACTTGCAAGTGAGAATGCTCTCAAAGTGTATATTAGTCTTATATAGGTCATATACATGAATTTTAATCTCTCACAGGTCTTAAAAGTGATGAGCGTGCTTCTTTTCCTTCATCTCCCTCTTCACAAACTCACAAGGCTAGTTTTCAAATGCTTAGTATGGATAGAGAAGAGAGAGTTGTGTCTTAAAAATTTTACAAAATAAGGGGGTATTCTTAAGCTTAATATTTATGGTATGGTAATTATATTCATCCCTTCTCCTTTATGAACAATCATTAAGACTTAAAGAGACTCCAAAACTACCTAAAAACCCCATAGGCTCAATTTCTTCTTTAAAATGGTAGTTTGAAACAAGTTTAATGCATATGGGAAATTTAGGGATATGTGTAGGTTATATTAAAGTATTTCACATGTTTTCACAAACCCCATTTGGCATGTATGAGTCTAATTTGTTAAGAAAGCTTCATTTTTGCATATATATCAAGATGATTATCTTTGTTTCTTCATTATTTCAATGTTTTCTACAAGTCCCAAAGATTCCAAGTTATTTTATAATATCTTCCACCATCCTCTTAGTCTTCTCAAGGCTTTCCAACATGTCTGGTTATCTTATATCAACCTGTCTCAGTAGATTTTAGGTTGACTATCAAAGATTGTGTTATTGGTCTATTTATATAAATGAGTTGAGAAGGATTTACCTTGAATTATCAGAGGTGTGTGGTTGTCTTGACCATCACATAAGTATATCAAATAATTTAGGGTGATTTTAATATTTTATAAGGTCGAGACAGACCTCATGTAGTCTTCATACATTGAAACATAGTCTTGTAGGTTTCATCTTTTTGGGAAGATACATACTAATGATTATTAAGTAGTATTGAGCCCTTGAAGTAATATCTACTCCATTAAAACATATAAATTAATCCTATGCATTATACACACTCATCAATAAAAATTAATGGCTTTAATAAGGTGAAATACATAAAAGGAGTGTCTGGGTATAGTATAATGCACATATAAGCTCATCATGGGCATAAGAGGAAATATAATGGTCTTGTGTACCATATGGATGATATTTTGGAGGCTTATATGAAATTAAATAATATCATGGATTTATTCCCAAATAATATCCTCCAAAGACCATCAATATGACTAATGGCAGTGAAAAGGGTTTTTGCACAGCTACAAGCCTAGGTAGTCATATATATGTCTACCCATAAATAAAGGTCTAAATATCAAAATTGAGATCATTATATGAATCTTAAAATAATGTATCATATATTAGATAACATTCATGGTTTTTTCTCAATGAAACATTTTTCAAAAATTCCCAAAATGATAAGAAAGGCAGACCTACAGGTCTAAAGACATGTAGGTCTCCTTTTTCTTTTGAAACACAATAACTCTTGCATAAGAAGATGATATTTTGAATGCCATAAGATAAGTGGAGTTGATAAAAGGTATGAATTATTTATAGAGGTTTTCACATGGAAATTACACTTAGATAATCTCAACACTTAGTCAGGACTCTATGCAAGCCTAGAGAGTTGTCTACATATCTACTTGAAACATAAACTTATCCTTAAGCATTGAAGAGAAGGAATAATGTCACATTTTGGAAATTAATTTTATATAAATTAATAGGAAGGTATAAAAGGTAATTTAAGACCAAAATATACCTCAAACATAACCTTGAAGGATGATCAAAATAATGATTTTCAACCACTATAATCACCTAAAGAGGCTACTTGCAAAGAGTAGCATGTTGTAGTCATGGAGGTAGGTAGATTTCACTTTGTTCTCCATAGTTCCTGAATAAGTGAAAGACACAAGGACCCCTCCAATAAATTTCAAGTAATGAGAAGAGGTGGAATAAAACTTGGACACCCTCAAAAATGGTATGGACTCAATCAAGATTTTTAGGGTCACATAGTTACCTATAACCATTGTATTTGGCACAAAATAATAAGCTTGTGATGCAATATATATAGTGAATGTGTGCATTAAGTTTAGAGCTAAGGTGAATAGATGAACATATGGATAAATATAAGGTCAAGGAGACATAAATAATATCAGAGAAGAGGGATGAATCAAATTCTACTAGGAATATTGCAATTATAGTTATAATCAAGCTTATATACAATACATGAAGAAAGCTTGCTAAGAAGAAGTTGTAGAGGTACCTATTTCAAAGAATTTTATCTTATATTCCAAGAGAGGAAGAAGAAAGAAACTAGATATGGGTATGGTTTAAAACCCTATTTATTTATGTGTGTATTGAATCAGATGACTATAGAGAACTCCTCTTTGGCTTGGGAGGGTGACCTAAAAATAAGACAATACTAAAGCAAATGGTTGGTTAGATATCTGGGTGGATTGACTAGTGCTAGCTAGATCCCAAAAGCAAGAGATTCCTTAGGGATTGTTAATCCACACTTTTTAAATTATCAAGTTTATAAAATAGAAGATAAAGTACTTGCACCAATAATTAAAAGGTACTGAAATTGAATATAAGAAATGATTGATAAATAAATAGGCTTAAATGACTAATATAGCAATAAGCAAGTCAATTCTAATGCTAAATATTTTGTGTATGGTTCATAAAATAGGTTAGGGGTCTAAAAATAGATAGATAAAAACAAATTTTGATTTAATTAAGGGCAGGTGGGTGAAAATAGCTTGTTCTTATTTCATACCACAGTGACCATCAATGGTTAGTGTGACCATTGATGGTTGAGGTGACCGTTAGTGGTTGAGATGATCATCAATGGTTGGATAGACCATCGATGGTCAGGATGATCATCAACAATTACTATGTATTGGGATTGGCTAATAAGAGGTCAGATTGATAGGATCATCAAAGGTAATTCTTGGATATTGGTTTATATTGTGCTAATTGCAAAATAGAAACAAAGTAATTGACAGACTGAAAATAAATAGTTAACTTGCATGAGGTTAATCAGAAGAATGGTTGAGGTGGATATCCTATGGAGAAATTTTGGTAGAGAAATGGTACTTGGTTATCAGCCAAGGAATGGTAGTACTTTAGCTCTTTGTTATGATGGTTGGATCACTGGATTGATGGAAGAATACCTACAAAAGAAACTTTGGATTCAAAAGTTATTGATAGTTACAGATGGATCCTTTTCACCTCTTTCTCCTATCTTATTATAGGTAAGGAAGGAGAGGTACAACAAGACATTAATAAGGGTTCCAAATTGTCTAATATTAATTTTGAAACACATAGGCTCACATGTGAATTAAATAATGTAATTATAGAAAAGTAAGTTAGAGTGGTGGGTTAGTTAAATTGGTTTAGGCAGTGGCACCTAACCATCAATGGTCAAGGTGACCATCGACAATTAAGGTGATTGTCAATGGTTGAGGGTCAAGGTGGATTTGGTTTTAAAAGGTGGGTTTAGTCATCAAGTCAATCTAACTAGGTTTTGGTCTATTTATTGGTACAAACCCTAAAAATTTAAAAATAAAAGTGACTCAATGAGTCATTTTCATTTATTTGTGCTTTTGATTGCCATAAATTGCCTAGTTGGCATTTTGTGCAAAAGCTATGATCATGATTATTAGTGGGTGAGTTGTTGAGTTATATTGATTGAGCAAACTGAGTAGACTAAGTCGACCAAAGAGAATGTAGGGTGGATATAGATGAGGTTGGGCAGTGGGTCCCAAGATTCCTCCTTGATGATGGTTGAGGAATTAGGCATTAGTTGCATTAATTTTATAGATTAACTTTGATTTGGCATTACATTTGAGTTTATTTTCTTTGAGATTGTCTTGTCAGGTGGGTTGTGGGTTTTGACCTAGTTTTGTGTTGTTATTATTGAAATTTGAAGGTGAAAATTGAAATTGGGAGGGTAGGAAGGTTGGGGTTAGGGTAGAGGATAAAATTAGGGTAATTATTTGTTGGATTTAGGTGTGTAGGTAGGGTTTGGGAAATTTCTACCATCAATCACACACAGTGACCATCGACAATTGATGACTATTGGTAGAATGGTTGTCTGACCATCGATAGTCATAATGACTGTCGATGATCAACTAAGTGGTGAAGTGTTATGATAAAAAGTGAAGTTAATTTATTTTTGAATGTTTGAATGGTTTAAAGTTTATTGAATGGGGTGTCAAGGGTAAAATCTTAGGCAGCAATTTTAAGGTTATAATGATGGATGAGGTTAAGGATAGAGTTGGAAGAGAAGGGTTAATGTTCAAATACTTATCAATTAGGGTGTAGGTTGATAGGTCATGGTTTAAGAATTAAAGGTAGATAAGAGAGGTTAAGATTATAAGTTCATAGGCAAAATAGTATAAGGAACTAGGTTATTTATTATCAAACATTTGTAGGCATAGGATCAAATTCAAATACAAAATTAGGTGCCTTAAATCTTCATTAAGATTCAGTGAAGGATGACTATCGATGACTGGGTACATATGGAGGGGGTCAATTTTAGAGTGATGTTTCACTTTCAACACATGCCACAGGATTTAGTAATGATTGTGGCCCTCATTGAGAGAGGGGATCTATCTATGAACACCTTCCTTCTACCCATTGGTGAGATAATGATCTTACCAAAGGACATGCACAAGATTACATGATTACTTATTTAGGCTGAGCCAATTTATCATATAAAATGGGAAGAGAGATATGATCTCTTGGAGATACTATATGGAGATGACCATGATCTTGTTAGATGGCATGCTAGAAGATTTAGCTATACTCTACTCTATCATAGGGTGAGGGGTGAGAGGAGACTATTGATGATGATGATGATGATCGTAGTATCATATTTTTTCTATTCTAAATTCAAATCATGGGAGGTTTCCTTATCTATTATTTGGGGTTCTAGTTGAAATGATATTGGGTCATATAGTATTCAGTTGGGTTCATATACTACTAATTTAGATCTCATAAGAGATATGAAATCAACATTAGTTTTGTGTTATATTATTGAGCATATGAGTACATCTAAGTTCTATAGCTAATGGGGATACTATGAGAGGGTTATACCCAAATGTACCCCATAGTTGGGTTCATGAGTTGGAGAGATTATTTTTCTCTATCAAAACTAGGTGGAGGGGTGAATAGCATTGATTGGTTTAGAGGTGTATTGGAGGCATTGATTATTAGAAACATGATCTAGAGACCATACATCAAGTTTCTAGAGTAGGCTAGATATACGAGATACACTTTATCCTTGTAGAGTTATAGGTGGATCCTTGGTAGGTAGGATGGGGAGGTAGAGCTCATCCTATTTTATAGGGTGAAAAAAATGCTTTGGCTTGGTATAGGGGATTATGGGTATATTATTGAGGTATAAGTGGGAGGATGCAAAGATCCTACTACCTAAGCCATAGCCAATTTGGACATTTTTTGATCATGAGGATTTGCCATCTAGGGTCAAGATAGATGATGTAAGCTTTATAGATGGTTACCCTACATGATACTAGGCACTATATGTGGCAGCATATTTTTGTGATGATGATAGTGGTAGGTAGCCTATGGATGTTAATCCAGCTAGTATATGTTAACAAGTACAAGTATAGAGCTTACCCAAAATACACAAGTAAGAGTGGCACTAACCATAGCATAAGCTCAAGTGGTAGTTTTAAAAGGTTAATTGGCTAAATCATAAGGTTAGATAGCTATGGTTATAGGTGAGAGGGACCAGGTTAGAGCTACACTAGCTCTAGTTACCCAGGAGAGAGACTCTCTAAGATAGACTAGATGAGGAGTTCTAGCATCTGTAGGACCATCGAACACTATCCCTATGGAATAGTATCTAGCCACATTAGAGGACCTATACTAATATGAGGCCATAGTCTTGAGACATTATCTGAATGAGCCTCGATGGGGAAAGTATAGATCTAGTTTGGTAATTGGTGCGAGCATAGAGATACCAATTCAGTGGGTTATTTCTATAGGGGGATAGGTATGGACCTCAAAAGGACATGAAATAGGAGGTAGCGGTGCCCCTGGAGATAATGGTGTCCTAGGGGCATAGTCATGACATAGTTATCAGATACTATATTTTATTATATATCATTTTGATACCATCATGTGAGCTAATGTAGTTAGATGTAAATTTTGAGAGAGAGACATGTATATTATTATATACATTTTGATGTTATGGATGATAGACTCAAAATTTATAGATATGATCCTTGTTTATTACTTATCATTCATGGTTTATGATTTGATGATTTATGCTCATGATGTTGATTATAATTTTGTTGATAATTGATGATGTTATATTGATTATTCTTATGTTATGGATATGGATACTGATGTAGACTCACCTAGTTAGGCATGTGATGAGATTTATTTTGTTTTATGTTCTTGATGATTTTTATGACATGTATGGTTATGATGACATTATGACATGCTAAATTTCAATGAATATATGTTTCCTTATTTAGATTTAAAAAAGTGGTGAAAATGGTTTATTGCTTAATTGTTCATGGATGGTATGATGTTCATATGATGTTGATGGTTATGTTTATAGACATGGTTTATTCTAATGTTGTTTAGTTTTACTCATGATATACATTGATATGATTTGATATGGTTATGGTTATGGTCATTATGCTTAAGGTAAAACACATAATGTAAGTTGAAAATCAACACTAGGCATGAGAAAGAGAATATAATCAAGAGACAATATGGATAAAGAAATATATATCAACCAGTTATGAGAGGATAACAAGAGGGCATGATGTTTACTTTTTGTCAAGGACTAAAATAAAACCTAAAGTTAGATTGGCTTAAGGAACATAATCCATTCAAATGCTTTGCATTAGCATTTGTTATTTGGTTAAAGAGGTGCATTGATCACATAATTTCAAGTGAGCTCAAAATCCCTTACTTATAGTGTATAAAGGTGAGATGGATGAAAATGGATCCTTCTTGTTAGACTAGCATGCCTCTTCTAGAGGTTACCAAAGAGTTGGTATAAACAAGTCAATGTCATACAAAGTGTATACTGATTAATGTAGGAAGTCTACTCATGAGAACCAATTATGGCTTCAAAATTATTGCTTATGAGATTTGATTATGGCTTTTAAAATTCTTTATCTTTTTTCTTTTTCTTGGTAATGGGTCTTTTGCCTATTTTGTTGCATGGGAGGGTTGGGGAAGCTGATCGATGTGGGAAGCTTCTAATAAATTGATATACTTTGACAAATGCTTTACTCAGCCATCTTTCAAGGGAGTGGTCTAATTTTATTTTCTTTTTTTAATTCCTTTTTATAGTTGTCCTTCAAGATATAAATCCACCTTACTTGTAGTAATTTTGATATGTTTGTAGTAGTTATCCTTTAAGGGAGCAGTCTATGGATGTTAGGGATGACCCATGATTATTTCTGGCTATGATTTTTCTTTTGATTTTTTATTTTTCTTGATATAGACTTGCATATATAGGCTTAAGGGTTAACCTTTAGGAAGGCAAAACTAAAAGCACAAGAAGGTTGATTAGGTGTAAATAGGTTTAGGTGGCAATCACCATGGGAATTCATCTTATGAAAAGGGATAGAAAGTACCATGAGAATCATGTCAGGGGTAGAGCCATGGTACCCATTATTCAAAATTAGGCTATGATTTTATAATCACATGATTCAATTTTAATTATTTGCCTCTAAAATAGGGAGATGAATGTGGTTTTGAAAGCAAGGGATGAGCTTAAGTTAGACAAAATGTGAGTTTGATTTCCTTTAACAAAAAAAAGGGTGTAGATATGAAGTATTAAGGGGCTCAGGTTCTAGGTTTCCCTCAAGAGAGGATAACCAGTAAGCTCTTGATCTATACTGATGGGTTATGATATAGGGTCCAAGCCAATTGAAATAAAACTTTTCATGTTTTTTTTCTCCATATTGGTGACATGTTGATTTTCCTTTAGAATGAGGTTTTTGATATTGAATTATTATAGTCTAAGGTGTTTTTTATAACCACGTTTGATTTTCTCTTGATAGATATGAATATGGTTGAGGGAAACTAAATGACATTAATCAAGTAGCTTAAACTAGGCTAAATGGTGTTGGTGATAATCATGTTCATAAATGAGCTCTTGTAAAGATATGCAAAGAGAAATAATTTAGACCTCAAGAGGTAAGATAGCCTCTACTCCAAACACAAGAGAGAATGGGGTAGCACCTATAGGGGTTTGAATGCTATTATGATATGCCCATAAGGTGAAGGGGATGTGTAAATGCCAATTCTGACTAGATGCATTGACCATTTTAGTGAGTTATTATTAAGAGTTTTGTTAGAGGCTTCTACCTGACCATTCACTTGAGGGTGGTAGGGCAATGAGAAACTTAAATTTATATTGAATGCATCATAAAGACCCTAAACTTGATTATTTTTAAACTATTTTTCATTATCAGTGATAACTTTTTGAGGAACATCGAAGTCGTAGATGAGGTGATGATTGATGAAGTCAAAAAAAATTGCCTTGGTTGAGACTAGAAGAATAGCTTATACCCATTTGGTAAAATATTTGGTTACAGTGATGATAGAATGGTTCTACTATGAATAATGGGGGTTAATTTCACCAATAATGTCTAGAACCCATTATGATAAGGGCCAAAAATCTATGGATACATAAAGACTATGGCTAGACGTGCATGATGTAGATTGGCATGTTGTTGACACTTAACACACTTTTTCACATAATCACAATAGTATTGGTTAAGGATAGGCTAGTAATAGCCAAGGAAAATATTATGTGTATCCATGGCAAGGCCACTAAAGTTTCCCCCATAGATCCCATTATGTATTTCTTTGATAACATGAGAGGATTTTTGACTATGTAGGCAATAGAAGAGGAGACCATCAAATCCACATTTATAAAGAATTCCCACATAATGGTATAATATGAGGTACTTTGGATAAATTCTATTTGAGCATTCCTATAAAGACGAGAAGGAATGATGGGAAGGTTAAGATATTCAAAGGTCTACTGATACCAAAGGTTAGGTTGGGTCTCCTCTACACTGAAGATAGTGGGAGAATCTAGTTTGACATAAGACGGTTAGGTAAGTCTATGGATAACAATAGATAGCTTAGATTTAGAGGGTGAAAATTAGATCTAATAGGTGAGGAAAGACATGGTGTTAGCAAACTTGTTGGTAAATCATAGGGTTGATTGGATATGGTAGTGTTTAAATGATGTTAAGAGTTCATCAACTAGTTATTTGTACTATTTCAAAACATCATTATTACACTAGTAAGATATGTTGATTTTATTGACCACAATTTAGGAGTCACCAAAGATATTTATTGTTTTGACTCTTAATTCTAAGGTAGTTTGAAGGCCTATTAATAGGGCTTCATACTCAGCCATATTCTTGGTATATTTGAAATCTAGCTTGAAAGATAAAGGAAGAGGTTCTTTGTGATGGGGAATAAGGATAATGTTGTCTCACCCACCATGTTGACACTTTTATCCATAAAAAAACATGGTCACTTGATAGGTGAAGTTTTCCTGAGAGAGGGTCATGATGGACTCATCTAGAAACTCAAGAGGAGGAGGTTAGTTGTCTATTAAAAGTTCTTTAACAAATTAGTCAGCAATGATGTGCCTTTTAATTGACTTCTACTAAAGAAACTCAAGGTCAAACTTAGCTAAAAGCATGAGACACTTAGCCATACATTATTTTTTGTATGGCTTGAAGTGCATATACTTGAGTGGGTTATTATTGGTTATGACATAGGCTTTGTGGTTAAGAAGGTAGTGGAAAAGTTTGGTGGCCATAAAGACTAGGGATAGGAAAAGTTTCTTGATATGGGTGTACTAGGTCTCATACTCTACAAGAATATGGTTGATGTAGTAGATGGATTTCTCTTTTTTTTATTGATCCCAATGAGCAATCATTTCCCCTAGGGAGTGGTCGGTGATAGAGATATAAAGGTATAAAGGTTGGTCATCTTTGGGAGGGGTGAGGATAGGTAGAGACAAAAGGTACTTTTTGATTGAATCAAAGGCCTTTTGATAGTCATCACTCCACTTGAAATAGACATCCTTATTTAGAAGGTGGTGGAAGGGTTGGCATCAATTTGAGAGCTAAGAGATAAAGCAATGAATGGACTGGAGCTTCCCCTACAAACTATAGAGTTGATTTAGGTTGATTGGAGGAAGCATGTCAAATATTTATTTTATTTTGGTAGGATCAACTTTGAATCCTTGAATGGAAATGATAAAGCCAAGGAGCTTTCTTGATAAGACCCCAATAATACACTTCTTGGGGTTAAGGTGGATATGGTAATGCATGAGTTGATCAAATATAATTTTGATAATGGCCAAATTATCTTTACAATATTTGGATTTCTCAAGAAGGTCATCCATGTAGTCCTTGATAATTTTGTGGATAAGGTCATGGAAGATATAAGTCATGGCACATTGGTAGGTTACACCAATGATTTTTAGTCTGAAAGGCATGACCCTATAGTGTAAAGTCCCCCATGGGGTGATAAAGGTGGTTTTATGCTAATCTTTAATGGCAATTATGATTTCATTATAACCCAAGAAGACATCCATGAGAGCCAACATCTCATGTTTAGTTGTAAGATCAACTAGCTGCTCGATGCTAGTAGAGGAAAATCATCTTTTGGGAAAGTAAGGTTGAGGTCATGAAAGTCCACACAAATTCATAGTCCCCCTATGGCTTTTGTGATAGGTATTCCATTCAAGACCCATTTGGGTTAATCAATAGGTTGAATGAAATTGATAGATAGTAGACATTAAAGCTCTTCTTTGATGATAAGGTCTATGTGAGGGTGTATTCATCAAAATTTATGCTTAATGAGATTGGAATCATGGTTGGTGACTATGTTGTGGTTAGTGATGGAAGGGTAAATTCTTGGAATGTCACTATAAGACTAGGCAAATGCTATGCTATGGTCTTACAAGGAGGGGAAGTCCCAAAGTTCCTTAAAATTAAATAATTGGCCAATTTTGACAATGTAGGGGGTCTCCAGAGTGATTAAGTTTATATCCATGATGTATTCATTCAACATGGTTGAAGTCTTTGGGGGAAAGAATTTGTGGATGGAGTAATCTGGTGCACCAAGATAGGTGAGAATGGAATCATCATCCTAACACTAAATAGTATTAATGGTATGAAAGTCACCTCCTATCATCTCAAGATGGGTCAAAGGGATGGTTACAGTTGCCCATTCCTTTTGATAAGTTAGGGGTTTGAGGCTGATCATGTTGATGAAAATAAAATTTAGGTGGGATGATGTCATCATCCTCACACTTAGATGAAGAAGAGGTTGGTGAGGAAGGGATGTCTTCCTCAATAATGGTGGTGGTACGTGGTTTGGTTTTCTCCATGGGTGGAATGAAGCCAAGGCCATGTTTCTCATGAGTTTTTTAGGTTTTAATTGAAATCAAATCATGTAGCCCATGTTTATATCATCTAAGACCAAATACCTTTCAATAACACTAGTGGAGGTATGCCTTAGCAGACTCTAGTTTATCTAGATAGGAGAAGCTAGAGGTAAATGGTCGAGGCAAAAAAGAGGTGATGAAAGTGCCAAGGGGTTTGTCAAGTCCTCCATATATGAAATGGGTTTGATAGTTTGAATTCCTAAAAGGGACAATGGTTCTGATATCAAGGTCATAACCAAGTTGGTGGTCAAGTTTCCCATATTCTTAGGGAGTATGGAAAGCATCAATGGTGAGGAGGAGTATGGAAAGCATAAATGGTGAGGAGGTGATATTCCCCAAGTGAAAGATGTTGGAATGTGCATTACAAGTGGTCTAAGGTGGGGATTTGTTCTGAAGGGATTTATGAGCTAGTAGATGCCTCATTAGTCAAAGGAGATATGACTTCATCCTTCATGGTTGAGGTCTTGTCTTTGGCTGATGAGGGTGTTCTAGATGGAGTTAGGAGGACATTGTTGGGTTGATTAGTAATGTTTCATGATTAAAAGGGACTTGGGTCAACTTTTATAGTGACAACCTGACCTTCATGCTCAAATTTGATTCAATGATGAAGGGTAGAGGGTACACAACACATGGATCAGATCCAAGGTCATTACATCAAAACATTATATTGGAATTCACCTTCCAATATCTAGAAGAGTTTGGGGAGTGTGCAAGGTCCTAAATGGATATAAAGGACAATAGTTCTTACATTAGTGGTCAGGGTGTCATTGAAGGATTAGAGGATGGATGAGGATTTAGACACGACATTATTTTTTAGTTTAAGTTGATCATAGTCATGAGAGGAGATGATATTAATGTTGGTTCCCCCATCAATCATGACCCATTTGATGTGGGTTTTATTGATGTAGGTAGTGATGAAAAGAGGGGGATCTAGGTCATCAAGGTGGAGAGAAGGTATTTTTGAATCCTTGAAGGTGATAAGGTTATAAATTTGGAGAGAACCAATAAATGCTGCCAAAGGTTTAGTGTTTTTAGGTTGGACCTCTATTGATTGTAATGCCTCTATCATTACTTGGTGATGATGAAGTGAAGTATAAATTAATTCATATAGACTCATATTTTCCATGGTTTGGTGAAGTAGTTTGAGCACCACTCTCCTGATTGATTCAGAGGGGTTGGATTGAGAGGTACCCAAGATAGATACCTTGGGTTTGGCTAAAGGTGAAGGTGTCTAATTTTGACTTGGTTAGGAGGTGTAAGATGGGTATGTCTATGGGATGGACACTTTTTCCTTTCCCTTATCTTTTTTTTTAGTGTGTGATCATGTGACCACATGGATAGTATGGATAGGGGAAGGGTTGGGGTAGGATATTGGTTTGGTTCTCCATCACTCTGAGTTGAGGGTGGGGGAGTAGGTAGGCATTAGGTATTAGTTGTTGTCTTTTATATTGGTAGTGGGATTGAGGGAGGTTCATCTATTAATATATCATCCTCATCATAGAGCTAATGGATCATGGTTTGGAGAGCTTTACAGTTCTCCATGTCATGTTCAAGTATCCTATGATAAGATCATACTTGACTGTCATTATACTAGATGGGTTTTAGACCTAGAGGGTCAAATGGTATGATAGGAGGTAAGGTCAAGTAGGAGGCTTATAGTAACCTTTAGAAAATATTTGAGTAAGACTCAACTAAAGGTGGAGAGGTTTTAGAGGTTTTGACTTTGGTTGGTGAGAAAGAAGTCTATTTAGAACTAAGATTGGCGGTAGAGGTCTTAGGCAAGGTGGAATTATTAATTGATGATTTTGGTTTAGGTAAGGGATTTGATAAGTTAGAGGTAGGAGATGCCAAGGTATCTAGGTTTGTTATTGATGGCTTGGAAAATATGGGCATGTCATAAATCAAGAGTGATGGGGTAACCAAAAGTGTTGGTTGGGTTTTGGTTGAAATAGTTGGATTCCTAATCAAAGTAGAAGTGTGAGGTCCTAATATAGAGGGAAAGGTTTAGAGGGGGAAAACTCTATCCTTGTGACCTTTTGATGTTTTTTCCTCTTTGGTTGATTTTTTTTGGTGTTTGGCTATTAGGTCTAGTGAGGTGAGCTCTAGTTTTAAGGATGGGTGATTAAGGCTTTGCATAGGAAATATGCCAAGATTTTTGGTTGGTTTGGTTTAAGTGATAGAAGATGATTTTGTTATTTGTAATTTATTTACTTTATATGGTTTATAAATGGTTGGGTTGGTAGAGGTTTTTATTATTTTGGTTGATATGATAGTAGGTTGGATGATAGAAGTTGCGGGCTAGTCCATCAAAGTAGTGGATGGAAGTTCTTGTTTCATGATATAAGGAATCCCCAATTACTTCCAAAAGGTAGCTCAATCCATGTAAATTTTTGAGACAAATTTTAATCTTTGAACTAATATAGAGAATGGTTTATATACTGGTCTTTTTCCTTGGATAGTGTGCTCAAAAGATAAACCCATAGGTTGAGAACAGGGAGTGGTGACCTCATCATTTTCCTTAATAAAAGGATTCAAGGTTTGGATGGGTGGTTCCTCTAGAGGAGGTGTAGACATGGTGGTTCCTTCTTTGGGAATGGTCTCCAAAGGGGAAGTGAATTGTTTGGCAGTTGAGGGAGGAGGTAAAGTGGTGATGGTTACATGCTCGGGTATATCAGTTGAAGGATGGGTTGATGACTCCACTAACTCAATAAGTGGAGGAGGGGAAAAGGTTATTTCCTTTGTTTGGGTCTTTAAAATAAGAGAAGGTAACTCCACTACCTCAATAAGTGGAGAGGGTGAAGAATAGGTAGATTGGGTGGTAGGTTCCTTAGCAATGAGCATGTCAAGAACCATATTGAATGTATGGATGTCATGAAAACACCCAACTTTATTGCTCTCACTTTTCATAGGTGCATGATTCAAAAAATGTTGTCTAAAAATATCAAGGTCTTGGTTTAGAGGTGCATTGGGGTTGTCTAACACAATCTCCCCCTTGTCAATGAGGGTTTGGACCATGTTTTTGAAGGTATTACACCAACTAACATCATGCCCCACTACTCGATGGAAAGCACATAGGTCATTATAATTGTACCATCTATATGTAGGATGAGAAGAATCAAATTTATAAGGGGGCTTGATGTAAGGAAGATGTATGATGTTATATTTTAACAACTTCTCTAAGACTGAAGCATAAGATTCCCCAAGCAGAGTAAATTACTTCTATTTATTTTAGTTTCTTGTGTTTTATTTTAAGGAGTTAGAGGAGCTTGGTTGATTGACAGATCATAGAGGAAAATTGAATTTGTAGTTCCCTTACTTTTAGAATTGTCATAGGTTTAGTTGCTTGGTTTAGAAGAAGAGATCTCATTGGATTTGAAGGTAGATTTTCTATTTTTCAACTTTAACTTTCCTTCATCGATGGATCTATTTTTTATCTTACGTGCCATGGTAAAATATTCATCAAAGGTTTTGAAGCTCTGTACACATAATGTATAAACAAATTTCTTGGCACATGCCCAAGCAAAAATTTCTATCAGTTTAGTTTGGGGTAAAGAGAAGTAAAGATCATTAATTAGGCTCCTTGAATGGGATACAAAATTGACAATAGATTCATCATCAAATTTCCAAATAGAGTAAAGGTTTGTAATGGAAAGATTCTTGGCAATGTTTATTGAAAAATGATCCAAGAAGGTTTGGGCTAGCTAGGCAAAGGAGAGCAGAGAGTGTTTGGTTATGGAACTATACTAGTACAATGTTGGACCAGAAAAGGATATGGGGAAGGTATGAAGAAGTAAGGAATCATTGTAGATAATCAAATAACATGCATGCCTAAATGCCTTGAGGTGTTGTTGGGGATCCTCCTTAAATTGAAATTTAAAAAACTTGGGAAGTTCCCACTGAGGGGGATATGGTCTGATAGGGATAGATGGTTGAATGGGCTTATTGCAGATCTAGTCGTATGATAAAGTGTTGTGAGCACCAGAGATGGATGACTCTAAAGTAGTCATTTTATACATGAGCATTTTCATTGGAACTATTTGGGGTTGTGCCCCTAAAATTTTATGAGGTGCATATTATTGTGGTGGTTGGGTAATATATTAATAATTGGTATAAGGTTGAGGAGCTACCATATACTAATATGTGGACACATGTGTTTGGGTGGATGCAATGTAGGGGTAGGTAGATGTAGGTGGTTAGGTATTGGGTATAGGTACATGCCCTTGTGGGTTAAGGATGTGACCCAAGTTGGGTGTGATGGGCACTTGTTGAGAGGTTAAGGTAGTTTGGGTAGGAGTAATGGTTGGGTTTGTAACTAAAGGAAAGGTGGTGACCTTTGTACTAATTGGTGGTAAGGTATAAGGTATAGACACCACAATATTTTGAAGTGGTGCAGTGACTAATGGATTAGGAGTAGCTAAAAGAAGGTTGGTAATGCTAATAATAGGTACTCCCATGGTGAGGGGAGTATAGGTGGTTAATGGTTGGGTTGTTGCTGAGGTAGAGGAGTTTTTGGTGGGGGTGGAAGGCATAAAGCTGTTGGTTTTTTGGGTAGGTTGGTTTTCCATAGTAGTATCAAAGGGATTATTGGTTGATGAAGATGCTTTGTTGGTCAATGGTTGGGGGGTGACTATGGAAATGGAAGGTTTCCCCATTAGGTGGGAAGGCATTCCATAAGGTGGGTTCATAGGTGGAACCAAAGTAGGGGTATGGTGAGGCACAGTGCTAAGATAATATTTTAGGGCCACATATTGTTATCTAATAAGGTGGAAAAGTTTTTATCTCCTTGGGGAACTACCCAAGGGAAAGGACTTCTCAAAGGGTGAGGAGAATCTTCTAGTTTAGAGACATACTCTATGGATGAAGAGGTAGATGAGGTTGATTGGTTTGGTGATGGGTTTTGTTCTTATATATTCTTTCACTACTAGTGAGTTAGAACCATATAAAATAAGGAAGAGAGAATACAAAAACAATCTCACCACTCAAACAATGAGAATTAAAAAAAGAACAATGAAATCAAACACACATTAAAAAGTACATTAAGTCCTTTTTAGTCTCTCTTTTGGCTTATGCCTTAAGATTTATAATATATTGTGTGACTAAAATTGGATTGTAGAGTAGGTAATAGAAAAGAAGTCTATGGTTGGTTTTAGGTTGTGTTTAGGCTCTAAAAATGATACATATTGGGAATCAATACATGGCTTGATATTGGTGCCTACCCCCTCACTTCACAAATCATAAAGATAATGGTGTTAGGTGCTTAGCCAATATATACTAATTTCAAGAGTTTTTACTCAACCAGAGAGCTAAATTGGTCCTCCCATTGGTAATGACCTCTAAGTAGGATTGTCGAGAAAGGGTAAGGTAACCACTGGGTGATTAAATCCTAGTCAGGCCTTATGTCAAGTTTTTTTTATGTTTTATTGATGTAGATGGTTTGGTTTAGTGTGTGCAACAAAATTGATGCTACGATAAAATTACTTTGCTTTATTTTAAACTATGTGAGCTAAACTTGCAAGCAATCAATGTATGTAGTTGATTTTAAGCCCAAAAGAAATTTTAATTTCATTTATGAGCATAGAATAGATAAAAAATCATGTAGATGCAAACAAAAGAAACCCAAGTAGTGACCTAGGTCCCACTAGGCATGCCAAAATGTTTCAAATAATTTTAGCTTATATTCCAAGAGAGGAAGAAAAAAGAAAATAGATATGGGTATGGTTGAAAAACATATTTGGCTATGTACACATTGAATCATATGACTATAAAGAGATCCTCTTTGGCTTGGGATGATGACCTACAAATAAAACAACACTAAAGTAAATGGTTGGTTAGATAGATATCTAGGTGGATTGCCTAGTGCTAGCTAAATCTCAAAAGTAAGAGATTCCTCGAGGGCTATCAATCCATGCTTTTTAAATAATCAAGTTTAGAAAATAGAAGATAAATTACATGCACCAATAATCAAAAGGTACTAAAATTAAATACAAGAAATTATTGATAAATAAATAAGCTAAAATGACTAATATAGTAATAAGTGGGTCAATACTAATGCCAAATAGTTTAGGTATGGTTCAAAAAATAGGTTGGAGGCCTATAAATAGGCAGACAAAAAGAAAGTTGGATTTTATTGAGGTTAGGTGAGTAAAAATAACTTGCTCTTATTTCCTACCACAATGATCATTGGTGACTAGTGTGACCATCAATGGTTGAGGTGACCGTCAGCGGTTGGATAGACTGTCAATAGTTAGGATGATCATTAGTAGTTACTATGTGTTGGGCTTGGCTAATAAGAGGTTGGATTGATGGGATCACAAAAGGAAATTATAGTAGATTGGTTTATGTTGTGTTGATTACAAAATGGAAACAAATTGATTGATAGATTGAAAATAAATACTTAGCTTATTGGAGGTTGATCAGATGAATAGTTGAGGTAGTTGGCTCATGGATAAATTCTATCAGAGTAATGGTACTTGGCTATTGACCAAGGGATGACAATACTTCAACTCTATGTCATGATGGCTGGACCACTAGATTTCTAGAAGAACAACTACAAAATAAACTCTGGATGCAAAATCTCTTGATATTTTTGGATGGATCTTGTTCACCTCTTGCTTCTCTCTTCTTATAGGCAAAGAAGGAGAGGTGAAACAAGACATTAACAAGGGGTCCAACTTGTTTTCTAATTTTTAATTTGACATGCATGGGCTCACACATGAATTAAACAATCTAATAATGGAAAATCAAGTTGGAGTGGTGGGTCATTTAAGTTGGTTTAGGTAGTGGAACCTCACCATCAATGGTTAGGGTGACCATCAATGGTTAAGGTGAATTTCAATGGTTGAGGGTCAAGGTGGATTTAGGTTAAAAAGGTGGGTTTAATCAATAAGTTAATCCAACTAGGTTTGGTCTTGTTGTCAGTTGAAAGGTCAAGTTAGGGCCCTAGGGGGTCCTAAAGTGGTCTGAGGGAGTTATTACATTTGGAACCATTATGTGTAGATTTTTGGAGTCTATGGTAACCAAAATAACTAAGTTCCCAACTTTAAAATGAAGACCATAAAGATTCTTAGTGAGATATAAACTATTTTTTCAAGTTCCAGATGCAATTAAAACACCAAATGACCACCTACAAGTTAGCTTAAATAAGATCAAGTTATTTCTAAGGTCAAGAAGATGGATGTGAAGCACAATGGTGAAGTTGGAGTTTGTATGAACAAGTAATTGCATAAAAAATTGTAAAGTTAGACATAAGGTTAAAAATAATCATTCAAATCAAGATATCTCTCATGAACTCAATCATAAGGTCTAATGAGGTTATAGAGGCATGTGTACTAAATGCATGAAAAAATATTGTATGAGGGAGAAAGATGAGAGTTTAAACACCTTCACAAGGTGTTAAAAGGTAAAATAGGTTTGTGAAAATCTAGTCAAGGTCTTCTTACATTCACTTTCTCCATATAGGCCAAGAAACCATGAGAAACACCTATAATTAGTCTTTACAGCATGAGTGTTGTTTGAATAATTTAAATCCAAGAGTATTCAATTGGATTTATCAAAGCAAATACAAGTTTAAATGGGGTCTAATGGATTTATTTCTATATTAACAATAGTGACAAATATTTGAGAAGGTCTCAGTCATATTGAAAGGACTAAATTTAGTAGCTAAGGTCAAGAGTATGGTTTTGCTCACAAACCCTAAGCTTAAGAGAAATATGTTGCAAAGGATATTTAGGTCATAAATTATGAATTCAGCCATTAAATAAGGTTAAAATGAATTTTTTATACCTCACTTAAGTTTTTTAACTAAAAAACAAACTCTAAAATGCCAATACAAGCTCTTCTTCTCTCCTCAACTTCACCAAAAGTAGTCTACCAACCGAGAAGCTCAAAAAAAATATCAAATATTACATGAAGATTTTCATGGTGGGTAATTATATTAGGGGTATTTAAATGCCTCTATACCCTTGAAAAACTTGGTGGATGAAATTCATGAAAGGCCCTAGCCTTTATGAACTATCGTTAAGAAGTTAAGGCACTCATAGACTGCCTAAAAGATCAATTTTGACCAGTCAAGGGAAATTGAATTTAAAAACACATTAAATTACCTATAATTATTATAAAACTTATATAATATTTTTATATAATATAAATATATTCTCACCATGGTATTTTATTATACATGTAACTATAAAGATTCAAGGAAAACTATACTTTTGTGAGATTTTAAGCCTAAATTGAGGTATTGAAGACTATGAATAGATGAAAACCATTGGAATTTATGATTTTGGATTTATATCACATTTTAAATCCCAAAAAATGTACAATACACCCTAGAAGTGCTAAAAAAAACCTAATTTTTAGGGCAATCCAAAACAGGGTTAAGGAAGGGCTAGTTTTTTGGCCATTTCTTGGTTTGTCTAATTACACAAGGTTATAGAAATCCAAATTTGTCATGGAGAATATTATTATGAAATTTAAATTTAATAAAACACTTTTGGGAGGTTTCACATGTGTGGGATATATTTGGAGAAAAATCTTGGTTTCTAGTCAAGGAAGCCTAATTAGGCCTAATTAGAGAGAGAAATGGTAGGAAAAGGGACACTTCCACTCAGAATTAGCTCCTAAAACTTGGAATAGAGATGTATGGGGATATTGGGTACTCAAATAAGTTCTTATTTTCCAAATAAACTTTGCATTTTTTTCCACATAAGGATGTTTACTTATGTTGAGGACTCTAAGGAATTGGGAGAAAATGCAAGGTTTTGGTGCAAAATCATATATTTTTGGGTCTTCGATGTCTTAAAATGACTTTTTAAAGGTATAATATAATTTAAATAATCTTCCCGTAGATAAATAATTCTCTATTAAATCAAAATTTCATCTTCTACACCAAGTTGGGAAAGGAGAGGTTTAAGGAGTCAACCACCAAATCAATACATAAGTAATATTCAACAAGCTTTGTAAAGGTTACCTTTTGTCTTCTACACCCTTTAGAGAGTTGGAAAAAGTCATGAATTTTTTTTCAAGAAGTATTCAAACATTGGAATAGTCTCCAACAACCTAAGAATACTCTTTCCCTCTCCTATGCCAAACCAAGAAGACAAAGTCAAAGCAATTTAAGAGTCTTCTAACTACCTCATTAAGATGGGAGACATCATGAAAAAATGAAGGAAGTTGATGGAATAATTGACTAAGCATTGAAGGCCTATTTTCAAGGAGGTTACTTATTCACCAATAATATATGGTAGGCAAACAAATATATAGGATATTATATGGGTTAAACTCCTCCAATTAATGCCTAAGACTTTTTCAAGCTTCAAAACAAGATCATATCTATTTCCTACTCCATTTTATAAGAGGAAAAATAAATAATGTAAAAATTACTACGTGTAATTTTAGGGAAGTTTAAGTGAATGATTCACCCATAGTTTGGGGCCACCTTGTCTCTTTCTCTCTCCTATCTCATTATCTCTATAAGTAAGACTATTTTGGGTATTTGTAAGGATCCTTAACCTGAGTTATGCTAATGTCATTCTTAGAGAAACACTTGTACTTGGCTATTTGAACTAAATAAGACATAATTTTGGCCTCCTCAAAGTTTGCAACTAGTGTATACTAATGGTTAGTTGATGAATGATAGTGAAAGTACATGATTCCTTTCATTTTGTCCTCTCTTATTTACCTATTTTTAGGTGATTATTTATCCTTTCAAGTTACATAGTATATTTGAATATCCTTGTATGTTTGACAAGTGTGATCATTCATTTGTGTCTTTGAGAGACTTATTGATCATCTACCTTAGACCATCCATTAGAGAGTGACCTCTATGTGAAATATTGATGTTTGGAGACCCTTTGTTTGAGAATTTCAATTAGGTTCATGTCATTATTCATCCTTCTTAGTGCATATTAGACAATTGAAGGACATACTTTGGTGTATCACCTCAGTTAGATAGGTATTCTTTCAGTTTATCTTCCTCACTTTTCTCTAATAAGCTGGTAGTGTAGATTAGAGAGCCTAATTGATACATAAATGGGAACATCCCTTAGAATATAGAGATTCAATCCACCTATTAGGCCACCCATAGCCTAAGATTGTCTCCATGTTACTCCAAACTGTGAAGGCCTAAAACAACCTTTAAAAGTGTGCAAGTTTGAGATATAATAGTTAACATAGGTTCAGATGATTGAATAATGTCAAAGATAGACTTTTTTTAAAAAATTACAAAGACTTGTTTCCATGAATCTTGAGAATTTACAAACTGTGCATGTTCTAAAAACCTATGTATATGCAAAACTTTTGAAGAGTATTAATAAGTTATCCTAAATAAGCAAAACATGTCCTTGTATATTTATACTAAATATTAAAATTAGGTACACATATGAATATCTATGAAAGAATATTTTCACAACAGGACTAAACCTTTTATAATATAGTGGGTCCCTATTAGAAAAATAATGGGGTATGTTGAGTATAACACTAGAGTCATGGGTGTTATGTGAATTTCATAAGGTTTATGAGTAGGCAGAGATGAGAAACACAAGTTTATTTCTACTTAAATATCACCTATTAAAGATAATAAGTGTAAACTCAAACTTCTTGTAATGAATGACATATTTATTACCTAGACTAGTCATATACTTATGACTTGGCCTGATGGCGAATAACTTGTGATATTAATAGGGAGATAAAAAGTACAAATCCTACATGGGGTAAGGTATATATGCCTAATATTTGAAGCATAATTATGTTCCTCTTTCATAATGTGAGCACAAAGTGGTCTTATACATTGTAATCTACCTTCTAGATCATAAATAAGGTGTCTATCATCATGGAACTTAAAAAGGACTTTCCTTTCCTTTATTTCATGAAAATGGCACAAACATCTTCCCACTCAAACTATGGATTATTTTCTAAGGTTTGGAGTAGGTAACTAGCTATAAATAGGGTTAGTAGGTACTCTTTAAACTATATCATGAAAATAAAATAAACAAGGTATGATATTCAACCAATCATCTCAATTGGTAACATGGATAGATGATATGATTGGGCCCCTCAAAATTATGAGAGATATATTAATACTAAGGGATGAACAACCAAAAATTTAATAGTGGGAAATTTTTATGACCATGGTATACAATAATCATATGGATCTATTGCTAACAGGTGAATGCAAAACCCAAACTGCTTCATCCAATATTGTTTCCACGTGGACATAATTACAGTTTCCTTCTATTACATAATTATTTTGTGTTGTTTCATGGTTACTCTATTTTGGTGTTGTTATAGTTACAATATATATGAATATGGGTTAGCACAAATGTGTGCTAAAGATGGATTTAAAAGTTAGGAATGATAACTTATAGGATATATATTCCTTCAATTTATAGTAGAATGGGTTTAGCAGATTGTAATAAAATAGGTTAAATTTTTACATAGTTGATAGTATACTATTAAGTATTTTGATCTTAAGGAGAATTATTGTGATATATATTCAATCAAATTATATGCATCTATATGTATGATTAGTATTTTCATTTTTATGAATAAGTATGAAGTAGACTTAATTTAATATTGAATATGATTTCCTTATGTGTTATTTTATGATTTATGGAATTTTGTTTATAATAATGCATGTTATGTTTAATTTATTAATTAGAAGCTTTGTTATTATTTGACTATATTTTTTTATATATAAATGTATTCATAAAATTTAAATATTTAAGATTTCAATCTAGATGTGTAAAACCTTATTCATCTATCAATTATGGTAAGTTCTCCTTTAGATCATAGGGTTATCCTTATAATTGGCATGTTTTGGTGATTTAAAAATGGTGTGATGAGTGTGGAATCATCATCAAAGGAGATACTAAGATGGCTACATAGTCAAAGAGGGGTAGAGAGCTAGTTAGAGTAAAAGAATCATAATTTCATAGAAGAAGAATAAAAATTGATAGGGTGTACTATGAAATAAATCATATAAAAACATAGCTATGGTGATATCTATGAGATCCTTTGGTGCAAATTGTCTAGGATATTAGCCACATGGTTGGATAGATTATAATTCCACTATTTTCAAATTAGAGCTACTGATGTTATTACATGGACTAAAAAGAAGATAAAATAGTTACAAAACCTAGATACCAGTTATAAGTGCAGGAAATTAATCATAGGGTAACTTCTACCATTGATGGATACTCCATGGTGTTTGTAGGATAGGGGTATATAAATTTTTAGATGGAAAAAGACTTGTTTGTTAAAGGAATTACAGGTAAATTTTTATAGTGACTTTCTTTTTTGATCAAGATGTTAGTTGTAGAAAAATCCATGGTTCCTATCCATTTTAGTATGGATTAGTCACTTTAGGTGTTATGAGGAAGTGTGTGATTGAAGCATGAATGGTGAAGAGATAAGAATGTAGAGCTTGAATATAAATTCAAAATAGAGAACCAAGAGGATGGGAATCAGAAGAAGACTCTAGAAATAGAAAGATGGTTGTGACAATAAAAGAGATGGAATAAATAGAGGGAGATTTTAGAAGCTATGAGTAGGAGGAGTAGTAGTATAAAAGATCATAGTGAGATTAGAGGAGAAGATGAAGAGATAGGAGATGAGAAAAGGAGTAAGGAGCCTAGGTAGATTGAATTAAGAGAAAGAGAAAGTGATAAAGAATGAGTAAGAGATTAGGAGGGAGAAATCAGTATAGAAGTACATTAGGTAGTTATAATATTAGAGGATTATAATTGAATATTCCCTAAAAGATAAGAAATATTTTCTTATAGTCATAAACATAGCATGGGTTCAAATTTTTAGAAATTCATATTTGGAGGTATTTATCATTCACCATGGGAGCACACATCCTCTAAGCCTATTTTTTTTCAAAAACTTATAAGTTCCTATAATGCCTTGGAAGACAAAGATTGGCAAGGTCCTACCACAAAAAAAATCTTAGGATAACTAGTAAATTATAAGAAGAAGTGCATCATGAAGTTGTTCATAGATTATATAAGTAGCAGAAGGAAAACATAAAAGTATTATTATTTATAGAGATAAATCCCATAACTATTATTCAAGATAAAGATTTTATCAACCAAATTAAAATATTATAATAAGAGGAGGAGGATGAAGACACATTTGAAATTAATTCATCATCAAAAGCACCAATAAAAATATAGAATTTAATGTTACCACATAAATCACCACCAAAACTATACAAGAAAAAGATGCTAGTTACATAGTAATTTCCTAAATACCTATGAGAAAATCCAATATGGATACTCAAATGGGGGATTTTATTCATCTAACTTTGTATGACAATTCTATAAACCTAGAACAATATATGCTTACCTGTGCCATGAAGTGGTAGGTTAAAAAAATTACCAATGAAATGGTAATGATGTGTGATTTGATTGGAGATTTAAGTGGTCATGCACCAAAATTCATATTCCATAAGGATGCCAACACAACAAAGCTAAAATATGTAAAAAAATATATTAATTGCAAATATTAAGATTAAAAAATGTTCTAGCCAAACTACTCAATATTTAAAAGAAATTTAGTAGCGAGCAAGAGAGTTTGTCAATGACTATGATCATAGATTTTTTGATGTTATGAATAAAATAGAGTTTGTCTTACAAGATAAAGATAAATCAACATATTTTTTATAATCATTGAGGGAAATAATATAGTTTACCATCGTGTAGACCCAATTTGATACTAAGGTAGATGTACAAGCAACTGTGATAAGGATTGAATAGATTGAATATTATGATGATGTTATGACTTAAAATTCCCTAATAGAGAATACTTTACAAACTCTCTTGAGAAATATGGACCAGTATAAATGAGAATGGGATAAACATAAACCAAGCATGTGGTGTATAGAGCATGGCTAGGAAGGACATCATAGGAAAGAGTGTCCTAGAATCAAAATAGAATCTACAAAGTTTGTAGAGTAGTAAGATATGCAACCTCTCATTATCATCTCTTCCAATAGTATGTTTAATAGACACAATATGTGTATTTTAACTTATAAAAATATCACAATCATGATGAGAAAATTTATATATCTCTTTAAAAGCTCAAAGAAGATATTACAAAGAATGTTTTTATAGTCACTACACAAAAGATAGCTACTACAACCCTAACCGTTCCCAAACCAAAAATTAGCATGCTAAGGGTAGCTCAACTAGGTGTGCCTTAGATACTAAAGGTATTGTAGTATCAATTTTAAGCTACATCATACTAGATAACACCTTCTTAGATTTGAACACCTCTAGTTGCACAATATCAATCGTATGCCTCTTAGAATCTTATGACTCCCCAAGAATAATAGGCAAGTTGGATCCCATCACTTCTATAGTACCAATATGGTGGGTATGATGACCTCCAAAAATTATAAGGGTGGAATGCTTTGTAGGATTATGGAAACTTTGGGCCTCAATAATTAGGTGGTTGGGGATTCCAAAATAGTAAGGGAGGATTTATATGAGGTAGAAAAGGATATTGAGGTGGTGTGCAAGGAAGAAGGGGAAGTAATCCTCAGAGGGGTCTAATACAGTGATATTTATGTGTAGAATTTAACCATTTACAAATAAATTATCTTATGAACCCCCAATGGCAATCCTTTTGTGCTTATTGTAGGATTTTAGAACAACATAACATAGAGTATTGTCCAGTCTTAGAGAAACATTGTGTAGAGAAGGCCATAAAAAATGTCAATGGTTAACTCTCAACCCAGAGAAGATGTTATCTTGCAAATTATTACATGAAAAAAACATGTGGAATAAGTAGTACCATCATTGGAGATGCCAAAGTATCAAGGGATAAATAAAGCTCGACCACATAAGTACCTCAAACCTATTATTGAGAAAATATTAATACATGAAGTTGTACAATTTTTGAAAAAAATAAATAGTAGGAGACTCGATAAGATGGTGTTATGGATAATGATGTGCAGATACATAGATAAATAGTTCAAATTATGAGACAATATGGTTTTTTCACTACTTTGATAGATCTCATGAAATTACTCAGTGCCCTATGGAATTAATACATTTTGTAGAACATCATCAACTTACTACATAATCTTCTAATATGTGCACAGAAAGGTTAACAATAGACCGATCAAATGATCTACTATGTTAAGACCAAAAAACCTTGGTATGTTGATTCTATAATAAATATTGAGGTCATAGGGTATGAGATACCAAATTTAGTATTTAATTTTAGGAGCATCATCAATATTATTATTAGATCCACGTGGGTTGCTATTGGGTGACCTATGTTGATTTATATCCCTATCATATCAAACCTTGCATATTATGGATGATTTAAACCTATGGATCACCTAGAAGATATGTAAATAAAGGTCATAGAGTTAATACTACATGGTGAATTAGAAGTCATCAATATGAATATAGATGTGACTCATTATCCTATGTTGATAGGCAAAAAGTAGGCATATGATGGTTAGATGATGATCAACATAGTCATGAACCAGTTAGAAGCTCACCAGGGAGACAAGATTATTGTAATTCCATTAAAAAAATATGAGCATAAACCATATTACATTCCTAAATATTTGAATTCACCATATAATTATGTGGATGTTTGTTGGATGAAAATAAATGTGGAGCTCTATGAGCTAGAGATTGTAGTTTTATTTATAATGACACCAATTCACAGAAATTATCCATAGGCCTAAAAGAGATATCTCACAAACCTATTCTACATCATATAGATATTTCATATAACTGAGTGGATGATGTGTGATCTATGTCCATAAAAACCCCATCTCAATTAGATATAGACTTTTTATATCAATTAGGTCATACAAATAGAGATTACATAGAACCCACATCAGAAGGCATTATTCCATGGTATATAGCTTCATCGGTTAG
Organism: Torreya grandis; assembly: GCA_037957365.1. Taxonomy (NCBI): domain Eukaryota; kingdom Viridiplantae; phylum Streptophyta; class Pinopsida; order Cupressales; family Taxaceae; genus Torreya; species Torreya grandis. The sequence continues at coordinate 1,040,703 of JARHVA010000766.1, read as the reverse complement.
TGGAGACTCAGATATATGCATTCTTAATTTTTCCAAGGTATATCATGAGGTACATCTTCTATAGATGGTTTTTTTAATGGATCACATTTTGCCTCAGTATTTTTCCACTAAAGATGTCTAGTTTATCATGCAATTCCAACATCATATAAGACATATTGATCAAAGAGTTCGTGCTCTAAAGTATGCACTTAAGGGAATTACTAAAAACTATTAGTTTGTCCATAGGAATGAAAAATTATGATAGGATGAAGCATGTGAAATGATTATAGCTGGGTTTTAGTTACCAAAAACAATCAAAAAATAATGAATGGTATTTCACTAGGGAAATTATCTTGAACTCCACATTTGTCAATGTATGGAAGTATGGATTACAAAAGTTATGGCCCTAAAATATTAGTTACATTTATTTAGATATACCTTAAGTGTTATCCCAATGGCTTGGTACATACATCAGGAGTATAGGGGGAAACAAAACATTGGGCACAAGTTCAAATTGATTTTATTCAGACATTAATCTTTGAAGATGAGAACCCTTTGACACATAAGGTATTGAAAATTTTTAAAAATATATATGCCATGGACAAGTTGAATACTTATATAGTGGAGATAAATCTTCTACATAAGAAAGTGTATCCTATGGTTTGAATAATGCCTTATATACATACAAAGCTAAAAAGGGGAGGAACAAGTCCTTATTCAACCATGTCATAGAATACAAGTTTAGGATGTGTAAACATACAATGTGTATGATGATGATATTTATGATATGTCACTAACACATTTATTTGATCTAGAATGTGAAGAAGAACCACTCCCATCACCTATCACAAATCAATTCAAAGAAGAAAAGTTACGACACTTAAATATACCATAATGATAAGCTCAGTGGATATTGTGTGACTTAATCTCCATAAAATACACAACCTTTATCAAGAACCACTGAAGGAATATGTGGGTAATATAGGAATGAAGGTTGTTCCTAAGTTGTCATATATTGAAGACTATTAGTCTTAGGAAGATATATCAGAAGTGATGCATCTCTTAAGAGAATACCAAGATGTGCTCCCCACCAAATTCTCAAAAGTTAAGGGAGAGTATCCTTCGTTAGGGTAAATGCACATTGAGATGAAAGAGTGTGTCAGGCCTTTAATAAAAGACCTTATCAGTTAAATCTAAACATGAAGCTAAAGGTGAAGGTAAAGTTATACCACATGTAAAATGTTGATATTATATTTCCTATGGTGAAAGTTGATTGGTTTAACCCCATGGTCGTACATCTAAATAAGATTGGTGAAATATGAATCTGTGATGACTATCACATTTTGAATGAGGCATGTATGAATGATTTGTTTCCTATCCCATTCATTGATGAAGTTTTAGAATCAGTCTTAAGCCATGAAGTATATTCTTTTATAGATGCCTTTAGTGGATATATTTGAATCCCAATCATGGAAGAAGATATATCCAAGACTAATTTTAAAATATAGTTGGGTTCTTTAACATATAAGGCAATGCCATTTGGTTTGAAGAATGTACATGTGGTTTTAATTAGATCATTATTCATTGCTGTTAGGATTGTGGAGCTAAAAGCTTCACTGATGCAAACAGGAGAGGAGGTTGCTGAAGGTTGCTGAGTTGCAGAGAAGTTGGGGTCGGTCTGATCAGCCGACATCGGCGGGGTAGCATAGAGAAGCAACCGAAGTCGGTCATATATCGGCCGACGTCGGTCACCTCCAGGCAGACAGGGACCGACGTTGGTCGCCTGTGTGGTTCGACTGCGAGCTAATTACGGGCAGTTAGCTAACGAACCAAGTGTTTGCATGATGAGTGCTAATTTTAGACTCATAGCTACGGATCTAATTATTGTAATTAGATGTCTAATTATTGTTTGGATGAGATCTATATAATAGACTCATGGTTGTATTGGAAAAGTGTGTTAGGGAGTAAGAGAGCATAATTATAAGCTCCTTCTGTGTGTGAGGTAGAGCAATGGTGCGTTCCTCCTAGTGCCTCAGTACCAGGGGTGTTGGTGCTGGATTGGAGAGCCAGCTAGGTTCTTCAAGAGTGTAGGATCTTGGTCACAGTTGCATGGCCTATATAGGAGATCTACATGGTAAGTAAGATCGTTGATCTGCAGGTGTATGTGTGTGCAAGGTCGAGGTTCACAAGTGAGCAGAACCGTTGTTTGATTTGTAGGTGTGCAAGGTCATATAGACAGCAACACAACAGGGAGCAGTATCAGGCAGGATCTACTTGGAGTACAGGTGTGTACTCGGATAGAGCAAGAGGAAGGCAAGGGAGTTCCTTCCATAAGTATGGTATGTTGAATTGCAGGTTGTTGCAGATTCATGGGAGATCTACTTGAAGTACCTTGAGTACTTGTGGAGCACGTGGAGTGCTTGTGGAGTGCGTGGAGCACTTGTGGTGTGCGTGGAGCATGGGAGGTGAACACCAACTCTGTATTTGAGTTGGGTGTTGGGACCTGTGAGAGGGAGAGCTTTGGGGAGAAGAATTACTGTTCACTTGAGGTGTGGGAAACCTCTGTAAGGTGGTGGAGAAGAAGTGGCATCTTCTTTATTGTATTCTTTTCTGTATAAAGTGTTAATACAAGTTATGTATTGTCTCTCATATCATGTGTTATTCTGAATTCTAGTTACTTGGTGAATCTGGTTAATTTCCGCATATTAAGTTGCTTGGTTTGGTAATCAAATTGTGTGCTTCCGGTTTATCTCCCAACAATTGCATTTAAATATTTTATCCATGAATTTATGGATTTATATCTAGATGATAGGGTAGTATTTTAATTATTTAGAAATTATTTGTGTAAAATGTGATTGATCTTAGAGAGATTATGAGCAATATGCATAGTTCTCAATTAAATAAATGTTTTTTTACACCCTTTGGGGTTTTGTTAGGTCATGTAGTTTTAAGTAAGGGGATACTAGTAGATCAAGTTAAGATAATAGTGATTGTGGGAATGCCACCTCATATAATTTTGATAGAGGTGAGATATTTTCTTGGTCATATAGGATATTACAAAAAGTTCATCAAGGGGTATGTAGCTATATCTGCCCCTTTGGAGAATTTGTTGAGGAAAGGAACATGGTTCCTATGGATAGACTAATTTCAAGTAAAATTCATCTACCTAAAATAAATATTTCTGATTGGCTGATTTTGACCTTTCTAAACTCAAGTAAGTCATTCCATGTGCATGTGGATGCCTCTGGAATTGCATTTAGAGTCATATTAGTATAGCTAGAAGGCAGTTTGTATCATCCAATGCATTTCAATGGTATAAAATTATCTAATGATAAAAATAAGTATATCATAACCAAGTGAGAGGCCTTGGTAATAGTGTATACATTATAAACATTTTTCCATTATTTTTTGGCCACACCCTTTGAGCGATTTAATGATCACCAGGCATTACGATACCTGGTTAATAAACCTTTACTAGGAGGATGTATATCATGTGGATAATGCTCTTCCAAGAGTTATAGTTTAGGATTAATGTCAAACCAAGATGATAAAATGTGGGTCCTAACCATTTGAGCCATCTCCAAAATTTTGAAGAGATAGAATAATTTCAAGATGAGTTTCCTGATACACACTTATTTTGTGTGTTTATAATTCCAAAGCAATTGGAGGAAATCACATAGTTTTTAGAACATGGAACATTTATCAAACATTACATGAAAAAGGAAAATAAATATCTAATCACTAAGGTCCTTATATATAGTATTTTTGATAGATTTATTTACCATTTAAGGGAGGATGAGGTATTAAAATGAGTTGCACTAGAACATGAGTAGACTCAAATACTAGAAGAGGCACATCAGGAAATAGCTAGACGTTATTTTTTAGGATATGCCACTATGAGAAAAATCTTAAAAAGTGTGTTATTGTGGCCTTACTTATTTTAGAATGCTCATAGAGTTTCAAAATGGTGAGACGTGTGCCAACAAATTAGTAAACCAAGTCAGTGAGATGAAATGCCTTTACAATCAATGCTACCACAATATTCTTTCAATTAATAGGGAGTTGATTTTATGGGGCTTATAATCTACCTAACAAATGTATTCATGCAAGTTATATAATTACTACAATAGACCACTTTACTAAATGGTTAGAAGTTATTATGATGACCAACTACAATGCAAAAGATACAATGAAGTTATTATATGAGAAAATTATTACCTAATTTGGTTGCCCAATTATACTGGTAAGTGATTGAGGTACACATTTCTTGAATAAAAAAATTAAGACACTCATAAATGAATTCCTCATAGTGCACCATAAAATTATTTCTTCTCATCCTCAGGTAAATGGCCAAATTGAGGCTATAAACAAGGTACTAGGTGAGATGCTTACTACATTTTGTGACATTCAAAGAGATCATTAAGAGGATCTACTTTAAGTGTTTTGGTCATATCACACACATTACAAACATGTGATGGGGTCACCCCGCTCTAGTTGGTTTATGGTTTAGAAGTTGTTATGCCCATGAAATATGTTGTACCTAGTATATGAATCATAGTCATTATACATATGAGAGATCAAGAATATTTGACAAGTCAACTCTTAGAGATAAATTGCATGGACAAATATCAACTTAGATAATCATAGACATAAGAGTTGAATAAGTATAGTAAAAAATCTTGGCACAATAAGAATATGTAGATGAATGCATTTCATGTGGATCAGCTAGTCTTACTCTATGATAGTCGGTTTAGAGCCTTCCCAAATAAATTCCATATTAGATGAAAAGGTTTGTATATCATTCATGAGTTGACACATCTAGGAACCATAGTTTTAAGGGATTTACAGGGCACCATTATACTTAGAAGGGTGAATGGTATTAGGCTCAAACCTTATTACCAGTAATTGTGCATCTAAGTGAAATTAAGTGTTAAATCACACCATCCTTAATTAGGATTTATTTTAATTATGTTGTTTATTTGAATTATTTATTTGAGGTTGTGTGGATAGATCAAAATTACGTATGCTAGTTTTATAAATTTAAATTTGAGATCAAAGTAGAAGAGCACCATTAATACCATGACTAGTTTTGATAAGATAAAAATCATGTTGAAGGGGATTTAGTGTATCATTATTCAAATATGGAAAATACATGAGTGGAGAGATATTAATCGAATAATGGTTAACAATTATTTAGGGTGGATTAATAAAATAATATTCATGTACAATAGGTGATGGCTAGGTGATTAGTCACATCACTCAATTAGTAGGTTATATAAGGGATACCAACTCATCAAATAGCATGCCAACTTAGAAAAAAAATATCTTACTAATTAAATGACATTAACACTAAAATATAGGATGTCATGGCACATTTAAAACATTGGGATCTGAAAGGGTGTATAAATGCCTATAAATTAGGTGTTAGGTTCCTCATTTCACTTTACACTTTGTATCTCTTGAGCATAGCACATTAAACCTATGACAAATTACCATTTTACTTAACTAATTGTGAGGAATCCAATTGTTAATTAGTATTTTTGAGTGATAAAATTTTGAGCATAGTCCTTTGCAATTTACATAGATTATAATATGTTAGTCTATGATCCTTCTCAATTATGGTGAGGACTCACTATCACCCAACAAGAATACATCAGGATTGGAACTAATATATGGAAAACAAAACTTATGGACCTAGATACGTATCCTTTTATTAAGCTTACCAAAGAATGAATCTTTGCCCCCACAATAGTCCAAGGATAACAAAAGTTAGTAATTGTACTTATCCATTAACTCCATAATATGGATGTCAAACAATTGATTTGATTACCTACATTTAGGTAATTTGGATATCTTATGAAGTTAATACTTAGCCGATATAATCAAGGGAAGATTTATATTTCCTCTTATATCACCATCTATGTCAATGACATTGCTATGACACACACAATTAGATTGTCATCTCAAGGGAGGTCTCTAACCCAAAAAATATAAAATCTTACCTATTTTTCCCAACATTTGTGATTCTTATGTAAGAGGCCATCGATGAACACCATTATAAGATATCAAAGATAACTAATGTACATTCTCACAAAGTGCATAGCTAATAGGTTTTGAAAAATGACCAAGGCCACCAAAGAAACAACCAAAGGTGTCATTAATGTTTCTCACCACATGGTCAACATCAATGAATAATTTAATTAGCTAGAGTTATTGGTGTCTAAGGCCATCAAAAACATTGATAAAATCATGTCCTCTATGAAACAAACATTTTAGTACCAGTTTTTTATTTTATTGTTGGTCTTCACATAATGGAACTCTCTAATTAGCATCATGCATCTTGATATTGATTATTGGTCAAATGTCACATTTCAAACTCACATTTATAAGAAGAAATCACTTAATTTTCTCATTAGTGATTTTTAAATGTATGGTGGGATGATCTCATTGAACTAGTTGTCATCAACCTGCACATCCCTACAAATGTCATGAAATATTTGGGACAACATGTGGTGGTGGCCAAACTTCTATAGGGAATGGTCATCCACATTTAAGAATTACCTAAGTCATTGAGTCAAGATCTCCTATTTTTTATTAACATGACTACTACATATCAAGAAGTTGAGCATAAGAAGTAGCTATCCACATGTAGAGTAACTCCCTTGCAAATAGTACCACTAGGTGTCCCAATCATCATTGCCACTAAAGTTCCATCAACTGCACCACAAGACCATGGGAAATGCAAGGTTCTCATAGATTTCAAGTCACCATCTCAACATTAGGGCAAGACTCAAATAAATAAGACTTGTTTGGATGACCCTAATTTTCCATGGATCACAAAACAATGTCATTAGTCTGATATCTAGATGAATGATCAGGAGGTCTACCACACAATGACAACTAATATGGATGGATAATTTGTATGATAATGAAGAAAAGGATTTATTCTTGTATAAAGTGGTTTACACCATTCAAATATAAAATTGGGTGTTATAGCATTTGTGGTTTGAAATACCCATTGCACCCCTTATATCATTATAGACACTATTGTTGAAGAAGAAAAATTACAAAAAATATAGTAGCCATTATCCACTATAGGAGTTTTTGGCAACTCTTCCCAACTATAACTGTTTGATCCTCTACTTGAAATCTCTTCATGAGCCTCACATGAAATAAACAAACACTAAAATTTTACCATTTAATAGTTGAAGTAGAAGAAAAAATAACACTTCTTGACATATATATGCATGAGGCAAGAATACCTGTACCCATTTTATATATTGTTATGCCATCACATGCCACACCATTGCAAAGGTATGAATAAGTCATTTTTCAATATGGGTAGAAGAGAGATCATGTGAAGAAGACCATTGTGAAGGCATATGTCCTTTCTTTATCCACTTCATCATCTAATGATCCCATTATAAATAAAAAAGAGATGGCTTTGGATGATTAGACATTGGAGGAGTAGTAAGCTACATGTGAAGAAGCAACATGAGCATCTTAGAGACAAGTTTGACTAGAGGATAAATGTTGTGATAAGGTTGAGACTAAGATAAAATCTAAATAAGCCCAAGAAGCCCATCACTTGCAACAAGTGCAAGCCCAAGAATAAGCTACCATTATTCCTATAGATCATGCAGCACAAGTGATAACTACCCACCAATGATAATAATCATAATCGATAGATATAAATGTGAGTCAATAAAAGGAGGAGGCCACATGTACCAAGGAGACTAGGGAGCTGTCACATCCATAGAGAAGGAATCATATGAGAATAAGAAGCAATTAGAATCATCTCACATTATTTTTAAGAAATGAAATATATTGAGGAGGTAGTAGTGTAAGCTAAATTTATAGCTAAAGGCTAAACCATAGTGCAGGCAAACTAGACCAAGACCACATATCCATCAACACAAGATATGATAACCCCTATAGATAAAGTAGTGATTGTATTAGCTCAACCCACCATAGTAGCCTCATAAGACATGAAGGTTGGGGAGACTTCATAGGACCAAGGGGAAGCTATAGGTACTCAAGTGAAGGGTTTACCAATATGACTTCAAAGTCTTCTAACTTTGGATGTCCTTGAATTTTCCACTTGAAGGACCATTTTCTTATTTCCCCATACTCTAGTTCAACATCTTATGGTTAGTGCATCAACAACTACTTTAGATATGATTTTAAAAACCATCAAAGCATCTTTATATGTTTAGTAACTATATTTCACCAAGCATGTGGAAGGGGCATCCACATTTTAGGATCCCATCACAAAGATAATGGTCTCCTTAGGGAAGAGGGTTGCATAATTGCATAATGACAATAGTAAGATTCATCATCAAATTAGAAATGTCAATTCCCTTATTGAATATGGCTGCCCATCTCTATATGAGAATGTTTTTGGTGATAGCAATCTTTCACTTCTGATTAAACTTTCATTACTAGTTACACAATTCACCCAAGACTAGTTAAACATTCAACATTTGGCCAATCTCACATCCTGAGGCCAAGCCATCAAAGCTAAAACCAAAGTCCTTTGTGAACTCCTTAAGTCATATCAGTTTGATAACATAGTTGTTCTACTCCAAGCCATACAATTAGCTTAGAAGATGCTTGATTGGAAACAATAGTTGGACACAGTTTGAAGTAGTACTCAGCCTGATTTTATTATTGCTTTTACTTCATAGGATACTTTTCAAGATCCATCTTCCAATTTTCCAAGTATAGATAGAACATTACAGGTTTCTCTTCAAGATCATGACTCTTTTATGTGGGAGCTCCAAAAATGGTAAAATCACATGCTATAAAACAATTTTATTGGGGTGCAAGCCTAATGTCATGTCAATAAACTTGTGTATTTCCATACAGACATCACTACAAAGCTGGCTAATGCTTGAATTGATTTGCATAATATGGTAGATAGAAAAAATTTCCAACTTATATACTCTCAATCTCCTCTACAATAATTATTGTGTAGTATGCAAGATTTTTTTCTCTCTTGACACTCTTACAAGACTAACTTGGCTAATTTGGATAGTTCTTTGTATCCCTTGGTGGACATCCCTCCATGCATTCCCCCTAGTCAGCTATAGTAGACTCTTAAATAGCATAAGGTTATGACCACAAGTTCCTCATAACATTCCATGTTTACCTTTCAACTACCTTCTATTTTTGCTACACTGTAGATGCCTCTACCATTTAACTAGATTGATGCAAGTGGGACAATTTTAAGAAAATTCTCTTTTATTTTATTATAGGTTGGTTCATCTTATATCATAGTGCTATGTTGGTTTAAACCTAAAAGGGTATCCTTCCTCATTTAGCTTGTATATTAAAAGCCTAAAAGGGTGGTATGTTAGCTTACTACTTAGATGAAAACCCATGAGGGTGGATAAGTAGTACACACCAAGGTGAAAATTCATTTCTATCACCTTGAGCACTATGTGATTTTTGTGATTCCAACCTATATTTTTTTCATCCATGCCTCTAAAAAATTGTCTCAATATGAGATAATAATTTAAGTCTAATAAACTGTTAGTGGGTGAATGCAAGACCCAAACTACTTCATTAAATATAGCTACCACGTGGACAAAATTATAGTTTCCTTCTATTGCATAGTTGTTTTGTGTTGTTTCATGGTTTCTCTATTTTTGTATTGTTAGTGTTATGAGAAAACTGAATATGGGTTGGGATGTATGTGTGCTAAATATGGATTTATAGGTTAGGAATGATAAAAACTTGTAGGATATATATTCATTCAATTTGTAGTATAATCTATCTGTCAAATTGTAATAGAATGGGATCAATTTCAGCATAGTTGATAGTATACTATTGACTAATTCTATCTTAAGGAGAAGGATTGTAATAGAGATCTTCCTTTAGATTATATACGTCTATATGTGTGATCAGTGTTTGCATTGTTATGAAGAAGTATGAAGTAGACTTAACTGGATATTGAATATGATTTCCTTATGTGTTATTTTGTGATTTATGCAATTATGTGTTCAAGACTTCATGTTATGTTTAATTCATTCATTATAAGCTTTTTTAGTATTCGATTAGATCTATTTGTTGCACAAGTGTATTCACATAATTTAAATATCTATGATTTCAACCTATATGTGTAAAACCCCTATCTATCTATAAGTTATAGTAATTTCTCCCTTAGATCATAAGGTTATCCTTTTAATTAGCATGTTCTGGTGAAATGCAATAACCACTACTAATAAATATAACTAAACACAATGTGGTATAATAATTCTATAAGGGTTTATAGTGGTAAAATGATGATTAATTTATAGAGGTAATGTAAATCACCTATGAAAAATGTCAAATTCTTTAGGTTCATGAGATGCACTTAATAAATAAAGTTAGAGATAGTCTGGGCTACATGTTTGGCTACTGCCAATAGTACCATGATGGATGGCCCTAAGAATGCAGATGGAACCATTTGTGAGACATGTAATATAAGCACCTAAGAAAACTTAAAATGATACTTCAAAAAAATTATAACCTAGGGATGAGGTCATTTGAGTATAGGCAGGTCAATTTGAGGTGAAGGAGATGACCAAGGCAACATATTGAGGAAAGTTCCATGGTATGATAGTGACTAGAACCTCATACCAGTATTCATGTTGATGGGGTGACTTTATCAAGACAAGTTGAGTAGTTGGACATTGAAAAGGAGATCAAAGATGAATAAAATAAGAATGATTATGAAGTAAGGTTATGGCATGTAGATTAATAGATATGGTAACACGAGAAGGGTGAGTGGAAATCAAACCCAATCGCATATACCAACAAAGCTACAAGTGGTAGATTTGGTAGTGTTTCTCTATTTTGTAGAGCATTCTCTTATGTTTTTTACCACCCTATGTATATTATGCAACCATAACAAGTATACTATAGGACACATATTAAATTAATTGAAGGACTATTTGTAGTTTGGGGTTGGGATTGATGGGAAAATGTCAAGTCAAGTGGAGTTCTAAACAAGAGCATCAGTTTTAAGATACATATGAGTAATAGACAACATGTCCCTACTAATATAAAATATAATGTGGGTGTAAATACTATCAAGGGAGCCTAGTTAGAGGGTGGTTGAGCTTGAATGATGAAAACCACATAGCTAGACCAAAATTCATGTTATGGATATGAGCAAGAGCCTCCATAGTTTGTGGCAACAACAAGGATAGGGATGAGACTCAACACACCAAGGCTATGTTTGTAAATAGCATAGAGCTAATGTATGGCATGTCAATGACAACATATGAATATAAAACAACAATGACTATGGTGACTCACTATTCCATATTAAGGTCAAAGTGGTGATCTAGGTATGAATCTAAATAGGTGTGAATTTATATTAAAATTGTATGGTCATTTGGATATTGTTTTCCAGTTTTGTGACACATAGTTAGGGTTGAAAACCCTCTCATTTCAATATAAGATATATAAAATTCAACATGGTACTAGCTACCTACACCCATATGAAGCTCATAACTATCATCATGAAGCTAATGCATAGCATGTCAATGACAATCTATAAGGGTAAAACAATAATGACTATGGTAAATTGTTATTCCATATCAATGGCAAAGTGGTGATATAGGTATGAAACTAAATAGGCATGATTTTTTAATAAAATTTCATGGTTTATTTTGGTATTATTTTCTAGTTTTTTTACATAGACACAGTTAGGGTTGGAATTCCTCCCATTTTAGTCTAAGTTATACAATTCAATATGGTACATGTTACCAACACCAACATAAAGCTCAAACATTCATAAACATAAAATAATTATAATATATGCAAATAAAATCTAATTTAAATTGTTAGTGTTAGAAAGAAATGGGGAAGGAAGATGAAGTTTATTCTTTTCTGATTCTCCTATGAACATGAAATCATTGATGATGAATATTCTAATTCAATGGAATATAACTTCATTGTATAAAAAAAACACTACCTATAATAAAATTAAGATCCAAATTCATCATAGATAGTTCAATTCTTGAAATGATTCGTTAAACTTTTTTATGCATAACTAATTCCCAAACATGAAATTGAGTTAAATAAACTTGAGGGCATCCATGCAAACAATTTTACATGGAGTGCACAAAAATATATTAAACTAGTAGAATGGAAGACATAAAAAAAATTATTATATGCTAAACCCATATTGATATCAAATATCATATTATGCCATTGTTTCAAACAAAATACTTCATTTTATTAAAATCCATCTTTTTTTAGTGTATCCTTACGAGAGTCTTTTACCAAGTTTTGTACTAAAAATGAGACCCTTATTAAAATATTACATATTTCCTTTATAACTTGTAAATCTTTTAACACCTCCCCTCTAAAAGGAAAGATAAAATGAGTCACTTTCAAGACCTTATTCAAATACTACAAGAAAGATAAGTGTTGTATTTAACTTCCTCAATGTATTAGTGAGAACCATACATGGTCAAAAAGAGAAGATAAGCTAGTAATTTCAGTGAAAGAAGTGGCCACGACCCCTATGACTAATTTGAAAAGCATTATAATCTCCTACCAAAATCTACCATGCTTGAATCACATTTGACATGCTCACCCTCTGTATACGCCTAATATTTTCAATTTTTTATTAAATATTGATGCTTTACATCTTGTAAGAACCCATTGAGACTCAATCTCTCAATGTGCATGCCCTAAGGTGTGCACTGATAAAGTAATGGGTAGACCTTTGGTGCTTCATATTATTATTGTCCCTATTTGCCATATTATTACCAATAGAACCAACTCCCAAAATTATTCCCTAAGCTATTTCTCCTCCCTTGAGTATTCTTCCAGTCATTTTCCTCTTTCCATCCCTCCTTTCTTGTCTTAAACTCATTTTGGGTAGTCATCTATATTGGGTTGACCTAGTAAAGTTTAAGGGTATTCTTTACTTTCTTAGCTTATTAGCCCTTTGGCCAACCTAGCTTAGACCTAGTGAATTGTCCTCAACAACACACTGGGTTGACTGGGTTGACCCTGTATATCTGACATTCCTAGGAAGATTTAGGTAAATATCCACCTATATATACAAGATCATTTTGGTAATTATTCATGTGTAATCAAGAGTTATTATTTTCTCATACTTCTTCACAATCTGCTCTTCCACCATTATGATTGAGGAGACTTAGCTTAGGTTTCTTTTTTGGAGAATCTAGTCTCGTGGATAAGTCTTGGATACTTTGGCCTTTCTTAATGATCCTTAAAAACCAAAACAACATCTTTCGAAGCCCCTTATGAGGCCACAAATTGCTTTAATTTATATCTTCATCCATACCTTTTATATGTAAATCCTTATAACCATCTATGACTCATGTAAATGAATGAATGAATTTATGATTTTATGTGTGCATTAATATATATAGGTTATGTTATAAATTAATGATGATTTTTATTTGATTAGATTATACTTGTGTAAATTTATTTAAAAAACATTTTAAGGGTAACATAAATTTATAAGAATCTTCTTTGGGCACAACACTTATAAGCTTCCCATAGAAACTATCGACTTCCACCTATAGGATGCCCACAATAACTGTTGACTTCCACCTATAAGCTGTCCACAACAAATATTAGCTTTCACCAAAAAGTTTCCTATAAAAAATATTGGATTCCACCTATAAGTTTCCCATAGCACCTATAGACTTCCCATAGCCACTATTGGTTTCCACCTGTAGGTTGCCCACATCAACTACTAGCATCTACCTATAGGTTGCTCATAGCAACTGTAAGTTACATGTAGAAACTAAACCAAGTGGTTGATTAAAGATTATCCTCCATAACTATTATATGGACTCCCCACATGTAAATAATCTTGGATGTGCTTCTAAAGATGGAAAAGACAAGGATAATGGAAATGAGACAAAAAGAAGTAAAATAGCAAAATGGTATACATTGTCTATAACCCAGTTAAGCCTAAAACAAGTAACTTTAGATACTAACCACCTAAAGGTTGATTGGGGTAGTTCCAAAAGTATTTTTACTTTCCCTAGTTTAGTGTTTTTTGTTAAGGCTAATAACTTCCATATTTAATGGTAGAACCTAGATTAGATTAGAAGTTGAATAGATAATAATAGAGTAAAATTGTAGAAGTCATTGCATTTTGAATATTGTAATATTTTGAATAAATATTTAATTACTAAATATTTGAGTAATGATAAGGTTGATTCTATAATAAGCTTTTTCAAGTCTCTTAGAGAAGGATTGGAACTCAGTTCTGAACAAGGAAGGGCCCCCTCAGAAGGAATTGCAGTGAAGATCATGAACCTCTTTAGTTTAAGTTGTGTTGTGTAAGTTGATTTAATTATTAGTTTGATTATATAAAGTGTGATGCATGTGTGAATTATAAGTGTGAATTAAATCTTTATTTTTGTTATAATAGTTTCATAGTATAACTATCTAGTGACTTCAGCATAAGTTCATTATACTACAACTAGTGAAACAAGTTAATCTATGAATAAATAATGCATATATAATGATGACATCCTTGAAAATCATACACACCTTGGGTTGACAATTAATTTTAATCATACTCAATAATCTGATGATTAACTATGTAATAAGTCTACACAATATCCCCTTTATCTAAGGGAGATATTGAGTCTCGATGGTTCACATTCAAGTAAGTATATTCTAACTTTGATCTCCTCTCTTTTAGTAGATATAAGTAGCATAAGTGTTGGCTCAAATAATATTATATTTCATATGTATTAGGGTATTACTCATACTTAATTTAATTAAATTTCCCTATACATTTTTTTTTTGTTTGTATCCCCCACTTTGTGCCACAAGCTTTGGTGTGCACTAGATTAGATTTACTTTATTTTTATTAGAATAAGTGAAATGAATTAGACCTTATGATTAAATTAGGGTTGTGTGATTATGTTATATTGTAGGCTTTAGAACCCTTCCTACCATGATATGTTGTGACAAGTGATCCCTTAATTCAGTCTAGTGGATCCCTATATTGGTCATGCTCCCACTTAAAAAGTGTATCCCCAATCAAAAGTGTATGTATGCTCTATCTTCTTTGATCCAATATTGATTTATAGACATGATACATTTTTTATTGCATACATTTTGGTGAACCTAATGTGAAACTAACCTTTGAAATATTTATTTCACTTATTTTCATTTTTTATAAGCATTTTTATCATATATTTTGACATACTAGATTGATTCTATCGACCCAACTATTTTTCCCTATACACAGGTTTATAAGAATAGGCAACTAGATCAACCTAGTCAACCCAATATAGGTTTCCAACCTTTCAAATACCTATTTTAGCTTACTAGGTCAACCTAATCAACCCCTTTAAGTTTTAGTACTTTTTAGTAGGTTTTTGCATAGCTTGATCGATCCTATCAACCCAGTTTACAGGTTTTTGAAGCATACTTCAAGGTTCTTCATCCATAATCTTTCTTCATTGCATCTCTGATCCACCAATATTCTTTTCTACCTCTCTATTTTTTTTATTTTCTATCTTTTTTTATTGATTATAATCTTCAAAACTACCCTTATATAGTTAAATAAATTGACAGTGCTGACCCAATTCTATTTTTGTGTGTTGTCTGAAATAACTAGATCAACCTTGCTGACCCAGTTCATTTTTATAACTTTATTCTATAGTACAAGTTCAATCCTATCGACCCTATTTTTTATTTTTTGCATATAGTGTCAACACTATACCTTATTTCAAATTGTAATTAACCTCATATCTGTTAGTAATTAGTTCACACATTTCTTATTTTCTTTCTTACATGCTTAGAATAGTTCATATAGTTTAATTAGGGGATTTTTAATTAATCACTTAGTTTGACTATTTCTATTTTACACACACATGGCCAAATCACATAATTTAAATAGGCACTTGAACATTTTGTTTACCCTAGGCCAACCTACTTCAATTTCATCACCAAGGGGGGAAGTTGACTTGATGCTTTGGTTAAGTATAAATCATGGTTAATGGTACATTTTGGCTAAGCACCGACACCCTTATCACTATGATTTGTGAAGTGAGGGGGTAGGCCCCAATACCAATATTTTATCATTACCACTACCTTCCCTTTTAGACCAAACCACCTGAAACCATCCTTATATTGCTATATAGTACCTTACTTATAGACAACTTCAAATCACATTAAACATTATATATTAATAATCTAATGAACATCACAGGTTGACTAATTAGTTAGCTCTTTACTTTTCAAATCGATTGCTTGTTATTTACTCATTATGTGTGCAAAAACTAACATTACCAGCATTAGTGCAAGGATTTATTTTGTGTGTCTCAATTAGATTGGGTAGCATTGATCCAATTGACTATTTGTTTCCCTTCAAATCTTTCTTTCCTAGATTAGCTACAAAAACTATCTTATTTCAGTTCATAACTTGCCATCATCTTTCTCTTTCACCCTACTTATTGTACTAGATCAACCTAGTTGACCCTATACCTTTTTTAACCCTTATGCACTATAATGGATAGACCCAATTGACCCTATATAGTTTGCATCTCCTTTTGCCTCTTTTTCCTATCTTTGTTTACTATATTGGATCAACCTAGTTGACTATGTACTCCTTATAGGCCCTATTTTTTTGTCCTAGATCAACCCAGTTGACCCTATACTATTTTTTTCCTTATTTATTCATCAATTTAACTTCCCATCTCTCTAATTTTGTATTATATTCATCTCTCTTCAATCAAAGTGAAATATCCTATCATAATCTTCTTGGATAACTTGAATCCATTTAGGTACTACATGGGAAGTTCATTTCTTACTCTCTTTTCCTCCCAAGAGAACCATCACTCTTGGGGCAGCTCTTCTCCTCCTTTATCTATGAATTATAAAATGGTTCAAATAACACCTTAGGATGAAGTTGATGGATATGATCCTTTCTATACTTATCAATAAACTTCTCATCTTCGAAACATTCAAACCAATGTGGGAGTGATTTATACAAGTTTACTTAACAATCCCACTTGTAATCTTTCTTCTAACAATCCTCCCCCTAATACCAATTTGGGGAGTGCTCCTACAAACACTAACCCACCTCCTAATACAACCCAAATATTATCCCAATTTATTCAACAAATGAACATAATGAAAAACTCTAACACCAACCAAATTATTCAACTTCAACACTTAATTAATGTGGCTAATCAACCTCCAACTATTCATCCTCAAGCTAATCCTAATTATATTCATCTACCTCTTAGGGATGCCTTGGGTAATGTTATTCCTCAAGCCATAATGAATAACAAGATGCTTCAAACCATTCAAATTGAGCCTTTATCTCCCTTCATTATTTCCATTGATATTGGTAACATATCTTCAACTATCAAATATGATGGGGCTAATGACCCTACTTCATTTCTTAAACCCTTTGACAACCTTTACAAAGAGTGGATCCAAACTAATACATTCACCACTACTACAATTTTAGTCAAAACATTCACTGGTGATGTATTATAATGGTATAAATAACTCCCCCAACATTCCATTTGGAAACTTAAATATTTGGTTAATCCTTTGGTTAAAGAGTTTCAACACAATGATCTTCCTAAAAATTATCTTAGCTATTTCATCAATGCTAAGCAATCTCCCACTGAATCAACTCATGACTTTATCAAAATATGGAAATATTTAGCTCATAAAGCTAACCATAACATGTTTGATGATAAATTATTCAAACTCCTTATCATGACTTTAACTCCTACTCTCCAATATAAGGTTCAAACCTTTTCTCCCAGAACACTTAATGAAGCTTTTGATAAAGCTAAACATTAAGACTTTCTCATGAATAAATTCAAACCTAATCTTAAAATTCTTAAATGATCTTTTCAAAAATCTAATTCTATCACTAGTAATGCTCTACAAACCAAACAAGGAGTTGCAAAAACTGATATTCCTTCACCTTCTCATACGCCTCTCTCGATTCAACAAATGAAATAATTTTTACCGCCCTCAAAACCTTTCATCTATCCTAATGCTCCTCCTAAGTGGTATGATCCCAATCTATTTTATTGGTTCCATACCGACATTAGGAATTTGCATAAATCTTGTAGAGGTCTCAATAAATTTTATATCTCCTATATGCTTGGTGATTCATTTAATCAAAAAGTTATGATCAATCTTCATCATCAAGAATACATTGTTGCTTCCCAAAAATGACAAACTTTTAAAGCTTCTACCTCTAATAACCAAAAAAAATCTTCAAATAATCAAGCAAATTTCAAGTATTTTTTTTCCATTGATGTCGATTATGACCAATATTATAACAACTCTCAATATGTTAACACTACCAAGGTCAATTATCATCATAAACTAGCTCAAAAATATCCTGTTACCCAACCTAAGAATCCATCTTTAGAAGAATAACTTATTAAAGATACTAAAACCAATAATATTGATTCAAAATTAACTAAGGAAAAACTTCCTCGTTTTGATCCTCCAACCACATCTATATCTTTTTAAAATAATTTACCTTCTAAAGCTCATGTTGGTTCGTCTAAATCTCATTGGAACTTTCTTGAAGAACTCAACTCTATGCCTTTCAAGATTCCACTTATGGAGTTAGTTTGCACTTCATCCTATCATCATAAATGACTTATAAAAAAACATCAAGAAATTGAAGATCCATCCTCCATACATAAAGAACCACATTCTATTGATTCTCAACCTACTAATGTCAATACCATTGAAACCCCATGTCCTTCTTCCAAGCCCTCTATTGAATTCCTTTCAGAGGACATGATCAATGATGAAATTCTTTTCTATGTTGATGATCCACCACTTTTTATTAAAATATCCATTAATACCAATCTTATCCATAAATTCATAGTTTATGAAGGCTTTGGTATTAATGTGACATCCTTGTGGATTATTCAACAACTTAGTTATAACAATGATCATCTCAAACAAACCTATCTCAATTGCCATGGTTTTGACAAGACTAATCAAAAATCACTTGGTTGTATATGGCTTCCATTAACCATAGGACCTAAATAACTTCAAACTAAGCTTATGGTCATTGATATTCCTTTATCTTACAACATACTCATTGATCATCCATGGACTCATCAAATGACAGCCATTGCTTCTTTCGATAGTCAATGTATTAAATTCTTAAATAATGGAAAATGGTACAAGCATGAAGTTGACCCCAATCCATGGAGCATTCAGCTTCCTAATCTTAAACCTCAATATCATATTCCTAAAAATCCTAAGATTAATAGTGTTCCTTTACCCAAGTTCATCAACATGAATCCTAATTTAAAAGTTACTCTTGTGGATTTTAATTATGATGAGCCCAATGATTTACAACATACTTGAAATACTACTAAGTTACCTCCATATATTTTTCAATGGCTTCCTCCTTCTCGCTTACCAAGAGATTGTACCATTCTTCTTATTGATGAGATTACTAACTTTTCCCCTCCATGCAATGCTCAAGAGCTTTCTTTACTATAATATGCCTTCACTTGCAATGATTTTGGAGTGGCTAAATTATTTCAAGATCCTCTCATCATGTCTCCTCATACATATAGTAATATTATGACTTCACCTTTTTAAAACCCCCTTAATTCTCAAGATTGTATGATTTCTCCAACATATGATGATAACTATATCATAGCCTAAGCTCAATTTAGAGACTTGGATGTCTATTATTACCAAAAAAATTTATCCCAAATTCATGCTTTTAATCAAGATGTGCATACCATTTTTGTGGATCATACCTTAGATATTGAGGGTCATGTACCTCTCATCAATCCTCCCCTTATCAATACTCCTTGGGTGGTAGAAAAAATTATGCCTTCTAAATCTTTGAAATTTCCTATACCTTTGGATCCTATCATTCCATTAGATCCTCTTCTCATCACCGAATCCACTGATATTCCAATCTCTTCTATTCCATCTACTTATTTTACTCCCAAGATTTCACTTGATGCCAAGACAATTAATGTTCGTCAAATACAGTCTGAGTATGATATCCATGGCAATCAAATTCTATATATTGAAGTAGATGTTAAGTATTATGGTCCTCTTCCTACCTTGTCTAGTGACAAAGCTATTCTTGAGTTACTTCATGCCTAGGAAACTCAACTTCTTTGGTAACATCTTAAACTTGGAAACTTTAAAATTTAAACTCCTTACTTCAATAAATTTTTTGCTAGCATTGATCATAAAACAAATCCAAATTCAGCCTTACCTAATGCACCATACCACTTTCAATACGATAATGACATGCTTATTAAAGAAACCACTTGCATTGAATATGGTACCCCATCTTGTCCTTGACCAATTACAATTACTCGAGAGATTTCACCTACAGAATATGACAACTTTAGCTTATTATTTGACAAATATCATGAAGCTTTCACTTGGTCCTATGAGGCCATGCCTGGCATTGACCCTAGCATTGTGGTGCATAACATCATTACTTATCCTAATGCCAAACCTATGCATCAAAATCAAATAAAATTTCTACCTAAAGTTTCAACTTTATGTCATAAGGAAATCATCAAATTACTTGATGCTAATTTTAATAAACTGGTGGATTATTTTGAATGGGTTTTCAATATTGTCCCTATTCAATATAAAGTCACTATGGTCATTTTTATTTGTATTGATTTTCTCAATCTTAATCTTGCTTGTCTCAAGGAGAACTTCCCCTTACCTTCAATAGATGTCATCATTGATTCCATGACCAGTTACAAAATGTTCTCTTATGGATTATTTCTTGGGATACAATGAGATTCATATCACTCCTGAGGACCAACATAAGACTACTTTCACCATAGAATGGGGCACCTATTACTATGTCAAAATTCCCTTTGACCTCAAAAATATCAGAACCACTTAGCAATGAGTGATGACTCACATTTTTCATGATCTCATCGATAAAATTATTGAAACTTATGTGGATGATATTATTACTAAATCTAAACATTTTAAGAATCATCTTTTCAATCTCGTTCTCATCTTTTACCATCTCCTTAAGTATAAATTTAAACTTAATCCTTACAAATGTGTCTTTAGAGTCACATCTAGAAAATGTTTAGCATTCTTAGTCTCTCTCTATTTCATTGATGTTTATCCTTCAAAAATTAGTGTTATCATCAACATACCCATTCCTTGTTCTATTATTGACATTCATACTTATTTAGGCAACTTTAGGGAAAGTAGATGATTTGTCCCTAAAATGGCATATCAAATTCTATCCATCAATTCACTTCTCAAGAAAATTACTGCTTTAGAATGGATGAATCCATGTCAAAAATACTTTGATAATATGAAAGAGTCTTTGCTTCACCCACCTACACTTCATCCTCCTTCTAATGATAAACCTTTGATTCTATATACTTCTTCCACACCTATTTCAGTTGGGGTAATGCTTGTCCAACAAGATGATATGTGAAGAGAGTATGTTATCTACTACAATAGCCGAGGCCTCATTGATTATGAAACATGTTAGACCAAAATTGAGCATGATTTCCTTGCCATCTACATCTATCTAAATATTTACCAAAATTGAGCATGATTGTGTGATTAAAAACTATTTTGCCTAAACATTTATTTCTTGTCAAGTTTTCTATCTACATCTATCTAACACTTTTTGCATATTACTAGCATGGAATTTTCCCTCTACAGTAATTCCTTCTTTTTCACAAACCTTTATTCCTCTATTTTGGTCTTTTGGTTTCTTAATTTACCATAGTTTTCCTTATGTTTTGGAACTTTCTCTTATTTTTCACACCCCTTGGATTTTTATTTTGTGAGTTGCTTAATAAGATAATGGATAGGACCTGGCATTCCTCATAAAACCACCATACTTTAATCATTTTTCTCTCTTATTGTTGCTTTCCAATGTTGTTTTAGCATCCCTTCAATTTTTGTTTTGAGAGTTGCTTTGTAAGATCATGGATAGGACTCAATGTCCCTCACAAAATTACCATCTATTTGCTTTATATTTTCCTTATTTTATGAATTTTTAGTGTAAAATCGTGGATAGGACCCAACCTTCCTCATAAAAATACCACCCTTTTTATGTTTTTGATCCTTGTTCTCAACTTTAGCTTTTAATTCTTTTGCTAGATGAAATCTGCACAATAATCTATGTTAGTATGTTTTCTTCCATTTACCTGATTCTTATGATAAAGAATCACCCTTTACTATCACTTTATCCCTTACCTTTCCCTTTGTCACACTTTTTACAAATTGAAATAATTTAAATTGTTCCATGTGTCATTCCTCTTAATTTCCCCTTCCTTTCATCTCCACATTGGATAAAATAAGATCAAAGTCAAGATAGCACTTTTATTTCACCTAAATTTACAAGACTCTTATATCCCATGTTCTTTGAAGTTCTCTCTCTTAGTAACATTGTCCCAATTATTCAAATAAAAGTCATATTTAGCACCCATGTTTGGTCTTCCAAATCTGTATGGAGGAGGAATAAAAAAAAAGTCATCAAGAAACTTAAAGGCCAAATCATTTGAAACAAAAGGAAATGATATCTAAAAGGCAACATACAAATCTCAAAATTCAAATTCACACCAAAAAAATGTGATTACAAACACATCTCATATCTCCAATCAAACCTCAAACTCCACAATTGGTCTCACATAGATCTGAGGTCCTTTCGGTTTTGCTAGGCCAATAGATTGGAATAGGGGATTTCAAAAAACTCTATGGTGCTACCTACTTTTTCAAGAAATTACCCAATCTTCACAGTAGACCAACAACTCTATAAGGGGTCCTGAAGAATGGGGAATACATCATGGGGACGTAGGTCTATTTTAATTTTCATGCATTTAGCCTTCATGGGATACTCTTTATACTTCATTTGTTGACTTAAAACTTATGCAGCTAAGAGAAGTTCTTCATTGTCCTTATGGTTGAAAGTCCTCTTATTTTGACAAACCTAATTTGAGTGTCTTGACTTTGATAAAGATTCAATATACCTTTGTTTTTCCTTCATTATCCCCTCCACCCATTTTATTTTCTTCCCTTGACAGATAAATTGTGATTCCAAATCTGTTTTCCCTTCTTCTTTAATTCCTTCTTCTTCATCTCTAAAAAACATGCTAGCACTACTTTGTTTTAGTTTTATATATACTTAGAGTGAAAAAACATATTTGAGCAACTATGGATTATGTCTTTCTTTACAACATTGTTTTACATTTCCTAGACTTACTTTACTTTTACCATTTATCATTTTTTTACTGTCTTGTTATGGACACCTGAGTTCATACCATTTTTTCTATTATTGAGTGAGTTTGGCTTGTTCATTCTCACTCGACAATGTTGTTTTCCCTTTTATGCACCTTTTTCCATTAATGAATGAGATGTGGATTGTTACTACTCATAAAAAAAAATTAACTTTTTGTTTAATCTTTTACCATTCATTTGTTTTATTACCATCTTGTTTGACATGTATCCTTGGTTTGATTTAATGAGTTTGCCTTTCTTACTTAAGGATATCTTTTTTGAGTTTTTTGGTCTTTAGTAGCTTTGGCTTTTTGGTTACCCAATTTACTCTTGTTTTTGACTTGGTCATTTTGTCTAACATAGCACTTGTCACCCCAGCTTGCCAAATTTCCCAAGTACATCCTATCCTCATAGCACCATCTATCTTGGCTTTTCTTGTGTTTTTTTTTTCTCTTTAATTTTTCATTCTTAGGTTTGTCTAAATCAGTCTCTACGCCCTACACAATCAAAACTAATAACACAACAGATAACCATCCAGTGATAAAGGTAATTCAAGGTACAGATCACTTTTTATTTTTAGTTATTTACTTTTCAACCATTTAATTTTTAGATTATTTTCCCTTTCAGTCATTTAATTTTAGTTATTTTTTCTTTAAAAATATTGTAATTTTTTTAGCATTAGCATTGTATGTTACTATGTTCTTTCTCGAAGCACCATCCCCTATTACACCTTAGTGATACATGATGAGATTGGAGTGGGGCATATGTATAGACATAATATTATCAACTTTTTAACAAATACTAACACTTTAAATCTTGCAAGAAATTTTCAAGAGTCAATCTCTTTGAGTGCATGCCATAAGGGGTGTATAGGGAGAGGGGTGGGTAGACCTTGGTGCCTCATAGGATTTTTGTCCCTTTTTCCACATTATTACCAATCCAATCAGCTCCCAAAAATATTCCTTGATCTATTTCACCTCCCTTGAGTATTCCTCTAGTAGTTTCCTCTTTCCATCCCTCCTTTCTTATCTTAAACTCTTTTTGGACAGTTGGTTGTACTAGGTTGACCTAGTATAATTTAGGGGTATTCTTTACTTTCTTAGCTTGTTAGTCCTCTAGCCAACCTATCTCTAACCCAATGAATTTTTAGTATAGCTGACATTACTAAGATGATTTAGGTCAAGATCTACCTATATATACAAGATCATTTTGGTCATTATTCATATGTGCAATCAAGAGTTATTATTCACTCATGCTTCTTCACAATCTGCTCTTCCACCATTATACTTGAGGAGACTTAGCTTAGGTTTCTTATTTGGATAATCTAGTCTTGTGGATAAGTCTTGGATGCTTTGGCCTTTCTTAGTGATCCTTACAAACCACAATAACCTCTTTTGAAACCCTTTTGGCCAAAGGAGAGATTGAGTCTCAATGAGTTCACATTCAAGTAAGTATATTCTAACTTTGTTCTCTTCTCTTTTAGTGGATAAAAATAGCATAAGTGTTGGCTTAAATAATAATATCTTAATTTCATGTATTAGGTTGTTACTCATACTTAATTTAATTGAAGTTTCCTATATTTGTTTCTAACCTCCTCTTTGTGCCACAAGCTTTGGTGTGCACTAGAATAGATTTACTTTCTTGTTATTAGAATAAGTAAAATGTTTTAAACCTTAGGACTCTAATAGGGTTGTTTTGAGATTGTATTAGACTATAGGCTTTGGAACCCTTCCTAGCATGATATGTTGTGACAAGTGATCCCCTAATCAGGTCTAGTGAATCTCCATATTGGACATGCTCCCGCTTAACAAGTATATCCCCAATCAGAAGTTTAGGTATGCTTTATCTTGTCCAAGCCAGGATTGATTTATAGACATGATGAATTTTTGATTGCATATATTCTAGTAAACCTAACATGAAACTAACCCTTTCAAGATTTATTTCACTTATTTTCATTCTTTTGTATCATCATTTTTATCAAATATTTTGATGTTGACCCATCTATTTTTCTTTGTGCACAGGTTTCTAACAGGAAATTGGATTAGCCTAGTCGACCCATTATAGGTTTCTATCCATTCAAACACCCATTTTAGCCTACTAGGTCAACCCAATCGACCCCTTATAGTTTTAGCACTTTTTAGTATGTTCTCACACAACCAGATTGATCCTATCAACCTAGTTTGTAGGTTTATCAAGTATAATTTAAGGTTCTTCATCAATAATATTTCTTCATTACATATTTGATCCACCAAGGTTCATTTTTACCTCTATGTTTCTTTATTTTCTATCTTTCCTTTCACAGTTTGCAGTCTTGAAAATTTCCCTTGCACAATCAATTAGATCAACATTATCAACCCAATTTTGTGTTTTGTGTGTTGTCTAAAATAAATGGATCGACCCTACCAACCTAGTTCATTTCTAGACCTTTCTTTTGTAGTATACGTTCAACTCTATCTACCCTATTATATATTTTGTGCATATAGTGTCAACACTATACCTCGTTTCAAATTAGAATTAACCACATATCTGTTATTAATTAGTTCACACATTTCTTATTCTATTGCTTGCATGCTTAGAATAGTTCACATAGTTTAATTAGGGGATTTTTAATTAATCATTTAGTTTCACTATCTCTATTTTATGCACACAACCAAATCACACAATTTAAACAAGCACTTTAACATTTTGTCTACCCTAGGCCAACCTACTTTGGTTTCATCACCAAGGGAGAACCTCACTTGATGCTCTAGTCAAGTATAAAGTGTGGTTAATGGTATATTTTGGCTAAGCACCTGATACACTTATCATTAAGGTGGTAGGCCCCAATACCAAGCCTGTATCATTATCACTATAGTCTCTTTCATCCCAAACTACTTGAAACCATCTTTAGATTATTATCTAGTACCTTTCTTATAGCCAACTTCCAATCACATTAAAAATAATATCTTAATAATCTAATGAACATCTCAGGTTGACCAATTAGTTAGCTCTTTACTTTTTAATTTGATTTTTTGCTCTTTGTTCATTGTGTGTGCAAAAACTTGCATTAGCCAGCATTAGTGCAAGGTTTTATTTTATGTACATCAATTGAATTGGCCAATGTTGATCCAATTGACTATTTGTTTCCCTTCAAATCTTTCTTTCCTACATTAGCTACAAAAATTGTCTTATTTTAGCTCATAACTTATCATCTTTCTCTTTCTCTTTGTCTATTTTATTAAATTGACCCAATTGACTCTATACATTTTTCATCCCCTATGCACTATACTAGATCGACCCAGTCAACCCTATACAGTTTGCAGCTCCTTTTACCTCATTTGCCTATCTCTATTTATTATACATGATCGACCCAGTCGACCCTGTACTATTTTTAGGCCCTATTTTTTGTACTAGATCAACCCAGTTGAATCTATAATTTTTTGTGCCTTCCTTGTTCATCAATCTAACTTTTTGTCTCTCTAATTTTGCATTTTATTCATCTCTCTTCTGTCAAGATGAAATTTCCTAGTAGAATATTCTTGGATAGCTTGAATTCATTTAGGAACTATATGGGATATTCATTTCTTCCTCTCTTTTCCTCCCAAGATAACCATCACTCTTGGGGCACCTCTTCTCCTCCTTTATCTATGAATTATAACATGGTTCAAATAACACATCAAGATGAAGTTGATGGATATGATCCTTTCTATACTTATCAATAAACTTCTCATCTTTAAAACATTCAAACCAATGTGGGAGTGATTGATACAAGTTTACTTAACAATCCCACTATTAATCCTTCTTTTAGCAATCCTCCCCCTAATACCAATTTGGGGAGTTCTCCTACAAACACTGACCCACCTCCTGATACAACCCAACTCTTAGCCCAAGTTATTCAACAAATTAACATAATGCAAAACTCTAACACCAACCAAATGGTGTAACTTCAACAACACTTAATTAATGTGGCTAATCAACCTCCAACTATTCATCCTTAAACTATTCCTAATTATATTCCTCTACCTCTTAGGGATGCCTCAAGTAATGTTATTCCTCAACCCATAATGAATAACAAGATTCTTCAAACCATTCAAAATGAGCCTTTAGCTCCTTTCATTATTTCCATTGATATTGGTAACATATCTCCAACTATCAAATATGATGTGACTAAGGACCTTACTGCATTTTTTAAAGCCTTTGGAAACCTTTACAAAGGGTGGATCCAAACTAATACATTCACCACTACTAAACTTTTAGTCAAAACTTTCACTAGTGATGTATTAGAATGGTATAATAAACTTCCCCAACATTCCATTTGAAAACTTGAAGATTTGGTTAATCCTTTGATTAAAGAGTTTTAATATAATGATCTTCTTAAAAATTGTCTTAGCCATTTCATCAATGCTAAGTAATCTCCCACTAAATCAGCTCATGACTTTATCAAAAGATGGAAATCTTTAGCTCATAAAGCTGACCATAAAATGTCTGATGATAAATTATTTAAACTCTTTATCATGGCTTTAAGTCCTACTCTCCAATATCAATTTATAACCTTTGCTCCCCAAACACTTAATGAAGCTCTTGATCAAGCTAAATGTCAAGACTTTCTCATGAAGCAATTCGAACCTAATCCTAAAATTATTAAAGGATCTTTTCAAACATCTAATGTTATCACTAGTAATGCTCCAAAAACCAAAAAAGGAGTTTCCAAAACTAATATTCCTTCACCTTCTCATACGACTCTCTCGATTCAACAAATGAAAGAATTTTTACCACCCTCAAAACCTTTCATATATCCCAATGCTCCTCCTAAGGGTATGATCCCAATCAATTTTGTTGGTTCCATACCAACATTAGGCAATCTCATGAATCTTGTATAAGTCTCAATAAATTTTCTATCTCCTAGATGCTTGGTGATTCATTTAATCATGAAGCTATGATCAATCTTCGTCGTCAATAATACATTGTTGCTTCCCAAAAATGACAAACTTTTAAAGCTTCTAACTCTAATAACCAAAAATATTCTTCAAATAATCAAACAAATATCAAGGATGTTTGTGCCATCGATTCCAATTATGACCAATACTATAACAACTCTCAATATGTTAACACTACCAAGGTCAATTATCATCGTAAATCGGCTCACAAAGATCCTGTTACCAAGCCTAATAAGCCATCCTTAGAATAAAAACTTCTTAAAGATACTACCACCACTAATATTAATTTGGAAGCACCTAAGGAATAACTTCTTCCTTTCGATCCTCTAACCATATCTATACCTTCTAAAACTAATTTACCTTCTAAATCTCATGTTGGTTCTTCTAAATCTCATTGAAACTTTTTTTAAAAACTCAACTCTATGCCTTGAAAGATTCCACTTTTGGAGTTAGTTCGCACTTCATCCTATCATCATAAATTTCTTATGTAACAACTTTAATAAATTGAATATCCATCCTCCATAGATGAATAACCACCTTCTATTAATTATCAACCTACTAATGTCAATACCATTGAAACCTCATGTCCTTCTTTTAAGCCCTCTATTAGATTCCTTGAAGAGGACTTGATCAATGATGAAATTATTTTCCGTGTTGATGATCTGCCACTTTTTATTAAAATAGTTGTTAATACCACTCTTATCCATAAATTCTTAGTTTATGAAGGCTCTGGTATTAATGTGACATCCTTGTGGCTTATTCAATAATTTAGTTATAACAAAGATCATATCAAACAAACCCATCTCACTTGCCATTGTTTTGACAAGACTAATCAAAAACCACTTGGTTGTGTCTGGCTTCCATTAACCATAGGACCTAAAATAGTTTAAACTAAGCTTATGGTCCTTGATTTTCTTTTATCTTACAACATAATCTTTGGTTGTACATGGACTCATCAAATAAAGACCATTTCTTCTTCTGGTAGTCAATGTATTAAATTCTTACATAATGGAAAACTACAAGCATGAAGCTGACCCCAATCCATGGAGCATTCAACTTCCTAATCCTAAACCTCAATATCATATTCCTACAAATCCTAATATTAATAGTGCTCCTTTACCCAAGTTCATCAACATGGATCCTAATGTACAAGTTACTCTTACAGATTTTGATGATGATGAGCCCAATGATTTGCAACATATGTGTAATACTACCAAGTTACCTCCATTTATTTCTCAATGGCTTCCTACTTCTCTCTTACCAAAAGACCATACCATTCCTCTTATTGATGAGATTACTAACTTTCCTCCTCCTTGTAGGATCCTTATTTACCAAAATATGGCTTCACTTGCAATGATTTTGGAGTGGCTAAATTATTTCAAGATCCTCTCATCATGTCTCCTCATACATTCAACAATATTGAGATTTCACCTTTTGAAACTCCACCTGATTCTCAAGCTTATATGATTTTTCCAACATATGATGATAACTATATCATGGCCCAAGCTCAATCTAGAGACTTGGATGTCCAGGATTACTAGAAAAATTTAACCCCAAATTCATGCTTTTAATCAAGATGTGCATACCATTTCTATGGATCATACCTTATATCTTGAGGGTCAGGTGCCTCCCATCAACCCTCCCCTTATCAATACTCCTTGGGTGATAAGAACAAATTATGTCTTCCAAATCTCTAGAAGTTCCTATACCTTTGGATCCTATCATTCCATCAGATCCTCCTTCCATCACTGAATCCATCGATATTCCAATCTCTTCTATTCCATTTACTTCTTTTACTCCCAATATTACACTTGATGCCAAGGCAACCAATGTTCATCAAATACACTATGAGTATGATAACCATGGCAATCAAATTCTAGATCTTGAAGTACATGTTGAGTAGTATGGTCCTCTTCCTACCTTTCCTAGTGATGAATCTATTCTTGCATTACTTCGTGCTTGAGAACCTTAACTTCCTCGATAGCATCATAAACTTGGAAACTTTAAAACTAAAATTCCTTGCTTCAACAACTTCATTTCTATAATTGATCATAAAACAAATCCAATTTCAGCCTTACCTAATACACCATACCACTTTCAAGATGGTAATGCCATGCTTATTAAAGAAACCACTCACATCAAATATAGTACCCCATCTTGTCCATGACCAATTATAGTTTCTTGAGAACTTTCACCTACTAAACATGACAACTTTAGCTTATTCTTTGATAAATATCATGAAGCTTTCACTTAGTTCTATGAGGGCATGCCTAACATTGACCTTAGCATTATGGTGCATAACATCACTATTTATCTTGATGCCAAACATGTGCATCAAAAGAAAATAAAATCTCCACCTGAAGCTTCAACTTTATGTCATAAGAAAATCATCAAATTACTTGATGCTAAATTCATTAAACCAATGGATTATTTTTAAAGGGTTTCCAACATTGTCCCCATTTAGAATAAAGTCACTATGGTCATTCATATTTGTATTAATTTTTGTAATCTTAATCTTTCTTGTCCCAAGTACAACTTCCCCTTACCTTCAATAGATGCCATCGTTGATTACATGGCTGGTTACAAAATGTTATCTCTTATGGATGGTTTCTTGGGATACAATCAGATTCATATCGCTCCTGAGGACCAACATAAGACTACTTTCACCACATAATGGGGAACCTATTACTATGTCAAAATGCCCTTCGACCTTAAAAATTATAGACCCACTTACCAATGAGTGATGACTCAAATTTTTCATGATCTCATCCATAAAATTATTGAAACTTAAATAGATGATCTTATTGCTAAATCTAAACATTGTAAGAATTATCTTTCAAATCTTGATATCATCTTTGACCATCTCTTTAAGTATAAATTTAGACTTAATCCTTATAAATGTGTCTTTAGAGTCACATATGGAAAAAATTTAGGATTCTTATTCTCTCTCTATAGCATTGATTTTGATCCTACCAAAATTAGTGTTATCATCAACATGCCCATTCCTCATTCTATTCCCAACATTCATACTTATTTAGGCAAACTTTGGGCAATTAGACAATTTATCCCCAAAATGGCATGTTGAATTCATTCTGTCAATTCACTTCTCAAAAAAAAAATTGCTTTAGAATGGATGGATCCATGTCAAAAAAACTTTGATAACATGAAAGAGTCTTTGCTTCACCCATCTACACTTTGTCTTCCTTCCAATGATAAACCTTTGATTATATATACTTCTTCCACACCTATTTCAGTTGGGGCAATGTTTGCCCAACAAGATGATACGAGAAGAGATTATGCTATCTAATACATTAGCCGAGGCTTCATCGATTATGAAACACATTATACCAAAATTGATATTGATTTCCTTGACATTTACATCTATCTAAACATTTCCTAAACATTTACAAAAATTTAGCATGATTACATAATTAAATAGTACTTTGCCTAAACATTTCCTTCTTGTCATGTTTTCTATCTACATCTATCTAACACTTTTTATAGGTTACTAGAATGGATCTTTCCCTTTGTAGTAGTTCCCTCTTTTTCACAAACCTTTAGTCTTCCCTTTTGGTCTTTTGGTTTCTTGATGTACCATTGTCTTCTTTATCTTTTTGCACTTTCTCTTGTTTTTCACACCACTTGGGTTTTTATTTTGTGAGTTGCTTCATAAAACCATGGATAGGACCTAACATTCTTCACAAAACCACCATCTTTTAATCATTTTTCTCTCTTGTTTTTGTTTACCAATGTTGTTTTGTCATCCCTTGGGGTTTTCTTTTGTGAGTTGATTTGTAAGACTATAGATAGGAACCGACATGCCTCACAAAATTACCCTCTATTTGCTTTATTGTTTCCTTATTTTATGAATTTGTAGTGTAAGACGTAGATAGGACCTAGCCCTCTTCATAAAATTACCACCTTTTTCATGTTATTGATCCTTGTTCTCAACTTTAACTTATACTTCTTTTGCTAGATGAAATCCTCACAACAATCTATGTTAGCATGTTTTCCTCCATTTCTCTCATTCTTATGATAAGGAATCACCCTTTATTATCATTGTATCCCTTTTCTTTCCCTTTGTCACATTTTTTACAAATTAAATTAATCAAATTGTTACATGTGTCATTCCTATTGATTTCCCCTTCTTTTCATCTCCACATTGGATAAAACAAGGTTGAATTCAAGATAGCACTTTTATTTCACCTAGATTTACGAGACTCTTAGACCCCATGTTCTTTGAAGTTATCTCTCTTAGAAACCTCATCCCAAGTATTCAAATTAAAGTCATCTTTAGCACCCATGTTTGGTCTTTCAAATCTGTATAGAGGAGGAAGAGAAAAAATTCATCAAGAAACTTGAAATCCAAATCATTTAAAACAAAAGGCAATGATATATAAAAGTCAAATTCACACCAAAAAGATGTGATTACAAGCACATATCCTATCTCCAATCGAATATCAAACTTCACATTTGTCCTCAAATAAATTTGAGGTCCTTCAGGGTGCAGTAGGCTAGTAGAGTGGAATAGGAGATTTCAAAAAACTCTATGGTGATACCTACTTTCTCATGCAAGTACCCAATCTTCACAGTAGATCGATGGCTCTGTAATGGGTCCTAAAGAATGGGGAACATGTCATGGGGAGGTAGGTCTATTTTAATTTTCATTCATTTAACCTTCATGGGATACTCTATATACTCTATTTGTTGACCTAAGACTTGTGCAGCTAAGAGAAGTTCTTCATTGTCCTTAAGGTTGAAAGTCCTCTTATTTTGACAAACCTAATTTGAGTGTCTTGACTTTGATAAAGAGTTCCTCTACCTTGGTTTTTCCTTCATTATCCCCTCCACCCATTTCATTTTCCCCCCTGATAGATAAATTATTATTCCAAATTTGCTTTCCCTTCTTATTTAATTCCTTCTTCTTAATCTCTTAAAAATATGCTAGCACTACTTTGTTTTAGTTTTATCTATCCTTGGAGTGAAACAACATGTTTGAGCAAGTATGGATTATTTCTTTATTTACTATGGTTTATTTCTTTATTTACACCATCACTTTATATTTCCTAGACTTGCTTTACTTTCCTTTTACCATTTATCATTGTTTTATTATTGTGTTGTTACGGACACCTGAGTTTGTACCCTTTTTCCATTTTTGAGTGAGTTTGAATTGTTCCTTCTCACTCAACAATGTCGTTTTCCTTTTTATGCACCTTTTTCCATTGATGAGTGAGATGTGAATTATTACTAATCACTCTTCAATGTTGTTTTATCTTTTTGTTTAGTATTTTACCATTCATTTGTTTTATTACCATCCTATTTGACATGTATCCTTGGTTTGATTTGGTGAGTTTTTCTTTCTTACTTAAGGATAACTTGTTTGAGTTTTTCAGTTTTTATTAGCTTTGGCTTTATGGTTACCCAATTTACTCTCATTTTTTACTTGGTCATTTTGTATAACATAGCACTTGTCACCCCAGCTTGCCAAATTTTTGAAGTACGTCCCATCCTCATAGCACTAGCTATCTTGGCTTTTCTTACATTTTTTTGTTTTTGCTATTTAGTTTTGTATTCTTGGGTTTGTCAAAAGTATTCTCTATGCCCTACATAATCAAAACTAAGAACACAATAGACAACCATCTTGTGATAAAGGTAAGTCAAGTTATGCATCACTTTTTCTATTTAGTTATTTACTTTTTAGTCATTTACTTTTTAGATTAGTTTCCCTTTCAATTATTTACTTTCAGTTATTTTTGTTTTTAAAATACTATAATTTTTTTTAGCATCAGCATTGTGTGTTACTATGTTCTTTCTTGAAGCACCATCCCCTATTACACCTTTGTGACACATGATGAGCTTTGAGTGGGGCATATATATACATGATATTTTCAACTTTTTATCAAATATTGATGTTTTACAACATGTCAAGACTCAATCTCTATGAGTGCATGCCCTAAGGGGTGCACTGAGAAAGGGGTGGGCAGACCTTTAGTTCTTCACAAGATTATTGTCCCTTTTTTTGCATTATTACCAATCCAACCAGCTCCCAAAACCATTCTCTAAGCTATTTCTCCTCCCTTGAGTATTCCTCCAATATTTTTCTCTTTCCATCCCTCATTTCTTATCTTAAACTCCTTTCAGACAATCATTTGTATTGGGTCAACTTGGTCAACCCATTACAATTTAGGGGTATTCTATACTTTCTTAGCATGGTATCCCTTTGGCTAACCTAGCTCATACCTAGTGAATTGTCCTTGAAAACACACTGGGTCGACCATGTACAGCTGATGTTCCCAAGAGGAGTTAGGGTAAGATACATCTATATATATAAGATCATTTTAGTCATTATTCATATGTGCAATCAAGATTTATTATTTTCTTTTGATTCTTCACATTTTGCTCTTCCACCATTCTACTTGAGGAGACTTAGCTTAGGTTTCTTATTTGGAGAATCTAGTATTGTGGATAATACTTGGATGCTTTGGCCTTTCTTAGTGATCCTTACAAACCACAAAAACCTGTTGTAAAACCTCTTTGGCCAAGGGAGATATTGAGTCTCGACGGGTTCACATTCAGGTAAGTATATTCTAACTTTATTCTCCTCTCTTTTAGTAGATAGAAGTAGCATAAATGTTGGCTCAAATAATACTATCTTTCATATTTCATGTATTAGGTTTTTTCTCATACTTAATTTAATTAAAGTTCCTTATACATTGTTTTTTTTTTCTAACCCCCACTTTATGCCACAAGCTTTGGTGTGCACTAGATTAGATTTACTTTCTTGTTATTAGAATAAGTGAAATGTTTTAAACCTTAGAACTCTATTAGGTTTTTGTGCAATTATGTTTGACTGTAGACTTTGTAACCCTTCCTAACATGATATGTTGTTATAATTGATCCCCTAATCAGGTCTAGCAGATCCCCATATTGGTCATGCTCCCGCTTAACAAGTGTATCCCCTATCAGAAGTATAGGTATGCTTTATCTTCTCTGAGCCAGGATTGATTTATAGACATAATGTATTTTTGATTGCATACACCCTCCACCAAAAATGTTATATTGGAGGATAGTTGACATATGTCCACTACCCTTAATTGGACATGTTATTGGAATAAAAGGGAAATCCATGTCGACTCCCATCACTCTTTGCATAAGCTTTGGGAAATTGAGGAGCATATATGAGTAGAGATAACCAACCTGGAACCCTATTTGTTGATGCTAAAGGCTCCTCCATGCCTTAATTTTTCCTAATATTTTTCATTATTCCTCATATTCCATAAATATGCAGGATCATAGATTGTGGATCTTTCTCTAGACTAGGTAGTAAGGTGGAATCACATATTCCATCCTCGTGACACTTCCTTTCCAAATTTTTTTATTGTGTGAATTTACAAGTTTACTGTAGCATCATAAAAAAAAATTGGAGTGAACTATTTCCTTCCCCATCACTAACAAGGGGCTCTAAGAGGTCCTTGTCTAACCAAAAATAGGTCAATTTGATATCATCTTAAAAGTACAAGCCCAATTCTTCACCACTAAAAATGTCTTATCGTCTAAAATAAATGACACTTGAATATCAAGTCCTATAATAGGTGAGATGTACTTTTTACAAAATTACAATCACTTATTTGATTTCATAAATAGACTAAACAAGACATGAGCTTGAAAGTACAACTTCATCAACTATATGAAGTTACATTTATTTCTTGATTCCCCACAAAATTTTCCCTATGCTACCAACCATAATATTATTTATAACCTCAAAATATGATGATGGTTCTTTAGCCCAAGAAGTATATGGAAATAAAAATCATATAGACAAATATATACATATGGACTCACATTACCATCCAACACAAAAACTTGGCATTTTCAACACCTTGTTGACATGGCTATGAGAATATCAGACAAAGAACATCTAAATCAAGAGATTTAACATCATCTATATTATTCCAAAAAGATGATTATGAGGAATGTCAGGGCAAAAAAGTGATCCAAAAATCCCAAATGAAATCTCGCATTAGACAACATACATATGATTATAAGCAAGGTTACTCTTCCTTAAATAAAAGGGACAATAGATATGCTTGCAAGGATCCTTGGGAGAAGAAACATCACCTCTCAATACATTCGAGAACATACTTGACAAGGAAAATGATAAAACTAATACTAAATATCACAAAGGGATGTACGTTATCCTGTGTAGCCATAGTAAAATATATATCGGTAAAACAAGATCATCAACTCAAGTAAGGATTAAAGAACATTTTACTGACCTCAAACAAAACCAGTTCCAAAAATTTAATAGCCAAGCATTTTCATAACATGGGCATCACATTTTCATGGATAAAATTAAAGTAATCACTGAAGAAGAACACTACATAAACATATGAATTCAAAAAGATATGGACATTGAAAAGAATCTAAACAATATGAATAAATATGATAGTTAGAATATAAGCAACAACTAAAATCCAATGATGTCTTTTAAAGAATGAGAATAATTATAATTCCTTTGAAACCAATCCAACCTAGAACTATGATAAATCACTAATTAAGACAAAATATGTGATTTTTTATTCATTGGTCTCATCTTCCTGATGATGTGCCAAGCATAAGGCTTGAAACATTGAGTTTTAAATAGTTTCACCATTGTTTTCCAATCTTCAATTATAACCTCTTTTATTTATTGCCACAAATTTGCCTTTATTATAGAGCTTTAGGGTTTTGTGGTGTTGTGACTTTCATGTGGTTTTACAATAATGAGAAGCTTATTCTATATATTTTAAATGTTTTGTATCATTTCAGTGGTATTGTAGCTATGTGAACCTTGTAAGCTTGCAATGTTCTTTCTACAATGGCCAATATAGTTCTGCAAAACTTTTTTCTTTCTATTTTTCGGTACTCTGGGTATTTGAGGCCTTCATTTGAAAAAGGAAAGGCCAAATCCATTCCAAAAAAAATAATGAACCAAATAAGAAAAAAGAAAGGATAGAGATATCAATTTAAAATAAGACTTCAACACACAAAACTCATTTAAGGCCTAAAACCATGGAATAATGGAGAAATGGAAACCAAAAAGGAGCAACAATGAAAATTTAGAATTTAATAAAATATATGAAACAAAAAAAATGAAAACATAATAAAATCTCACTTATTTACATAAATTTAATTATTTATCATTCTTTGAAGTTCTCAAAGTTAGGTGGCCCTAAATTTGCAAAATTTGGACATGTTGGTGACATGTATTTGATATACCAACTATTAAATAGGGCAATATATATGTGGATGTATAGTCGGCAGCACACCAATTGAAATCTTGATGATTTAAACATTAACTACATGGTAAAAAGGCCCATATTCTAGCACAAGCAATAATATTGAGCTTTCAAAATATAAATATCAGGTGGAATTCGGTTATGCATAATTGGGAAAATAACACCTCAACATATTACTAGTATAAATTCATAATTACCAATTAGTAGCTCAATAAAATGTGGTTTCCAACACAGGGTTTTATATGTTTGTAAGTTTAAGTGTAATCATTTTTTAATTAAATACTTCCAATAATTAATTGAGAAAAGTTTGGACTATTTGATTAGGTTCTCAGGAGTTATTAAATTTTAGGGTTTTTACAATTAACCATAGATTATAATAAAATTGTGGGATGCTTTGGCTATTATTTTTTAATGTTGTGACACAACACAATTAGGGTTGAAAACCCTTTCATTTCAGTATAAGCTATAAATTCAACATGGTACTGATTACCTACACCCATATAAAGCTCAGAATTATCATCATGAAGCTAATGCATGGCATATCAATGGCAATCTATGGAGATAGAACAATGATGACTATGGTGACACATTATTCCATATCAATGGCAAAGTGGTAATCTAACTATTCCATTTCAATGATAAAGCGGTGATACAGGTATGAAGCTAAATAAGCGTGAATTTTTATTAAAATTTTGTGGTTTGCTTTTGGTATTGTTTTTTAGTTTTTTGACATAGACACAATTAGGGTTGAAAGTCCTCCCATTTTAGTTTAAGCTATACAATTCAATATGGTACGGGTTATCAACACCCATATAAAGCTCAAACAATTAAAAACATAAAATAATTCTAATCTATGTAAATAAAATCTAATCTAAATTGGTGATGTTAGAAAGAAAAGGGAAGAAATATGAATTTTATTCTTTTATGATCCTCCTATGAACACAAAATCATTGATGATGAATACTCCAATTCAATGGAATGCAACTCCAATATATAAAAAAACACTACCTACAATAAAATTAAGATTCAAATTCATCACAGATAGTTCAAGACCTAAAATGATTCATTAAACTTTGCTTTATGCATAACTACCTCCCAAACATGAAGTCTAATTAAATAAACCTTATGGAATCCATGCAAACAATTTTACATAGTGTGCACAAACATATATTGAATCAGTAAAATGGAAGACATAACAAAAAAACTATTATAGTATAAACCCATATTGATATCAAATCACATATTATTCCATTGTTTCAAATGAAATACTTCATTTTATTAAAATCCATTTTCTTTTAGTGTTTCCTTACAAGAGTGTATTACCAACTTGTGTACTAAAAAATGAGACCCATATTACAATGTTATATATTTCTTGTATAACTTATATAGCTTTCAACACCTCCCCCGCAAAGGAAAGATAAAATGAGTCAATTTCAAGACCCTCTTCAAATACTACAAAAAATACAAGTTTTATGTTTAACTTCCTCAACACATTAGAGATAACCTTACATGGTCAACAAGAGAAGTTAAGTTAGCAATGACAGTGAAAGAAGTGGCCACTGCCCCTATGACTAATCTAGAAAGCATTACAATCCTCCTACCAAACTCTGCCATGCTTGAATCACATTCAACATGCTCACCCTCCACCAACAATGTTAGATTGCAAGATAGTTGACATATGTCCACTGCCCTTCATTGGACATGCTATTGGAACAAAATGGAAATCCATGTCGACTGCCATCACTCCTTTCATAAGCTTTGGTAAATTAAGGAGCATAGATGAGTAGAGGAAACCAACCTAGAACTCTCTTGGTTGATGTTATAGGCTTCTCCATGCCTTAAGTTATCCCAATATTTTTCACTATTCCTCCTATTCAATAAATATGCATGATCGTACATTGTGGCTCTTTCTCTAGACTAGGTAATAAGGTGGATGTACATTTTTCCATCTTCATGATACTTCCTTTCCATTTTTTTGTATTTAGTGTGACTTTACAAGTTTACTTTGGCATCATAAACAAAAATTTGGATTGAACTATTGCCTTCATTGCCCCTAACAAGCATATCTAAGACATCCTTATCTAACCAAAAAGAGGTCAATTTGATAGTCTTCAAAGTACAAGCCCAATTCTCCACCATTGAAATTGTCTCATCATTTGAAAGAAATGACACTTGAATATTGAGTCCTACAATAGGTGATACGTACTTTTTCCAAATTTTCAATCCATAAATAGATTAAACAAGACATGAGCTTGAAAGTACAACTTCACCAACTATATGAAGTGACATTTATTTCGTGATTCCCAAAAAAAATTTCCTTACACACTACCAACCATAATATTATTTAGAACCTCAAAAATGATGATGGTTCTTTAGCCCACTAACTATATAGAAAGAAAAATCATATAGACAAATATTTACATGTGGACTCACATCACCATCCAACACAAAAACATGGTATTATCAACACCCTGGTGACATGTGCTATGACAATATTATACAAAGAACATCTAAATTAGGAGATAGAACATCATCTATAGTGTTCAACGAGAACAATTATGAGGAAGGTCAGGGAAAAAAAGTGATCCAAATACCCTGAATGAAATCTCGCATTAGACAACATGAAGATGATTATAAGCAAGGTTACTCTTCCTTTCATCAAAGGGGTAACAAATATATTGGCAAGGATCCTTGGGGGAAGAAACTTTGAAGTAACATTCTCCCCTCTCAATACAATTGGGAACATGTTTGGCAAGGCAAAAGACAAAACCAATCCTAAATGTCACAAAGGGATCTATGTTATCCTGTGTAGCCGTGGTAAAATATATATCGGTGAAACAAGATGATCAACTCAAGGATTAAAGAACATTGTACCGCCCTCACACAAAACCAGCTCCAAAAATTTGCCTTTTTTGTGATAACATGAGCATCACATTTGCATGGATAAAATTAGAGTCATCACTAAAGAACATTACATCAAAATAAGCATTTGAGAAGCTGTGGGAATTGAAAAGAATCCAAATAATATGAATAGAGATGATAGTTCAAAACTAAACAACAATTAGAATCCAATTATTTGTCTTGTAAAGAATGAGAATAATTATAATTCCTTTAAAGCCAATCCAACCTATAATTATGAGAAAATCACTATTTAAGACAAAATATATGATTTTTTATAAGGCTTCACACATTGAGTTTTAAATAATTTCAACACATTTTTTCGACTCTTCGGTTATAACCTCTTGTTTGTTGCCACAAATTTGCCTTTATTATAGAGCTCTATGGATTTGTGGTGTTGTGACTTTGATGTCCATTTACAATTATGAGAAGCTTCTTCTGTAGCCTTGTTGTGGTATTGTAATTATGTGAAGCTCGTAAGATTACAATGCTCTTTCTATGATGGCCAATATGGTTCTGCAAAGCTTTTTTCTTTTTATTTTGCGACAATCTGGCCACTTGAGGCCTCCATTTGAAAAAGGAAAGGCCAAATCCATTCCAACAAAAAAATAATGAACCAAAGAATAAAAAAAGAAAGGAGAAGGATATCAACTTAAAATAAGACTTCAACACAAAAAACTCATTTAAGGCCTAAAACCATGGGATAATGGAGAAATGGAAACCAAACATGAACAATAATGAAAATTTATAATTTAATTAAAAATATGAAACAAAAAAAATAAAAACATAATGAAATCTCACTTCTTTATAGAAATTTACTAATTTATCATTATTTGAACTGCTTAAAGTTAGGTGGCCCTAAATTTGCAAAATTTGGACATGTTTGTGACATGTATTTGATATACCTACTACTAAATAGGGCAATATAT
The DNA here is from genome assembly GCA_037957365.1 of Torreya grandis. Taxonomy (NCBI): domain Eukaryota; kingdom Viridiplantae; phylum Streptophyta; class Pinopsida; order Cupressales; family Taxaceae; genus Torreya; species Torreya grandis. The sequence continues at coordinate 999,456 of JARHVA010000766.1, read as the reverse complement.
ATGTGGATGTATAGTTGGTAACACACGACTTAAAATCTTGATGATTTAAACATTAAATACATGGTAGATATGCCCATATTCTAGCACAAACAAGAATATTGAGCTTTCAAAATAGAAATATCAGGTGGAATTTGGTTATGCATAGTTGGAAAAATAACACCTCAACATATTAGTAGTATAAATTCATAATTGCCAATTAGTACTTCAATAAAATGTGATTTCCAACACATGCTTTTATATGGTTATAATTTTAAGCGTGACCATTCTTTTATGAAATACTTCCAAGAACTAATTGAGAAAGTTTTGGACTATTTTGATTAGGTTCTTGAGAGTTATTAAAATTTTAGGGTTTTTACAATTAACCCTAATTTATATTAAAATTATGGGTTGCTTTGGCTCTTGTCTCTAGTGTTGTGACACAAACACAATTAGGGTTGAAAACCCTCTCATTTTAGTATAAGCTATAAAATCCAACATGGTAGCAATTACATACACCCATATAAAGCTCAGAGTTAACGTCCTGAAGCTAATACATGGCATATCAATGACAATCTATGGAGATAAAACAACGATGACTATGGTCACTCACTATTCCATATCAATGGCAAAGTGGTGGTCTAACTATTTCATTTCAATGGCAAAGCAGTGATATAGGTATGAAGCTAAATAGTCATGATTTTTTATTAAAATTTTGTGGTTTGCTTTTGGTATTATTTTCTAGTGTTTTGACATAGACACATTTAGGGTTGAAAGTCCTCCCATTTTAGTCTTAAGCTATATAATTCAATATGGTAGGGGTACCAACACCCATATAAAGCTCAAACATTCGTAAACATTATATATATATATATATATATATATATATATATATATATATATATATGTATGTATATGTAAATAAAATCTATTCTAAATTGGTGATGTTAGAAAGAAAAGGGGAAGAAAGATGAATTTTATTCTTTTATGATTCTCTTATGAACACAACATCATTGATGATGAAAATTCCAATTCAATGGAATAGAACTTCACTATATAAAAAACACTACCTACAATAAAATTAAGTTCCAAATTCATCACAGATATTTCAAGACCTAAAATGATTCATTAAACTTTGCTTTATGCATAACTAACACCCAAACATCAACTTCAGTTAAATAAATTTGAAGGCATCCATACAAACAATTTTACACAAAGTGCACAAACATATATCGAATCAAAAGAATGGAAGACATAACAAAAAATTATTATAGTCTAAACCCATATTGATATCAAATCACATATTACGCCATTGTTGCAAAGGAAATACTTCATTTTATTAAAATCCATCTTTTTTTAGTGTCTCCTTACAAGAGTCTTTTACCAACTTTTGTACTAAAAAATGAAACCCCTATTACAATGTTATATATATTTTTAATAACTTGTACAGCTTTCAACACCTCCCATCCGAAAGGAAAGATAAAATGAACACTTTCAAGACCTTGGTCAAATACTACAAAAAAGACAAGTGGCATGTTTAACTTCCTTAACGCATTAGAGAGAACCCTATATGGTCAAAAAGAGAAGTTAAGCTAGTTGATCCGGGCAACAATTCGAGGTGACCATTCGGTGACAGTAATTCCTCGAATTTTGTATTGTTTTCATTTTGTATTGTCGGTGACAATTTTGTCCTCGAGCGATTATGTCCTCGAGCGTTGTATTGTTTTAATGCTAGGACATATGTCCTCGAGCGTTGTATTGTGTTAATGCGAGCGTTGTATGGTTTTAATGCTGGGACGTTAAATCGTCACCCATTAATTCCTCGAGCCACGCAATCTCCCGAGGTTGTTTTCAAAAATATGTATAAATGCATTGTAACTTGAAAGGGGAAGGCAGACATCTCTTCTCAGAGATAAGCGTATGTTTTGGAAAAACATCTCTTCCCAGAGATAAGCCTATATTTGTATTGGAATCTGTAAGTAATACGACGTCTCTTCTCAGAGAATTCATTGTTATTGTGTTGTTTCCGTGTTATTGCAATCTTCGTCAACCAGAACTTCTGAGTTTTGGATCACTAGTAATGCTAGTGAAATAAGTGGCCATTTCCCCTATGACTAATCTAGAAAGAATTATGATCCTCCTACCAAACTCTGCCATGCTTGAATCACATTCGACATACTCGACCTCCACCAACAATGTTAAATTGCAGGATAGTTGGCATATGTCCATTGCCCTTCATTGGACATGTTATTGCAACAAAAAGGAAATCCATGTCGACTCCCATCACTCCTTGCATAAGCTTTGGGAAATTGAGGAGCATAGATCAGTAGAGGCAACCAACCTAGAACCCTCTTGGTTCATGCTATAGGCTTCTCCATGCCTTGTCCCAATATTTTTCACTATTCCTCCAATTCCATAAATATGCATGATCATAGATTGTGGCTCTTTCTCTAGACCAGGGAATAAGGTGGATGCACATTATTCCATCCTCATGACACTTCCTTTCCATTTTTTGTGTATTTATTGTGACTTTACATGTTTACCCTAACATCATAAACAAAAATTTGGAGTGAACTATTGCCTTCCCCACCCCTAATAAGCAGCTCTAAGAGGTCCTTGTCTAACCAAAAAGAGGTCAATTTGATATCATCTTCAAAGTACAAGCCCAATTCTCCACCATTGAAATTGTCTCGTAATTTGAAAGAAATGACACTTGAATATTGAGTCCTACAATAGGTGATATGTACTTTTTCCAAATTTGCAATCACTTCTTTGATTCCATAAATAGATTAAACAAGACATGAGCTTGAAAGTACAACTTCACCAACTATATGAAGTGACATTTATTTCTTGATTCCCCACAAAATTTGCCTTACACGCTACCAAACATAACAATATTCATAACCTCAAAAAAGGATGGTGGTTTTTTACCCCACCAAGTAGATAGAAAGAACGCTCATGCAAAAAAATATTTGCATGCAGACTCACATCACCATCGAACACAAAAAGTTGGCATTATCAACACCCTAGTGACATATGCTATGAGAATATCAGACAAAGAACATCTAAATCAGGGGATAGAACATCATCTATAGTGTTCAAAGGGAACAATTATGAGGAAGCATTAGACAACATAAAGATGAGTATAAGCAAAGTTACTCTTCCTTACATCAAAGGGAGAATAGACGTATTGGCAAGGGTTCTTGAGAGAAGAAACATCGAAGTAACATTCTCCCCTCTCAATACAATCAAGGACATGCTTGGCAAGGCAAAAGATAAAACTAAGACTAAATGTCTCAAAGGGATCTATGTTATCTCGTGCAGTTGTGGTAAAATATATATCGATGAAACATGACAATCAACTCAAGTAAGGATTAAAGAACTTTGTAACGACCTCATGCAAAACCAATTCCAAAAATTTGCCTTAGCTAAGCATTTTCATAACAGGAGCATCACATTTGAATGGATAAAATTAGAGTGATCACCGAAGAAGAATATTACATGAAAATAAGGATTCGAGAAGATTTGGGAATTGAAAAGAATCCAAACAATATGAACAAAGACGATGGTTGGAAACTAAGCAACAACTAGAAGCTAGTGATTCATCTTGTAAAGAATGAGAATAATTATAATTTCTATGAAGCCAATCCAACTTAGAATTATGAAAACATCACTATTTAAGACAAAATATGTGATTTTTTATTCGTGGATCTCATCTTCCTAATAATGGGCCTAGCATAAGGCTTGAAACATTGAGTTTTAAATAATTTCAATGCAATTTTTCCAACTCTTCAATTATAACCTCTTTTATTTATTGCCACAAATTTGCCTTTATTATAGAGCTTTACGATTTTGTGGTGTTGTGACTTTGATGTGTGTTTACAATTATGAGAAGCTTCTTCAATAGCTTTGTGGTGCTTTGTAGCCTTGCAGTGGTATCATAGTTATGTGAAGCTCGCAAGCTTGCAATGCTCTTTCTATAATGGCCAATATAGTTTTGCAGAGCTTTTTTCTTTCTATTTTGCGGCGCTATGGGTACTTGAGGCCTCCATTTGAAAAAGGAAAGGCCAAATCCGTTTCAATGAAAAAATAATGAACCAAAGAATAAAAAAGGATAGGGATATCAACTTCAAATAAGACTTCAACACGAAGCCCATTTAAGACCTAAAACCATGGGATAATGGAGAAATGGAAACCAAAGGGGAAAAACAATGAAAAGTTAGAATTTAATTAAAAATATGAAATAAAACAAATGAAAACATAATAAAAGCTCACTTCTTTACAAACATTTACTAATTTATCATTATTTGAACCGCTTAAAGTTAGGTAGCCCTGAATTTGCAAAATTTGGACATGTTTTTAATATACCAACTACTAAATAGGGGAATATATACATGTGGATGTACAGTTGGTAGCACACCACTTAAAATGTTGATGATTTAAACATTAAATACATGGTAGAAAGGCCCATGTTCTAGCACAAACATGAATATTAAGCTTTCAAAATAGAAATATTCGGTGGAATTTGGTCATCCATTGTTGGGAAAATAACACTAACATATTAGTACTATAAAATCATAATTGCCAATTAGTAGTTCAATAAAATGTGGTTCCTGACACAAGGTTTTATATGTTTGTAAGTTTCAGCATAACCATTTTTTAATGAAATACTTCCAAGAATTAATTGAGAAAAATTTGGACTATCTTGATTAGGTTCCCAGATGTTATTAAAATTTTAGGGTTTTGACAATTCACCCTAATTTGCATGAATCATGGAGTTCAAAGAATTTTCAAGAAAGGATGATATTGATATTAAATACTGGTAACTCTTTTTTAAAGAGAGATATGTTAATCGAATTTTGTAGCAAGTTTGTATCTTTCTTTGTCATGGCCTACATGACATTGGTTTAATCAGTTGAGTGATGCACAAATGCATTATTCATGGGAAGAAATGGAACAGAGATCCTAAATCGATGAGATATAAAAGAAAAATAGATTAAAGAAGATGATGAAAATACTTTTGATGATGAAAATGAGGAAGAGCATGTAAGGCATGAAGAAGCAAAAATAAAGCATAATGATGAGGAGGCAACTAAAGATGTGCAAAAGGAGAGGCAGAGGGTCTCAAAGAGGAAGAATGATTGGATGATACAAGTTCAAATAGTTGGGCTCCAAATAAATTAAAGTCAATTTTTCAATTTCTTAGATGCATTCAACAGAATAATGTCATTGTGTCCATAAACCCTCGCACTAAATATAACTTCATCAATATTGATGTTACCCAAAATCTACATGTTCAAGCATAGAATATCAAGGGAGTTCAAATAGATGGTAAGAATATTCAAGTTTTTGAAGATTCAAAGCTCACTATGGACAAATATGATTTGCATTCAGATTTGTATGCTTTAGATATAAATGGTGTGAACATGGTTCTTGAATATCCTTGGTTAGAGACATTGGGAACAATAAATATTAATGTGCATAAGCATTTTATGAAGTTTTGGTACAATAAAAGGAAGGTTACTTTATAGGATATCATAGCTGAAAAAGCACATAGAACAATCAAGGTAGAGCATGAGAATGAGATTGAAGTAGGTGAAGAAAAACATGAGAAAAATTCAAATGACAACATAAACGAAGAAACAGTACAAGCAAAGAAGGAACATCTCATCTACTCAAGAGACAAAGGAACCATCAAATGAAAAGGTGGCAGAGACAGAAGAAAAGGTTGATAAAGTCAAAGTATTAGAAAAAGTTGAGGTATATAGACACCCACATCATCATGAGAGGCACCAATCATGGAGCCATATTAGGGAGTGTCATAACAACAATCACATTTGCTATATAGGAAATCAAAAAACCAATCACTATGGCTACAAAAGAAATCAATGGAGCAATCACTTTGGCTATGCATAGCACAACAAGTTATGGGACATGGAACCAGTGGGAAAATCACTATGACTATGCATGAAAGCCATAAAATAACTACTATGATCATGTATGGAATCACGGTAGCACAACGAAATATGGAACATTGAATCAGAATAGTGCATCGAAATATGAAACATGGAGTCAAAGGAATCATTAATTATCGACACCAAGAAAATACAGTTATGATCACGAATGTAATCAAAGTAACACAATTGAATTTAGAAACAAGGTTCGATGGTTATCCCCTGCCAAAATCACATATGGGTGGTTGCATAATCAAGCATGGAGACAAGTGTGTAATGATTTGAAGCACACTCATTTGGTTTCTTCTTATGTTTCGGAGATGGAACATGTCAAGGAGAGAAGAAATGTTATGTATCTAGTGATATGATAAATTAATGTATATGGTTGATGAAGATGTCGACATATGACACATATCCCTCTTAGTTATATGTTTCTAATATATTAGGATAACTGAATAACTTGTGGAATTAGTACACAAGGTAATAGTCAACCTACATTGGGATTAAGAGGTTATTCATCCATTTTTAGTTAGATAGATGTCTATATAAAAGATATGAATATGATTATAAAGGATATCAATCAAGTATTGAGTCTTCTATTGTTAGAAGGATATTGGAGGTCGTCCCCTCAAAGTGACATTCTTCCTAAAGGAGTATTGTATGGTGTTGCCTTGTCTTAAGAGTAACCATTCTATTTCTACATATATTGAATATTTCAGCATCTTGGCCCACCAATATCTGTTATGTTGCATTGATCTACATTATATTCTACATAATTCAAATATCATGTCGATCATAACAAAAATTTCATAACAAACTTTTAAAAGTTGTTATCATCATCTTATTGTGGTTATCTAACATGTAATATTCGTAGAAATACAAAAGAGGGCTTAGATATTTGAGAAAAGAGGATGTTTCTAAGTATCAACATAATACCTATCCAAAACTAATCTCTTTCTAAGATGACTAGTGAGATAATTGAGAGTTTCAACAAACTAAAGGGATAACTTCATAAGGGTTCCAAGCTTTACTAAGGAGCATTTGGGCACTATTATAGAAGAGTTATCTAATTTTATTACTCAAACATAAGCATATCAAATTTTAGTTTTGATGTTCACTGCTCTTACAGCTTGAAGCATGCTTTAATTTCATCTACTCAAGTTTAACATGCAATAAGGTAAAAAAGTGTCTACATTAATTGCGAAAAAACAATTTCTTCCCCAACAACTGGGAGTTTTTTTTTTCTCTCATAAAAAAAATGTACAAAAGACTAGACTTAATGAAAATTGTCACATAAATTCACCACTAACGAAATAATACTCAATGAAACAAACCAATGTCATAATGTTGGTATATCTAACCATAGATTGAACTCAAGGAAGCTCTTATATACAATTAATTGTGCAAATTTTGTAAAAATACCCCATTCAACCCCTTCAATGTCCACATGTTTGGAATTCTGCATTCTAGTGAGGCGTATGAAGCTAAAAGCAATCCCATGTGTATTTTAAATTTATTCAAAATAGTAACACATTCAAAAAAATTGTATCAGCTCATGTACATTTAGCAACTCATTAAATAATAAATCGAGAATTTATCAAAAATATTTTGAACACCCAATTCTATATTCCAAATGAAAAAAATTAATGAAGTAGAAACAAAACGTTTGTGCATTAAACTGTAAGTATCTATATATTTTCTCTGTGATTTATGTATATTAATGGAAAATAAAGAAATGAACTTGTTGGTGCTTATTGGCTTATACTTGAAATTCAATGCAAACTATTGTTTAATCAGTGAGGCTTTTTTATGGAACCCACAACCTTGGGACGCAAACAGAAGCCCGATACCTGGGTATCGGTTTTTATTCCCTACCCACATGCTTTGGGACCCACATTATAACGGGCCATATGACTTTGTGTCCAGCGATTCCAATGGTGATTTGAACCTGGGTATTCATTCTGATAAACCTCAGCTTTTGCCACTCGGTCACACCGACTGACAAAATGAGTTCTGATTGATATTCAAAGGATAAATAATTAAGATATATTTGTCTCTTTACAAATATTCAGAAACATTCATTAATAAAAAAATTATTTTATTTTTCTCCATACAACCAAACGCCAATGAAATAGGATTGGCTGCAGCTTATAATTTTGGTCAATGATTACAAAGAATAACATGTAAAGAATGAATGAGATATGGCCTCAAGAATACCATTTTTCTATGTATAAAGGCCATAACATGACTCATGATAGCTGAGAAAGATTGTTATGGTTTGTTCACTTAAACACCAATCATATTCAATAGATACGCTCCAAAGTAGAGACTGGCTTAAGAAAAATAACAATTACAGTGATGTTATCTGTACTACCTCTTGTTACTGCTTCTGTTGCAAGTCTTTTGGAACACATGCTAGGTTCTTTGACAGTGTCTTTGATAAGAGAAATAACATCTTTATTGCTTAGTGTATCCCAAAGCCCGTCACTTGCAATCACCTGTGAAACATTAGTGACTTCAATAAACATTGTAAAGAATATTCAAATTTCTTTGTTGCTCCAGTAACTTATGATTTCTTTTTCTTAAATAGATCATGGATTTTTAACAACCATCTCATAACTGCTAGTAGTGTTTAAGATAAGGGATTGAAAGCTTACCAAGTATTCATCATCAGTGGATAATAAAATTTCTGTGATTTCTGGCTCGGCAGTTACAGCAGGCTTCAGATCATCATCGCCAATAGAGCGAGTAACCTATAGGAAAAGATGCAAGAACTAGTTCAAGATTTTAATAATTAGCTTTAAAGAGAAGTTAATTGATCAATGACTCAAAAATTGTTAAATTTATTATAAAAAGAATAATGTATTACATGTTACTAACCTACATATTGATAGGATTAGAGATGCTGCAAGAATCCTATAATTATGCACCAAGGTATCTATAATTCTTACCATCTAAACTAAATCAACTTGCCTTATGTTGAATAGAGTTACCATCAATTCCATTCTTTAATTGTTTTCTTGATTACCCCAATAGAATATTATAATAATGTTGTTTCTCAGTTCTTGTAATCAAACTAGGTGTGTAGGAAATCGAAAATTTTGTGCTAGAAGGTGTGCATTTTAAATTTAGTTCTTGATGAATAGAGTTGCTCATTGCATTTCATTCTTGTGACATACAGTAAGTTTGATAACACATACAGGATTAAACCAACTATTTTCATAATAGACAGATATAGTTAAAAGTCTAGAGAGAATCATAGTATCCACTGTTTTGCATATCCATGATGCAAAATTTTAAAATGTGATTACAGATAGAATAATACAAAAATGAATGGTCGGGCAGATAGGTTACTCTGAAAAATAAAAATGCATATCTTTGCATTACATAAAGAAACAGAATTCCCTCATGCTCCCTCCTTACGCTTTCTCTTTCCTTGAATGTCCATGCCCTAGTATCAAGTCCATTTGAAGTATAGTTGACTCAAATTCATAAGAGACGTGCTAGTTTATATAGTTTTATCGTCCACCTGCAATGTTAGTATAATTGACATGTCTTCTAACTGAAAGATCAGTTCTAACTTGCACCATGTCCAATATCCACCCCATAATCACCATAAAAAAACGTTTTCTCACAAATGTACAACACTTTATTCTAACATTTCTTACAAATGTACTAGAGCCCTTATTAGTAATTTTCTACATGGCCCCGTCGGATCATACTCCCATCCTTGTACGTTTTGATGGGCATAAATAGAAATCAACCTTTGGGCTCAAAAGCTCTCGAGGATGTTATAAGTTTGAACAAAACGAAGTGAATATGGATTTATATTTTTAAAACACCCTCGATTAACCAAGGAAACAACAAACAATATATAACCTTAATTAAGAATGGCCAAAGGATAATAGACGTAAGGAAATGAACACAAAACATGACATCAAAATGACAAAAAAGAAAATTACAAATAATGAAAAATTGCTACAAGGAAGAAAGAAAAATATACGATAATGTCCACAAATGATCAAAGAAAATCAATGGGAATAGAAAGCACAGCTAGAAACGATAGCCAGAGGGGGACAAAAATAAGATACTACATCTAAAAGAAACAAGAGGCTACAAGCTAAAAGCTATAAGCTAAAGGAAGAACGGAAGATTCTAACTACCTAAGGCAAGGCGAGGGGATGAACCCCTAATAGGTAAATCCTAAACATGCTAGAAAAGACAACAATGTGTCTTACAATCATTACAAGTAGCCATGTAAGACGAAGACCCATCACCAAGGAAGATAATGCTGATGGTAACCGTGAATGGATATGAAAAGTGACCCTAATCTCTATTAGGATGTAGAGAAGAAGGTCCGACATCCTCAACACCCACCATAAAAGTGTCAATACATGATATGATAATTTCCATGGTAGAATGGCCTGGGCTAAGCAGGGTTGGTTGGCCAATCCTAGGGGTACACACAATGTCTCCCAGAAACTCCCCTAAGTTCCATGGCCAAAGATCCTCTAAAAGCGAAAGAAGAAGAAACAAAAATAAAATCAAGAACTCAAAACGTGGATGCTAGTAATTGAATTAAAGGATGGATTGAAAATCATGGGATGGAAAGGAGGGTGAAGATGTGCATCAGAGACATGAATGAGAAAATGTTGGTCTATGTTTTCATTCCTTGCAAAACTGGATTGCACTCTATGAATATAAAATGTCTTTGCAAGAGATTTTGGCCAAATCTCATTTTTCCAAAGCCTGTTTGTACAACTACTACCATTCTTTGGAACCATGTCCATATGACTGCTGCCATTATTTGGAAGCCTGTCTGTACAACTGTTGCCATTCTTCAAAAGCATGTCCATACGATTGCTACTATTCTTTGAAAGCCCACCATTTTTTGAAACCCTATCTATACAATTGTGGCCATTCATTGGAAGCATGTTTGTATGACTCTTGCCATTCTTTGGAAGCATGCCCATACAACTGCTGCCATTCTTTGGAAGACTATCCATACGCATGTTGCAATTTTTGGAAACCTGTCCATATGACTTGCAATTCTTCAGAAGCCTACCATGCTTTGGGACCATGTCCATATAACTGCTTCCATGCTTAAGAAACTTCCATTTTTCAAAAGCTTGTTTGTACAACTGCTTCCATTTTTCAACCTTCTAAACAACACAAACCCACTTGCATCTTGTAATGCTTATTTTGATAATATGTTAAACCCAATGATTGCAGTCTGGTTTGTGGATAACTATTACCCTCCTTTTCGGTGTTCTCCCCCCTTCCAGCTATTGACCCATCCCTCAAGAAGGCCGACTGTGTCATCACAATGGATTTTCCAAGAATCATGAAAATCCATAGCTCCTTTTCTTGTGACAGTTCTTTAAGTCCTAGTGCACTATTAACAATTAGTTTCTTTGGATTTCTCCTTTTAGGTCCCTCTTTCTTAGGATTATCACATGGTGACGTGCCCACCCTTGTTTTTTAAGTCTCCTATTTAGTCTTATCCCAAAAATTCTTCTAACCCCCAGACAATTTTCATTACACTTGCTCTTCTAACCCCAGACAATTTTCATTACACACCCTTACTCTCAATCACTCGATCTACTAGCTCACATTGCTTATATAGCTATCTACATCAGAAATATCAGATCTACAACGATCATAGGGGACTTTTGGCTTGATTTTGTACAAGTTTTGTTGTTAGAGGTACAATCACTGAGAGGAGGGGGGTGAATCAGTGATACAAGATAATCCAAATTAATTCCCAACTCTTTAAACATTCAGCATACATCAACTTGATCAAGCAGTATAAATATGAAAGCACATACATAAGAGCATACATCACATGAACACATCATATATGTGGAAAACCCTCTTGGGGGATAAAACCCACTAGACCCTACAAGATGGACTACAGTTCTATAATAACAAGATCCAACATTTAGACTAGCACCAATTGATCAAGGAACACCCATCCTTTAGTTGAGTGAGGCACCAATCCCACATGGAGCTATTGCCCTTGTCTAGCTGAGCACCCACAACAACTAGACCTTTAGCAAGCTTTACCTTGCAAGGAGTAACCAACACCCTAGGCAACCAAGTACCCACTTAGCTACCTGAAAAGATCACCTTGAACACCTGTTGCTATTCTTCAACTGATGATGATCACATTTGTTTGCACTCTTCTCTCTCAAACTGCCTCTAGGGCTAAGTCACTCATTAGGTCCAATGACCAGTGTGTCTTCCTGCATCAACTTAATCAGACAAGCATGATTGATCCTCTTCACTCTCTGATGGTCCTCATTGCCCTGTACTTTCTCTTTCAAAGGTTCTCTCCTTTGCTTGAATCCACACATTCACACCTAGCTCAATTAGTCCAATTTGACCTTGTAATTATAACACAAGAACACAATATCACACATTTAACACTTCATCAAGCAAAACAAGAACACAATATCACTTTCAAATACATGGGTCCACTTTATATGACCTCAAAGACATCTTCAAGTGATTACTTCCGCCAAAACACTCTTTTGCTAAAGCACAAATTATTCAAACATTATTCTATAGATACAACCACCATGAACGAACAGACAGTCAACTTCTAAACAATTGTTCACACTGAAATGGATTGGTCAAACCTCCAAAACCCATACAAATAGTCTTCATGGAGTCTACAACACTCTCCAATAGTTAGATCATCTTAAAACATCAAACTACTATCACGAAAAATTCAATTATCCTTCTCAGGTCACTTGCAGAACATGGTCAAACACACAGTCAACTTTGAAGCTTAATATCTTTGATTGTACAAACATTCAGACCTTCTAACCAGATTCACTGGATGCGCCTTGAAGTCCTTTACAACTTTGCTTTTTACTGCATCAAGAAATTCTAGATCAAAAGATATAGCTCAAAAACTGAGCACTGATTTTCCTTCGTAAATTTGAATATTTGAATTCCAACAGTCACTGAGCAAATGTTAAACATCAAGCACCTTAACCTCATCCCGTGCTTCCTGGCAAGTGTGGACAAATACGCATTGTCGATCTCCTCTGAGTAGCTTGATCTTTATCTTGCAACGCTCACCGTTGATCTTAGATCAGAGCTCCCACGATTGTGCCACTTGGCAGCTCTGCGTGCCTTCTGCACATTTGACTCTTTGACTCAACCCGCACCGTCGATCTCTGTCAATACGAACGCCCACGAACCATTGATCTTCTGTCAACTCAACGAGATAGTGACACTTGTCACCAACGCGTGCAATCTTAGACTCTTTGACATTTTGACTAAATACGCACTATTGGATCAAGATCTAGACGATGAACGCTCACTGTTAGATCAACTGACTAGTGACCTCAGACTTCAACATAGTTAAACTTGATGGTCTCTGGCCCATCACAGTCTGCAAGAGCAACTTTGAAGGTCTATAACTTGAGCTAGAAAACACTTCAAGAGTCCAAATTTTTAGGGAACTTTCTTGGCACTATAGACATCTCCATGAAAACCTTTGACCTCAGTTGACTTTATGAGTACCAGAAATAAATGCACAAACTTGCTGGTTCATTCATATCTGTATGATGTGCTATGACGGTTTGGGTTTTCTTAGGCTAGAAGATGTATGTTTCTCACTCCAAATAATCAAGTGACATACCAGAACTTCACCAAGACATCTATGGATGCCTCAACTTCTTCTTTATCCTTACAGACCTGCAAATGTGCCATATATTCTCCAAGCTATCAAACACAACTTCTTTGTCATTAATGCACTAGTATCTCATGATCTCTTTGACATCAATGACAACCTAACATCAATGGCCATGCCCAATATTTGCACTACAACACATTTTCACAAACATTCCTCTTGGCAGGTCAATAGGGTTTGGTCAAGGAGTTTCTAGTCATCTACTTCTGATAACCATGCATCCTCCATGATACTGCTGCACAACACAAAATTTTAAAAAATTGGTTAGTGGTCTCTACACATGCCTCTTGTGGAGCAGCTATGAGGGCATCTTACTCAGTAATGTGAAACTTATTTATATTTAATGCTGCTATAATTGCATATTGAGGGTTTGCGCTCATATATTGTCTTTGGAATATTAGATTGCATTTGGACTTACACTTTTGAATTGCATTCATATTGTTTCATGCAAGATTTGGAAAGTCATGAATAGTGCATTCTCTAAACCTTCTCATTTCATTCAAAATATCAAATATATATATATATATATATATATATATATTAGTTAGAACTTGTGGTTGAATTGAGGTTACCGTTATATTGTTATATTGCAAACTTTCATTTATCATTGCAAGTACCATAGAATAGAGGATATATTGTTGCTAGTTGGACCTACACCCTCCCAAACCCCAAAATTACCACTTGTGTTTCCAACTAGATCTGTAATCTCTAGTCTATAGTGGTGCACCCCATCGCAATGGGTATTAATCGCTATAGAATATGTGAAGACCCTTGGTTGTCGATTGCTTGATTTCTACCCCATCTTGGTAGGCTTTTACAGACATCCTCATTCTTGCATCTACATATTTTACCCGCCTGGTGGGACCTTGTGTCTTGCTCTATCTTTTCAAGCTTCATTTACCTTTGCCATAATTTTCCTGAGCCTTGCAATGATGTTGTGCCTTTTCTTGGAATTATGTGCTATACAATACTACTTCACAATGAATTTTCCTAGAAACTTGTACCGCTACCTTGTTGTGTTTCCAACTAGATTTGTGATCTCTAGTCTATAATGATGCACCCATCACAATGGTTCTTAATCGCCCCTTCTTGCTAGGCTTTTTATAGACATCCTCATTTTTGCAACATCCCTATTTCATTCCTTTCTTCCATGTTGCTACACAAATCAACCTAGGCATCCAATCTCCCACTAATATAAAACAAGGCAAAGGTGAATCCAATTTTAGTTTTGTTTGATGTTGGTGTATGGTCATTCATCTGTGTAAGGACAAGATTCAACGATGCCCAATTTTTTGTTATGTTCACTTGTGCCTTGAGATGTGAATTCCATCTAGAGGTCCTTAAACATGAAACTACTTCTCGTGAAGAAGGTCTAAATGAATGTCTTAAACTTGAAGCATTTGAAATCCGTATTTGTATTTGACCCTCCCCCTTCAAGCATATTCCGCTCATCATGATCACAACTGCTGATGGCATACCTAGCCATTCCACGAAGAAGAAAGATAAGATCAATTCTTGTGAGGTCAGTTTCATCAATAAGAAAAACACTAAGAAAGATAAGGATGGAAAGAAACCTAAAAAAACCTAAGATCCTTGCAAGTATTGCAACTTGCATAGAGCTGAGGACCATTTTGCCAAGGATTGCATACCTGAAAGTGTGAAGAAGATAAGGAGAGGAAGACTCACGTCTTGTTGAACCTAACCATAAGTTGGATGTCTTTAAGGAACCCTTCCCTAACCATGACAAGAAAAATAAGAATAGGAGGAGATGTTCCCATTCTCAATCTTCTTGCTCTTCTAATTATGACGACTCTTCTTCCAACTCTTTTGAGGATGGGCCAAAACACAAGGATTCATAGCTTATTATTACTATCGAGACGGAAGATAGTCCTAGCTGAGTGTTTTGTCACTACACGTTCGGGTCGTACCACCGACCCCTCCAAAGACGCTGCATGAGCTGGTTGTTTCGATCAAGCCTCAAGGGAAGCTAACCCCAAAGTCAAAGTTGACTTCGCGCAAAACATCCAACCACATGCTAGGCTTCAACCGTCATATGTTGTGGAAGAACTTTAATCTCTCTCCACATGAATCTTCCCTTAGGACCTATTGCATCTTTTGCTTGGAATGAAGAACTTTCATTCACAATGAAATCGATCTCCTTAAGGTGGCTATTCTGTAATGCACTCCTAAGGTTTTGCATACCTCTCATTCTCCCAATGATGGTCCCATTTTAATCTTCAACCCATCAATGCTCCCCAATTTTGACATCCTCTAGGCTCATGTTCCTTCCCTCTCTACAAGGATACTTCAATCAAGAAACATGGCATTAAGCACTATGTCATGGATGAGGGCGCAACTTTGAACATCATGTCCATTATATGTTCAAGGCTCTCGAAATTAGCCACAAGAATCTCTATATATCTGCTCATAATTGTGTTGGTTTCAACAAAAACAAAGTCAAACCTATATCCAATATCAAGCTTTGTGTCAATGTCGATCTTGATTTATCATACAACCTGATCAATGGTTGGCCTTGGACTACCCATGTGAAGGATTTCCCTTTGCTTACTTTTCCAGCAGTCCAATTTAAACATGTAAATAAACTGTCATTATGGTTGATCCCAATCCTTGGGCTTGGGGCAATGCAAAATTTAAAGCCAAGGATTAAACTCTTGTTATCTTTACCCAAGAATCAACGGTTGACCCTTTCCTTGTTAAGGATATCAAATTTCAGTGACTATTCCTAGTGAATTCTCATCGCTTTAAGGAATATATGGAAGCCTTCACTACTTTCACAAGTCCTCTACTTGGCCCCCCTCTTTGCAAACATATTTGATGATCTCACTCTTATTGATTGGGATGAATCCCGCTTTAGATCCAAAGTTTCAAAACAGCCACCTCGAGTGTTACCTTATACACCTCGATGCTTATCACATCTTTGATGAGCGAAAGTGAAAGATGTTGATCTAGATAATGTTGTTGTGTGTGTGTGCAGAAGCTAAATTAAATAAGATGAGAACAGAGAAAGTAATAGAATTGGAACAATAAATATATTTATTTGTTTGCACATGTCCTACATGACATACTCTTCAGAAAGATGTATGACTATCTACTTTGTTACTATCTGCCTAAATAAAGTTACAAATATGTTTAAATAGATTGCATGCCATGAAGTCTAAGAAGTCGCCATGGAGGTTAAATCGTTTATCCTTCCACATATGACTCTTCATCTTCCAATGGTTACACCTATGACCTCCAAATGCACGGTGTGATGACAAGTGTTATGTCATGTATCAGCTTTGGAAGTGTCAAATGGTTGCACACAGAATTGGGCATTATGAACAAGGTTGGATGGTGGGCACTACGCAATTGGCCAATGTCACACAAAGGTGGTGAGCACGGTGAGTTCTGCGCAAAACGATGTGTTGCACGAGTGTTAGTGATGGAAGTTGAGACTGAATATCTGCATTTTGGCATGACGTATTGCCCCGTGAAAGGAGACGTTGTCCCTCAACCCCTCACTGGCTAAGCCTTTGAAACTCACACATTGTGTCTTTCAGGTGGGGTACACGTGATTGTCCTTGGCTCTCTGCGGCATGGATCCGAGTGTTGCACATAATGCACATGATGCATGAAGCTATTTGGTGGTGCGAAAATGCGCGGGTATATGAAACATGTTCCCTACCTCTTTGCATGGTGCGCATGATGCAAGAGGCTGCACAAATAATTGCATGGATTTGTGCAAGTGACCAAGCCCAAGGCACTTAAGGTTGATGCGTGGATCTACATGGTTGCATGCAGATCATTTGCCCTTCCCTGAGAAGCAATAGTTCTGATTGCATGAAGTCTTGGATGCAAGTGTGGTGCAGTCTTCTTGGGATTTCATGCGACAAGGGTTGAGTGTGAAATCACTTCAAGAATTCAATATCATTTTTTATCGATTGAGGTGACGATGCTCTGAGGTGGCTATGTACACACCATTGCGTTTATGCATGTAAGCATGCCCAAGAAGGATATTGCAAGAGTCAATTGGTGTGCCATCACATACTAGCTCCTCTCTGAAAGGATGGATAGCATATGTGAAGTGGCATTGGCACGCAACATGTATACGTTTGGCATGGAAGGAATTTATCCATCCTAATTTGCAAGGACACAGATGAGGCATGAGATTAGTCGCTTGACGGTTGTTTCAAAAATGAGGTTCTCCATGCTACCACCATCAAGCAAAATTCTAGTGGCTACCCTTGCTCCCACATCTGAGAATGGAATAGGCATTTTACTTCAGCATCAAGCAATACTCGTGCGGTTACTGCGCTAAGGCCAGGGGCATCAAGATCTATGGTCTCCATTACTACGAATGGCTCGTCTTCAAGATCCTCTGATCCTATGCACACAAGCACGTTATTCTATGCATGTCACTCTGCATTGCAGTGACTGCTAGTTTTTTGTTTGTTGCACCATCTACCTATCTTGGACGATTTGTTCTATGTCTAAAGGTGATGTATGCTTTGGTGTAGAATTTTTTTTCCGTTTGCCTTTTTGCTTTGACTCCTCACTGGTTTATAATGTAGGATTTTGCAAATACTATGTACAAATTTTTATCTTGACATTTCAAATCAACATCCATGATCCATCATCAGGAGAAAGAGTTATGTGCAAACAACAAACCTCCACTACCTTAAATTGGGAAATCATACAAGCCACTAGTGATGTATTGATTGAGAAAGTATCTGTTATGAATTATTGCAGTAGATACCTTAGTGGCTTTTTCCAATGATTTTTGAAAGGCTTTTTTCAATGATTTTTGAGTTATGCATCACCTCCCTCTCGATTAATGAGACCCTCCAAACCCAAAATGAAAGAGCTTCCCCAAGAAAGGTATTATTAAAAACAAGCTATACCCTAACCACTACTAATGATCAAAATGTTTTCTTAATTTGCAATGTATTTAAGAGTTTCTACTTAAGAATTTCTAATTCTATCAAATTATTATTAAAGTTAAAATTTCTATAGTAAAATTTTAACCAATAAAGGAGAATTATCATAACATCTTTTTGGTTTAGTAAAAACAAATATTTGTAACTCTTAAATACACTGCAAATTAAAAAAACATTTTGATCATTAGTAGTGGTTAGGGTATAGCTTGTTTTTAATAATACCTTTCTTGGGGAAGCTCTTTCACTTTGGGTTTGGAGGGTCTCATTAATCAAGAGGGAGGTGATGAGTAACTGAAAAATCATTGGAAAAAGCCACTAAGGTATCCGTTACAACTATTCATAAAGATACTTTCTCAATCAATACATCCCCAATGACCCGTGTGATTTCCCTATTTAAGGCAATGAAGGTTTTTTGTTCACACAACTCTTTCTCCCGATGATGGATCACAAATGTTGATCCGAAACGTCAAGATGAAAACTTGTAAACACTATTTCCAAAAGCCTACAATATAATCTATATGAACTACGAAAGCATCAAATCTCTCATCCTCAATGGTTGTCGCATAGTGATAGGCTTCTCCCATCGTCTTGACCTTAACCATCTTCAAAGTGGACTGAATGAATGGACATAGGCCATTGGAGTACTTGAGGATTCCATGCTACTCTGACTTGAAGGAGCCCAATTTTACATGGAGATCATGGACGACATCAGTCTAGGCTTGGACTAACTAGTCATGTCCTTTCCATAGTTGTGACCTCTAAATGTAGTGATCATCATAAACATATTTAGGATAATATTCATCCTTGAAGGCTTCCGGGAATTTATTCCAAGTTAGCTCAGACTCATCTTCTATTTGGTCTTTCTCCCACAAAGTGTGCGCTTGCCACCACTTCTTGACGGGTGAAGAAACTTTCAGAAGTGCAATCTTCATCTTTTCTTCATCAGAAAAGTCATTCATAGAAAAATATGACTCTAATTGATCTAACCAGTTATCCACTACATCTACATTTATTTTTCTCTCAAATACAAAAATGTCTAGATTAGCTTTACATAAGGTGTGAGTTGATGGAACTACCTGTCCAAGGCTTTCAGTGAAGTGCCCAAACAAAAATGTTTTTTGTTTTTGAAGAGCCTTTTTAATCTCATACTTGATCATCACATGGACATCATCTTATGCTTTGTTGTCTTTCGCCCTCTGAACTTTGCTAATATGGAATGGTAGGTAGTCTAAGGGATCTTGTGATGCGACGTTGAGCTTTAGATACTTTGACCAAGTTCAATGAGACATGCAATATGATCCACTGCTCTAATACAAATGATTTGGTTCCTAGGTGGTCCGGGGCACAACACTCCGGATGAGGATCTAGATGATGTGTGCATATACAAAATCTATATTAAATAAGATGAGACTAGAGAAAGTAATAGAACTGGAACAATAAATGTATTTATTTATCTATGCATTATGCACATGACATACTCTTAAGAAAGATGTAAGAATTTATTTGCTACTATTTGCCTAACTAAACTTACGAATATGTATAAATAGATTACATGCCATTAAGGCTGAGAAGCTATTATGGAAGTTGAAACGTTTATCCTTCCACTTGTGACTCTTCATCTTTCGACGGTTACATCTCTGACCTCCAGATGCGTAGAGTGTTGACAAGCATTCTGTCGTGTATCAAATGTGAGTGTCAAAGGGTTGTGCGCAAATTTGGATGTTGTGTGCAGATTTGAGCGTTGCGCATAGGCACATTAAGAAGTTCGCCGATGTTGCACAAAGGTGGCATCTGTGGTAGGTGCTACATAGAACGATGTGTTACATGGAGTGTCAACAACAAAAGTCAAGACTAAATATCCACATTTTGGCAGAGAGTCTTGCCTCATGAAAGGGGGCGTTGCCCCTCAACCCCACACTAGCTAAGCTTTTGAAGCTCATGCACTCTGCACCTTCTAGGTGGGGTGTGCATGGTTGTCCTTGGCTCTCTACAACATGGTTCTAGGCACTGCATAGAATGCACATTATGCGTGGAGCTGCTTGGTGGTGCAAAGTTGCGAGAGTATGCGGGCACATTCCTTGGTTTTGTGCGTGGTGCACACGATGCAAGAGGTTGCGCGCAAAATTGCACAAAGTTGTGCAAGTGGCCAAGGCACTCAAGGTGGTTGTGCAGCTATGCACAGATCAGCAATGCATTGGAATCACGTAGCATTAGGAGCATTTGGAGCAAACTCAATTTCTAGGTTAGTTAATTTTTATTTTATTTTTATACGCAAAACAGCATCTTGCCTTCCTATGCTGGCTTTAGTGGCATCTATGGCTGAAACAAGTGATGTCGTGCTTGCTTTGGTGACCCATATGGATGAAACAAGTGATATCATGTTTGCCTTGATGGCCCATATGGATGAAACAAGTGATATCATGCTTGCATCAACTAGTGGTGTGCATGCTTCAACCATCCTTGGCCAAAATCTGATTCAAATGCTCATGTTACAAACATTATTATATGAAATAAGAATGGAATGTGTTGTGGCCAACATGCCCCCTTTTCTTCGAAATGGGGGACCCCTCTTTAAATCTCCTAAACTAGAGTTTCAAAACCCTTTCTTTTGCTCTTGTTGATAGCCCCTGCTTAAATCCTTGGAATATACGTCGCCCTGAATTCTCCAAGCAGCAACAAGCCTCATTTATTTTTATAACTAAGGTAGACTGGTTTTTTCGTGAATTAAGATGCTAACATTGCAAGTCTATTTTCGACGGAAATTCCTGGAGTCTCATTCCTTTAACAGAGCAACGGATCCGTCACGCTTCGTGGCAAATCGAATTCTTAATAAGGGATGAGTAAGTATTAAATGAATTACATACCTTTTTGCTTCTTTCTTAATTTTTTTTTGTGGATTTTGCAGAAGGAAAGCCCAGCCGAATGAGAAGGCACCATGTCGCCAAGTGTCAGAGCGGCTACTCCTTGGACCTGTGAAAGATGTCAGAGCCTAGGAGAGCTCGGCGAAATGAGAAGGCACCACATCGCCAAGGGTTAGAATGACCAATCTCTGAACCTGTCTGAGATGTCAAAACCCGGGAGAGCCCAATCGAATGAGAAGGCACCATGTCGCCAAGTGTTAAGAGTGACCAATCCCTGGACCTGTCAGAGATGTCAGACCCCCAGAGAGCCCAACCAAATGAGAAGGCGTTATGTCACCAAGGTGTCAAAATAGCTATTGGATATAGTCATTGATGTATGAAGGATTGTCATTGATGTCAAAAGCAGCGTGTGCTATTATGCATTAATGACAAAGGTGTTGAGTTGAACATACTTGTTGCAGAGCCCCATGGAGTTGTGTGTGTACTTTGAATGACTATGAAAATACAAGAACAGTCATATGAATGCTTTTGCTCACATGGTTATCTTGACAGATATGGCTAAGTACACAGGTTGATGTTAACAAAATTTGCACGTATGGCAGCAGCTGAAGGAAATGATCACACTATGATAATTAGGTTTGTGCCTACTTTTTGTGGTCTAAGTTCTAAGTCATAAGGATGAGTAGAGCAAATGTTACAAATGCATAAGGTTGTCCCTCAGCTAAAAGCCTACTAAGTTTCCATACTTAGTCGATTTTGCACCTTTGCATTTGTCTGGGGAATTATTTCAGAAGAAGTGACTCGAGCAATTCTTTTGGAAATAATGGTAAAGGAAATTCTTTCGGAAAAATATTGAAGACTCTTCGGATAGAAAGCCCACAACAATTGTTCCGAAGCTTTGGAATTCTGTCGGGAAAAGTGTTTCGGCGAAATTGTTTAAGTTTCTATCAGACAAATTGTCCCGAACAAAAGTCCCGAAGGAAATGGATCCCAAACAAAAGTTCTAAAGGGAGCTTTGCAAAAATACCGAAGGGTAAGTGACCCGAACAAAGTTTCCGAAGGGTACATTTGCACAAATTCTGAAAGGTATGTGTTCTAATCAAAAGTTCCGAAGAAAGCTTTACAAGAGTTCCGAAGGGTATGTTGCAAAATTTCCGAAGGGACACTTGCAATTGTTCTGAAGGATAGTTCGAATGGAGCAGAGGACACTTGCAAAGTTTCCGAAAGGTTTTTTGAAAAGCCCCAAAAGGTACATGCCAAAAGTTCCGAAGGGCACTTAGACATTTTGTCGAGGAAATTGTCCCGAAGCCCCTTAGACAAAAAGCCCGCAACAATTTGTCCGAAGGATATGCTCCAAAGGGTATGTGCCACAATCACAAGTCCCGAAGGTTAATTGCGGGAGATTTGAAGGGCACTTACCAAGTCTCGAAGGATATAGTCAGATGGGTCAAGGACCATTTCAAGTCTTCGAAGGATAATTCGGAAGAAGTGTAGGGCACTTTCACAAGTGCCGAAAGATCAAGGCAAGATAAAGATCAAGCATATCTGAGATGATCGAAAGGAGCAAAAGCGACCCAATTATATAGGAGATAGCAAGATGCAAAAAGGAGCTCGATGGTTAATGAAAAAGCGAGATAAAATGCATGCTATTTTGGAGATCCAACGACTTGTGGGACCTTGGATAAAGAGATCAACGAATGCACTTCAAAAAGTTGAACTAATGCATACAAAAAATCTAACGGAGCAAGATAGACTGTGAATGGCGCCAAAGATAAGATCAACGATCCTTATTTAAAGACATGACCAGATAAACAGTTAGCTCGATGCGTTGACACAAAAACCAAGATTGATCGATTCAACCAATCAATCTGTGATTACAAGATATGCGCATTTAAGATTTGGCAAAAACGGTTGCCATAGTTAATAAGAAAGAGCGACGAGTTCCCTTGAAATGAGATGCAGAGAGTGAACATGTCAAGTCGCATTAAATAAGAATCCAGAACTGGAACCAAAATAGGGTAGTTTGAGTGTGAACATTATGTGGTGGCTAACCCTTAAAAAAAAAACCTATCACATATATTATCTTCATGAAAAAGGTAAGTGGGTAGCTGCCACTATTTGCAATTGCTATTACGATTGCCAAAGGCAAGCATCAGAGGAATACAAAGGGTGTCAGACAGAAAATGCAGACACAGACCTAGACAACATAGAGAAGATGAAGAGAGTGCAGAGACCAAGATAAAGTGTGTCAAATAGATATACATACAGACACAAAGTAAGATACAAGCATAGTTGAAGAGAGGCACTTAGAGATAAGGTGTGTAGTATGAGCAGTTACAGAGAAGACTTGTAACAAGGAAATAGAGTTTGATTCTTTTGTATTTTGAAGTTGTAGCTTCATAATTCTGATCGGTTGGTGCCATCGGACAGACTAGTTGGTGCTCAAATAGAGAGTAGGTGCTTCCTTAGAGTGGGTGCTCTTGAATGTCACCAGTGTGGTTTTGCCAGTGAAACGTTTCACTGTGATGCTGGATTAGAACAGTAGATTCTAGCAGCTATTCTCACCATGGTTTTTCCCTTTGGGTTTTCCACGTATAAATCCGGTGTAATGTGTTTTTGTGTGTGATCTTTGCATCTATTCTTTAATATGCATATGCATTTGTATCTTCTCTAAAAGATTTAATGAACTATTTTAGCTGATCTACTGATTCACCCCCCTCTCAGTAGATAGTTGTGTTCAATAATTGGTATCAAAGCCTAGGGTTCCTTAGGAGAAGCCTAATTAGCTCAAATAGATCTTGATTAGTGAACACAATAGCTAGTCAAGAAGGATCCTCCTCAAACAAAGCACCTCTCTTTGATGGATCCAACTATGCTTTCTGGGGTATATGAATGGAAACATATCTATCATTAGGGTTTGATGTATGGATATCTGTGGTAAATGGATATATAGCTCCTGCTATACCCCCTATTGATCAAGTTGCCAAGAAGGCATATGAGAACAATGTCAAGGCAAAGAATGCTATTCTTTGTGGTTTGTCAAATTCAATGTTCGTCAAAGTTATGCACTGTCAGAGTGCAAAAGATATCTGGAACAAGTTAAAGAGCACCTATGAAGGAGATGACAAGGTGAAACAAGCCAAGCTACAAACATACAAAGGGCAATTTGAGAGTCTTAAGATGAATGAAGAGGAAAAGATTGCCGACTACCTCCTCAAGGTAAATGAAATAGTGAATGCAATTAGAGGTCTTGGTGAAAAAATCGAAGAGTCAACCATAGTCAAGAAGATCCTAAGATCGTTGTCATCAAAATATGATTCGAAAATTTATGCAATAAAAGAAGTAAGAGATTTGGACAAACTCACTGTTAATGAGTTGCATGGAACATTTACAACGTATGAGATGAGAATAGCAGAGACTGACACTTTTAAAAGAGAAGCTGCATTCAAAGTAGCAAAGCAGGTAAAAGAAGAAACATCTACGTCTAAATCTGAGGAGACTAATGGAGAAGCTAACTTTGTCAGAAAACTACAGAGAGGATCAGGAAAATATAAAGGCAACTACCGTTCAAATGCTTTAAACTGTGGTAAGGTAGGACACTTTGTTTCCAAATGTCCTTATAATAAAAAAGGACAACTCTAGGCAAGTGGAGAGCAGTGAAAAGGTGAAACCCCACTATGCAAAAAGGAAGAAATTCTTCAAGAGTAAGAAAGGGTTATACACAAAAAAAGACAGTGACTTAGTGAAAGATAGTGATAATGATAGCTCCGATGATGATCATGATTGTGCTTTTGTAGCTAAGGGAAATGAATTCATGTTCATGACAGAAGAATCCACTTCCATAAATCAAGAACAAAATGAAGATGAAGATTGGGATGAAGAGGAAGGCGAAATTAATCTAGATGGTGAACTTGTTTGTGCTCTAGAAGAGATTGAGAAACTAAAAAAAAACAACTCAAAACAGAAGAAGCTTAGGTAAAAAGAACTTGAAAAATCTGATCAAATGATAGTGATTCTAAAAACTCAATTTGAGGAGGCTAAAAGAATAGAAATAGTCAATAAGGATCTACAGTCCAAATCTGAAGAATGCATGAAGCTTGAGGCAGAAATAGTAGCCTTGAGGAAAGAACTTGAGAAGGCAAAAGGCCAATTAGATAAAAGTCTAAAGTTGACAAAAGAATCAGACATTCTTAGTGATCTAATTAGCGTTCAAAAGCCCTCAAATGAAAAAATCAGGTCTTATATATGAGAAAGGAAAATGTTCCTCAACTAGTACGTCAACAAACCTATATGATAATTTCAAGATAGGAAAAGCAGAAGCAAAGAAAGAGAGGTCAGCAAGGACACTAAGAATAATCCAAACAAAGATAAGGTGAAAAAAATAAATTCTAAAAAGAAACCTGAAATCAAAGATGCAAAAGGATATACTAAAGTGGCAGACTTGAAAAAACAAAAGCGTATGAAAGTTCAATATGCTGCACCAAAAAATGTGATGACCAAGTATTTTTCATCATTTTATGGTTATTGTTTCAGCTGTAATCAGTTTGGTCATAGGGCTATTGAATGTAGAGTTGTACTTACAAGAACTAATTTTGTAAGTAGAAACTCATTTGCTCCTCTGTTAGATTCAAGTACAATATGCTACAATTGGAATAATTTTGGTCACATAGCCAAGGATTGTAGGACTAACTTTGCAATGTCAAAAATAAATAATGTAAAGAAAGGCAAGTCTCCTAATGAGAACAAAGGTTCACAAGTCATTAATAAAGAAAAGAAAATGACATAGAAAAGACCTAAGCAAATGTGGAAAGTGAAAAATCAATCCTTGATTGCTCAAACAGCACTCCACGCCAAAGAGCAAAATTTGTTGGTGATAGATAGTGGGTGCTCAAGGCATATGACCAGTGACAAAAGCAAGTTCACCAAGTTGAGTAAGTGCAAGGAAGGAACTATCAGTTTGGGAGACAATACAACAGTAAAAATCAAAGGCAAAGGAACCTTGCATATAGATGGTAAGCTTCCTACATATGATATTCTTTATGTTGAAGGATTAAAGCATAATCTACTGAGTGTCAGCCAAATGTGTGACAACGAATATAAGGTCATATTTAATGCCGAACGCTGCAAGTTAAAGAGATTTGACAAAACAGTCGCAAAAGGGAGAAGGACCGAGAGTAATATCTACACTTTTGTTGAGGTAAATGGTAATAGTTGCCTCATAAGAAAGGTTGATGAAAGCTGGTTGTGGCATAAGGGAATGGGTCATGTCAATTTTGATAATTTAGTCAAAGTGAGTTTGAATAAGTGTGTAAGACATATGCCCAAGATAACCAAACCTGCAAATACTACATGCAGAGAATGTCAATTAGGCAAGCAAACAAGGGTCAAGTTTCAAACAAAAGAATATGCGACTACAAAGCCTCTACAATTAGTTCATACTGATCTTTGTGGCCCTACCAAGACAAGAGGATCTAAAGGAGTTCATTACTTCATGTTGTTTGTAGATGATTACTCAATAATGACATAGGTAACCTTTTTGAAGGACAAATCTCAAGCCTTTGAAAGATTTAAGATCTTTAGAGCCATGGTTGAAAACGAAATGGGAAGAAAGATCAAATGTTTGAGATCTGATAAAGGTGGAGAAATCACCTTCAATGAGTTCATAGAATATTGTGAGAAGCATGGGATTAAAAGGCACTACTCTACTGCAAGAACTTCACAGCAAAATGGAATTGTTGAGAGAAAGAATATGACTGTTAAGGAGATGGCCAGAACAATGTTGAAAGAAGCCAAACTATCTGATGGATATTGGAGAGAAGCAGTCCAAACAGCAGTATACATCTTGAACAAAGTTCAACTGAGGGTGAAGAGTGATAAAACCCCATGTGAACTGTGGTATGGAAAACCTGCATCTGTTAAGTACTTCTGAGTGTTTGGAAGCAAATGCTACATCAGAAGAAAGGAGGACAAACTAAGAAGTTTTGAATCAAGATGTGATGAGGGAATTTTTCTTGGGTACTCCACTCATAGCAAAGTCTATGTATGTTACAATAAGAGGCTACATAAAATAGTTGAGAGCATCAATGTCAAGGTCAAAGAAGGTTTTAAAAATGTTGAACCTGATGAGAAGATTGAAATTGAAGATTTAGAAAGAGCAGAAAATGAAGAAGATAGTGAAGAGGAGGAAGAAAAGAGTGAAAAGGCACCTCCAAGGTTTGTTCAAAAGGAACATCCCAAGGAGCAGATAATTGGCAACAAAAATGAGGGAGTTCAGACTAGGAAAAGAGCTGCAATGAACAAGGAGCAAGTAAGTTTTGTTCTATTTTCAGAAATTGAGTCTATAACTTTTATTGAGGACAGCAAAGATGAAAACTGGTTAGAAGCCATAAAAGAAGAACTAAGCCAAATAGAAAAGAACAGAACTTGGGAATTAGTTCTTAGACCCTCAAATAAGAATGTGATAGGAACAAAATGGGCTTACAAAAACAAACTCAATGAAGATGGAGCTGTTATAAGAAACAAAGCAAGATTGGTGTGCAAAGGATATGCACAAGTAGAAGGCATAGACTTTAAAGAGACATTTGCTCTAGTGGCAAAATTGGAAGCTATAAGAATGTTTTTGGCATTTTCTGTTCATAACAAGTTCAAAGTATATCAAATGGATGTAAAGTCAACCTTCTTGAATGAAAATTTAGAAGATGAAGTCTACATTGAACAACCGAAAAGTTTTCAACTAGTAGATGAAGAAAATTGTGCAGACTGAAAAAAGCACTGTATGGTCTGAAACAAGCACCTAGAGCATGGTATTCAAGATTGAATCAATACCTGCAACAACAAGGTTTCACCAAAGGATGTGCAAACAACAATTTGTACTTTAGATCAGAAAGTGAGCATATGTTGATTATTGTTGTCTACGTAGATGATATCATTTTTGGTGGTAGCAATAGTGATATGTGCAAAGAATTTGCTACACAAATGCAAAGTGAATTTGAAATGTCTATGCTGGGAGAACTTTCCTTCTTTCTTGGTCTACAAATTGCACAATCTGATGAAGGGATATTCATATCTCAAACTAAGTATGCAAAGGAGATGCTCAAAAAATTTGGAATGGAAGATAGCAAACCAATTAGTACTCCCATGATAACTGGATGCAAGTTGAGCAAAGAAGATAAGTCCCTTGATGCAAATAATACCATGTACAGATCAATGATAGGTAGCCTGTTGTACCTAACTGCATCTAGATCAGACATCATGCAAGTAGTATGCATGGTTGCAAGATTTCAAGCAGCGCCCAAGGAATCACATGTCAATGCTGTGAAAATAATCTTCAAATACATCAAGAGCACAATTGATTATGACCTGTGGTACCCTACAAGTGAAGATTTCGCTTTGATTGCATATGCAGACATTGATTGAGCAGGAAGTGTGGATGACAAGAGAAGCACTAGTGGTGGTGCATTTTTCCTTCGAAATAAACTTGTGTCATCGCTGAGCAAAAAGCAAGAGTCAGTTACGCTTTCTACAGCAAAAGCAGCGTATGTAACAATAGCAGCATGTTGCACCCAAGTCTTGTGGATGAAGCAGACTCTCAAAGACATTAAGGTAGAATACCAAGTACCTATTTCTATCTTTTATGATAGCTCAAGTGCCATAAACATATCCAAGAATCCAGTGATGCATTCCAGAACCAAGCATATATCCATCAGATATCATTTTTTGAGAGAAAAGGTTGCAGATCAAGAGGTCACAATGAAGTATGTGCCAACAAAGGATCAAATTGTAGATATATTCACCAAGCCTCTTCCCAAGGAGCAATTTGAGTATCTAAGAGAAAAGCTGGGAGTAGTAGCTCCCACACCACATCACTAGATTCTAGTGATAGGACATGAGTCCAGGGGGAGCACTGCAGGAACATTATTAACTCCTGGATTAAGAGTAAAGGCAATTTTGGTGAGAAAGTTGCAGTCCCTTTGCCATTTGATATCAAAGGAGGAGAAAAAGTTGTGTTGGCTCTAGATCATTATGCCCATCTATATAGAGATATGTAGATTATTTAGATATGTAGTGTGTTGGCTCAGACCAATGCTATATAAATGATCCTTTGAAGAATGATGGAGCCAGGGGAGCTAGATTTGAATGTGTCTGTGTAGAGTTTAGGCAAATGTGCCATTCCTTAAGGGAGAGTTCCTCACAAAGTGTTTTAGCCTGTCAAGTCTAAGGATCGGAACAACCAAGATACCTGAAAAGGAGCAAATTGTTGACATATTATGGCAGAGACTATCATTAATGTCAAAGGGGGTGAAAGCAGGTAAAGTCATTTTGATGATGTGTTGCCATCAATGACAAAGGGGGAGATTGTTGAACATAGTCATTGATGTATGAAGGATTGCCATTGATGTCAAAAGCAACATGTACTATTATGCATTAATGACAAAGGTGTTGAGTTGAACATACTTGTTGCAGAGCCCCATGGAGTTGTGTGTGTACTTTGAATGACTATGAAAATACAAGAATAGTCATATGAATGCCTTTGCTCACATGGTTATCTTGACAGATATGGCTAAGTACACAGGTGATGTTAACAACATTTGCACGTATGGTAGCATCTGAAGGAAATGATCACACTATGATAATTAGGTTTGTGCCTACTCTCTGTGGTCTAAGTTCTAAGTCATAAAGATGAGTAGAGCAAATGTTACAAATGCATAAGGTTGTCCCTCAGCTAAAAGCCTATAAGTTTCCATAGTCGATTTTGCACCTTCGCATTTGTCTGGAGAATTATTTTGGAAGAAGTGACTCGGGCAATTCTTTCGAAAATAATGGTGCAGGAAATTCTTTCGGAAAAATGTTGAAGACTCTTCGGATAGAAAGCCCGCAACAATTGTTCCGAAGCTTTGGAATTCTATCGGGAAAAATGTTTCGGCGAAATTGTTTAAGTCTCTATCGGACAAATCGTCCCGAAGGAAATAGGTCCCAAACAAAAGTTCCCAAGGGAGCTTTGCAAAAATGCCGAAGGGTAAATGACCCGAACAAAGTTTCCGAAGGGTACATTTGCACAAGTTCCGAAGGGTATGTGTTCCAATCAAAAGTTCCGAGAGCCTTACAAAAGTTCCGAAGGGTATGTTGCAAAATTTCTGAAGGGGCACTTGCAATTGTTCCGAAGGATAGACTTGCAAAGTTTCCGAAAGGTTTTTTGAAAAGCCCCAAAGGATACATGCCAAAACTTCCGACGGGCACTTAGACAGTTTGTCGAGGAAATTGTCCCGAAGCCCCTTAGACAAAAAGCCCGCAACAATTTGTCTGACGGATATGCTCCAAAGGGTATGTGCCACAATCACAAGTCCCAAAGGTTAATTATGGGAGATTTGAAGGGCACTTACCAAGTCCCGAAGGATATAGTCAAATGGGTCAAGGACCATTACAAGTCTTCGAAGGATAATTCGAAAGAAGTGTAGGGCATTTTCACAATTGCCGAAGGATCAAGGCAAGATAAAGATCGAGCATATCTAAGATGATCGAAAGGAGCGAAAGTGACCCAATTATATAGGAGATAGCAAGATGCAAAAAGGAGTTCGACAGTTAATGAAAGAGCGAGATAAAATGCATGCTATTTTGGAGATCCAAAGACTTGTGAGACATTGGATAAAGAGATCGATGGATGCACTTCAAAAAGTTGAACTAATGCATACAAAAAATCTGACGGAGCAAGATAGACTATGAATGGCACCAAAGATAAGATCAACGATCCTCATTTAAAGACATGACCAGATAAACGGTTAGCTCGATGCGTTGACATGGAAACCAAGATTGATCGATTCAATCAATCAGTCTGTGGTTACAAGATATGCGCATTTAAGATTTGGCAAAAACGGTTGCCATAGTTAATAATAAAGAGCGACGAGTTCCCTTGAAACGAGACGCAAAAAGCATACATGTCAAATCGCATTAAATAAGAATCCAAAACTGGAACTAGAATAGGGCAGTTTGAGTGTGAACATTATGTGGTGGCTAACCCTAAAGAAAAATCCCTGTCATATATATTATCTTCACGAAAAAGGTAAGTGGGTGGCTGCCACTATTTGCAATTACTATTACGATTGCCAAAGGCAAGCATCAGAGGAATACGAAGGGTGTCAAACAGAAGATGTAAACACAAACCTAGACAACATAGAGAAGATGAAGAGAGTGCAGAGAGCAAGATAAAGTGTGTCAAATAGATATACATACAGACACAAAGTAAGATAAAGGCAGTGTTGAAGAGAGGCGCTTAGAGATAAGGTGCGTAGTATGAGTCGTTACAGAGAAGACTTGTAACAAAGAAATAGAGTTTGATTCTTTTGTATTTTGAAGTTGTAGCTTCATAATTCTAATAGGTTGGTGCCATCAAACAGACTAAGTTGGTGCTCAGATGGGGCGTGGGTGCTTCCTTAGAGTGGGTGCTCTTGAATGTAACCAATGTGGTTTTGCCAGTGAGGCGTTTAACTGTGAGGT
This sequence comes from Torreya grandis, assembly GCA_037957365.1. Classification (NCBI taxonomy): domain Eukaryota; kingdom Viridiplantae; phylum Streptophyta; class Pinopsida; order Cupressales; family Taxaceae; genus Torreya; species Torreya grandis. Next base: position 967,532 of record JARHVA010000766.1, on the reverse strand, counting down.
TGGATTAGAACAGTAGTTTCTAGCAGCTATTCTCACCGTGGTTTTTCCCTTTAGATTTTCCACGTATGAATCTAGTGTAATTTGTTTTTGTGTGTGAATGATCTCTGCATTTGTTCTTTAATATGCATATGCATTTGTATCTTCTCTAAAAGGTTTAATGAACTAGTTTTAGCTGATCTACTGATTCACCCCCCCCCCTCTCAGTAGATAGTTGTGTTCAACAATGGCCAGTCCTCAGACTTGTCAGAGCCTGAGAGAGCCTAGCTGAATGAGAAGGTGCCATGTCAACAGGTGTCAGAATGGCCAGTCCCCAGATGTGTAAGAGATCTCATAGCCTGGGAGAGTTTGGCCAAATGAGAAGGCGCCACATCACTAGATGTCAAAACAACCACTCCCCGAACCTATCAGAGATGTCAAACCCTGAGAGAGCCTGACTGAATAAGAAGGTGCCATGTCGCCTAGTGTCAGAGTGGCCAATTCCCGGACCTATCAAAGATGTCAAACCCTGAGATAGCCTGGCCAAATCAGAAGGCACCACGTCGCCAAGGTTTCATAATGCCCAATCCCTAGACCTGTTACAGTTATCAGAGACAGAGAACCTGACCGAATGGGAAGGCACCATGTCGCCTAGTTGTCAGAATGGCCAGTCCCTTGACCTGTCAGAGATGTCAAAACCTGAGAGACCCCGACCAAACCAGGAGGCGCCACGTCGCCTAGTAAGGCAGATGAACTAGCAACCACCTAAGGCCCTAGGAATGTCAGAATAAGCTATGAATGAGGCTTAAGAACCAATCAGGATGTGCCACATGTCCCTAGGCAACACATCACTCTTCCTAGGGGAATGACACGGAGTGCAAAACCGTGCCTAGGTGCTAACCATTAATAAGAGGACCAATGAGCAGATGACACGTGTCGAAAGATGGGAGTTAACCAAAACGCCTCTAAGAGTTGTGACCATGTGCCTACCACGCACTAGGCATTAACAAAATAGGAAGTTGGGCCCGACTAGACAGTTTTAAATCATCCCCTCGCCATTGCTATATCCGGCTAGAGGCGGAGGATCATGGGCTCTGAATTCAACTATGGATTTAGAAGTATAGAGAGAAAAAACTAGCCACCGACTCAAATTTGAATTCGTAGCAAGTGTGCCGCCAAACGCCATTAATACAAGGGGTTGTATGCATGCATTTATTAAAGCCTAAGGCAAGCTCACCAATGGTTACCACTACTACCTTCGAAAACACTCTAACTCTTAGCTCTCCAATTCTCATAGAGCACCCCTGTATTCCGTGCCTCCTACGCGCAGAGCTTCTCCATTGTCCCTCCATCCTACTACAATGGTCGCATCCTCTTTAAACCCAAAGGCCGAACCTGAATACTGAGATACCACATTCTCGGCTGGCTTGACCAAATTCAAGCACTACGACTTATTCAAAGTGGTCGAGCAAGTCCCTAGGGATTCAAGCTCCAACAATGACCAACAGGTAGGGTTTGAAGATGCCCTTTGGCCTTGCAAGAAGTGTAGACTTCACAGAGCCACTCCCAAGCCAGAGGCATTCCCCTGCACCGACTTGTTCATCAACCTCCTTCACAACACCATCCGCATACAGGACGAGGTCCATGACTGATTCACCTAACTCTCGACACCAGATTGCCGATATCTCCAGGAACGCTTACAAGGCATACTACTCCTTCCCGAAGTACACCTTATCTTACGATGCAACAACGATGATGGTCTGGATGTGGACCTGCCAAATATACGATAGCCCCCACGACTAGGCTGAGAACCCAGATGTTAAATGGGTTAACAAGGAGGATATTAATGCGTACATGATCCGCACCTTTCAAGAGGAGGTCCAGGTAGGCATGATCCTTTTGAACCGATTGTTTGGGGCCTAGGACTGCTTGCATGTCAATGAGCTATGAGTGCCCCTCCTCCATATGATCCTCACACGTTCAAAAGTCCCAGACATGGAGGATTGATCAACTTCAAGTTGGTCAATGCAATTGCAAACACTCGAGACAAATCCAATTTCTATATCATGGGCTACCTCATGGACGCGGTCTGTTGGATGCTCTCTTTCAAGCTTGCGATTTTTTCTACGTGGGTTCCTAGGGGCTCAGTAGTCCATGTGGTCTTCTACAAGCTATATGGCCACCAATTCCACAACCACATCCAGGACATATGCAAACATTTCTACCCGGTGGTCTACCAAGCAATCAACAAGGTCCCATTGCCCCAGCTATCGAAACCAATCAAGGATTCCATCACCACCATCGAGGACTACTGGCTTTATAGGGAGGACAACGTGATCTGGATTGCGGGTTTCCTCAAGAATCCCCTCCCCCTACCATATTTCGTTCTGGATTGTCTAGCAGAGCTAGAGATTGCCTATCAACTGGTGGAAGGCATCTTTGGCTTCTGTATACAATGTCAACAGAAGGCATGCCCACCACTCCCGATCACAATCAGGCACCACATCTACAAGGCCTTCCCTCCAATTCAGAAGATGGTGGCCGGGTGGGCCTCCTTTGCCCTAGCAAGATGTGAGCTCCAGCACTGGGACCCCCAAGGGGATAATTAGAGCTCACTTGGCACAGTATTCAACACACCACAATATCAACTATGATCATCAAGCAGAGGATGATGACAAGCTCTACTTGGATGCCACCGATGACCAGGAGGTGTTGTCCTAGATCGTGACAAAGAAGAAAGGCAAGAAGGTTCAGCAAGTCCATCTATGCCTCCTCCAGCGCTTGCTTAGTCTGCGAAGGATGCAACTTCGACTCCTGTTATCTCCTAGAGAATCTTGTAGGGCATCCCCCCACCATCTCTTCCTCGTGCTCCAAGTCCAGCTCTGCCTCCTCCAACAGTGCCTGCTCCTCGTGCCCCGACTCCACCTCCTCCAGTCGCTCCTCAAGCCCCGCCTCCACCTCCACCTCCTCCAGCAGCTCCAATAACCCGGCCGCGATAGAGCCAGACCCAAGCTACTCGACGCTAGGACGCCCAGGCACAATCAGCTCAACCACCAACACCTCAACCTTGAGCTGCACAGACCCTAAGGTTTGACGTGGCTGGTAGTCCGAGGGTGAGCCCGGAGTGAGGCTCCCAATAGGTACCAATTCAAGTTCCCCCTCTCACACCTCTAGTTTCTCCCATTTCCCTTCCACCCATCACTCCCGCCACTTTCCAACTCCCGATACTGGCACCCACCAATTTCGCTCCGCTCCCACAAGCCCCACAAGTGGTGCCTCTTCTTTTCCACATTGCCACCCCTCCGTCAATCTCCCAAGTACCTTTGGCCTTGGTCCTCCCGAGCATCCTTGCCTCTTCGTTCCCCTCCTCTCCATCCATCTCACAACCCAGACTCCTCCTGGCGCCTTCCTTGGGTGTGCCTTTATCAGCGAACACGGCTAAGGATATCAAGAGCATACCACCAACAACAAGAACCCTCCCAGTGCCCACCCCAATCAGCACGACGCTTCCCTCAGCGGCAACAAGTCCTCCATCAACCCCTGCAGCTCCTGTTATCCTAACCAATCCATCTACTGCAACATCTGGCGCTGACCCGAGTAAGAGGCCGAAGAATAAGTAAAAGGCAACTCACACTCCGTCTCCAGCTCGAAGGTCTTCTCTAGTCCAACCTTCTCTGCATGCCTCAACAGTTCCTCTGGCCCCAGTCCTAGCACTTCGACGCCTTGCTCCCCAGCGCCCTCTTTCCATTACCCAGTGCGCCATGGGATTGGCCTTCGACCAACCCATCTCTTCCCTTTTGTTCAACAACCATTTTCCAAGGGCAATTCACCCGCAGGTGAATTTGACCCAAGAACAGTGGCGGTCGTAGATGTTCCCATGGGCCTCCCCCTTCATCCTTCCTCCTTTCGCTCCCATGCCCCCTCCGCCTCCACCACTTTCCTCGTTCACTCCCTCCACTTCCTCCATCTCCCCTCCACCTCGTCCTCCCTCTTCACCACCATTTTAGCCACCCCTTCTACACCTCCTGCAACCCGAGGAATGGTCCCAAGGTCACAGGGGCCGGAGATGACTACTCAAGGTGACCCAAACGTGCAGTGGAGCTTTGACTGAGTCTCCAGAAGCATGAGGACACTGACACATAAGTTTGTCCAAGAGGGGAAACTAGTGGTTTGGCAGACCCATCGAGACCTGTTCTCCCTCACCAAAATGACTTACACTGGGGAAGAAAGGATGGCCGAGGACCCACTATCCGTTCTCCGGGTGATTCATGATATGTTTGAAAAGCTCTTTGAGGACATGCAGAACCAGGTTTGAACCTTAGAAGCCCAAGTGAAGAGCACTTTTCCCATCAGGTTGATTAGGCAGGTCAAGGACACCCTCTTACTACTCTTTTCAGCTCTTGGGAAAGTAGTGGACTCTGGCTGAGACCAACGTACTTATCCCGAAGGCCCAAGCCTACATGGAGAGGATTGCGGAGATTGACGAAAAGTGCAGGAAGCTACAACTGTTGATCAACAAAAGGATGTTCTTGGAGCTGAAACTAATGCCGACCTTAGACTTGGGGTTGTATCAGACATACATCGGAAACATAAGGGTTGCTATGGAGGAGTGGTTGGTTGTTGCTCGCACTGCAACGGGACCCTTGGAAGAGGGCAAGAAGAAGATATTGACCTACTTCAAGGAGGTCAATATCATTGTGCTATCCACCCAAATGGCACCTTGCTGGACCAAGGGAAATTTGGAGTCCACCTAAGTCAATTCGACCAGGGCATGAGGGAGAAGGTCATTAGAGCAAACCAAGAGGAGGCCTGAGTAGTGTGTAATATTCCTAATCAGAATATTATACTAACATTTGGAATCCTTGGAAATCCGTTTAAGATAAATATAGATTTTATACTTGAAATAATATTTTAGATAATAAAAAAAAATTATATTCAGAGTTTTCTGATCTCAAATAATATAATATGAATCCTCAAGGGGTTTCATCCTTGAGTTATTGTGATGACAAGGGTTTTCGTCCTTGAAATCGGATTACACAATTAAGGGGTTTCGTCCTTAAGAGCAATTGTAAAGCATGATGCTTGTACAAGGTTATTTATTTGAATACATGATTGAATGATTCCTTCCATACTATTGACTGATTATTTATAGCTTCAAAGCCTTCCATGAAAAGATGTAATTCTTCCATGGGTGGCGACCTTTCGTTAAAAGAATGTTGATTACCAATTGATTAAATAATAATTAATTAATATTGTATTAATTATGGGCGTTCCTCTTAAACAAGTAATGATTGTTCTTTTATTAATCACTGTTGGTTTATTTTTGGCGCTTCCTCTTATGGCGATTTGCAAGTTAATTATAGCACTCTTCTTCAAAGGCTACGATTTCAATTTCCTTTATCACTGGCTGCAATTCCTCTTTAAGACCTGCGATTCCCATGACAAACTTGCGATTTTCTGATCACAAGGTTGAGGATATTACAAACCTCTCTCCCTCAAATTGCTTGTCTTCAAGCAATTGTAAATTGGTATGTTCAAGAATTACCGCTCCTTCCCATGTGGCATCTTCGATTGGCAAATTCTACCAACGAACTAAATATTATTTGATACTTCTATTTCTTAACCTCTTCTCACGGACCTCAAAGATGGCTTCGGTTATTAAGATCAACTTACCCTCTTCATCTAATGGGGGTAGCTCTACAAAAGGGATAATATGTTATCCAAGTGCCCTTTTTAGGCACGAAACATGGAAAACATAATGTATTCGGCTACATCCTGGTAAATCCAATTTGTAAACAGCCTCTCCCACTCTCCTCATGACTTTATATGGGCCATAGAAATGTGGTTTGAGTTTCTCAGCTCCACTTTGTTTGATAGACTGCATATTGGGTTGTAATTGCAAATATACCATGTCCCCTACTTCAAATTTCCTTTCCATTCTATGTTGATCTGCATACAACTTTTGTTGATTATGTCCCTGCTGAAAATTGTCCTTGAGAGTCCTAAGGATATCTTGACTTTGTTAGATCCAGTCTTTAGCTCCCAAAACTCTACTATTTGGAATGACCAAATCCATAAAAGACTTTGCATCATACCCATACAAAGCTTTGAAAGGTGTCATTCCAATTAACATGTAATAAGAAGTATTACATCAGAATTCTCTTAAGTGCAACCATTTGATTCATGGCTTTTGTTGCCCCAAAATATAATTCCTTAGATACCCTTCAATCTATTTATTGACGACTTCTGTTTGGCCATCTGTTTGATGATGATAACTTGTACTTGAGGTCAATTCCGTGCTTGCTATGTGAAACAGTTCTTTCCAAAACGAACTCATAAATCTGCTCTTTGTCACTAACAATGTTCTTTGGCAGGCCACATAATTTAAAAATTTGTCTAAAAAAGAAATCCAGCTACCAAGCGGGCACCATACTTAGTGGGGAGTGGAAAGAAATGAACATACTTTGTCAAACAGTCAGCAACTACATAGAGGCAACTCTTCCCTTAAACCATGGGCAACCTAGTAACAAAATCCATTGAAATAACTTCCCATTTTTTAGTAGGAATGGGCAAGGGTTGCAACAATCTTGCTGGAAATTCATGCTCTATTTTGTTTCGTTGGCAAGAAGGTCACTCTTGAATGTACTCCAGAATTTCACTTTTAAGTCCTTTCTAAAAGAACATTTCTCTTACTTGTTTGTCTTAAAATAGCTTGGGTGGCCTGCCAATGGGCTATCATGAATAGTCTTTAACATTTTATGCTTAATCTTTGATTTTGGTACCAAGAAGATCCTATTTTTATACAAAATGAGACCTACTACCTTGTATCGTTCATCCCCAATCTTTCCCTCTAAGACCGCATTAGCGAACTCGTTTTTGACATACTCAGCTGTTATGAAAGCCTTCCAATCAACTGCAATTGTGGATATGGAGCACAAAGATGGTTTTCTTGATAATGCATTTGCCGCAATATTATTCTTTCCTTTCACATAGTCAATGTTGAAATCAAAGGCTTGGGCCTTGCTCACCCATTTTTGTTGTCTATCATTCAAATCCTTATGACTTAAGAAAAATTTCAGACTGTTATGACCCGTTCTTACCACAAATTTTCCACATACTAGGTATTCGCAGAACTTGGCCAGTGCATGCATGATTGCCAACATTTATTTTTCATATATATAGTGCTTGCGCTCATGTTCTTTAATTTTCCTACTTTCAAACGCAATTGGATGACCTTGTTACATTAGAACATCACCTATTCCTTCACCCGATGCGTCGTGTTCCAACGCAAAGGGTAATGAAAAGTTTGGTACAGCCAAAATTAGACATGAACTCATTTCTTGTTTAAGTTTATCAAATGTTAATTGAGCAATTTTAGACCAATGAAAAGCTCCCCTTTTTATCAAATTAGTCAAAGGGACAGCTATCTAAGAGAACCCTTTAACGAACCTCCGATAGTAAGTGCATAACCCCAAGAACCCTCTCAATTGAGTCATGGTAGTAGGAGGGGGCCAATCTAATATAGATCGTATTTTTCTTGATCAATGTGCACTCCCTGTCTATTGATAACATGCCCCAAGTATAAAATCACCGACATTCCAAATTCGCATTTAGACATTTTAGCAAAAAGGGATTGTTGCTCCAATATTTCCAGCACTATGTCTAAATCTTTTAAGTGTTCCTCCCATGACGTACTATATATCAATATATCATTGAAGAAAACCAAGACAAATTTTCTCAAATGCTTACCGAATATGGGATCCATGCAAGACTGAAAGGTGGCTAGACCATTGGTCAATCCGAAAGGCATAACCAAGAACTCGAAATGTCCATCTGAATGCATTTTTATGAACATCTTCCCACATCCGGATTTGATGGTATCCTGTTTTTAGATCAATTTTGGAAAAGAAAATAGCTTCATGGAGTTCATCGATTAGTTCATCAATTCTAAGTATCGGATATCTATTCTTAATGGTCTTCTTATTCAATTGTCGATTGTCTATGCACATTCTCAACGTGCCATCTTTCTTCTTGACTAGGGCCACGAATGAAGAAAAAGGACTTGAACTCAACCTAATATGCCCCATTACTAGCAATTCTTTGATAGCCTTTTCAATCTCCTCTCTTTAGATTCTGGGGCGGCGGTAAGGTTGATTATTACCGTCTTGGTACCGGTTTCCAACTCAACATTATGATGAAACCCTCTATCTAGTGGCAACCCATATGGTATATTCTCAAAAACCTTAGCATGTTTATCAATTATGGGTTGAATGTCTTTATGGTGTATCTGCTATTCTGATTTTGTAGAGCTCACAAAACATTGTACCACCCATGAAACTTGGCCTTTCCTAAATGTCCTTTCCATCCTCTTGGTTGTAATCACTTGGGGGAATCCATTAGCCAGACCCTGAAGAACTACTTCTTTCCCATCTACTTTAAATTTTAATTCCATGGTTTGATAGTTTTGGGTAAATTCCCCCAAAGAATGTCGCCATTGAACACCTAGTACCAAATCTGTTTCACCAATGCCTACTACATAGAAATCATCGTTTATTTGATGTCTCCCCAATGTGAGATGGAGTAGTGGAAATCTTCAAGTGCATGGAATGGTAAAACCATCAATAATTGTTACCTTCAAACCTTGAAATTATTCTGTTTTTAAACCCATTTTTGTTACCAGTCCCTCGTCAATGAAATTGTGGGGCCCATTATCTATCAATATAGTGATTTTCTATCCTTGTAGATTCCCCCTTACTCTAAATAAATGGTATCTTGGAGCCCTTGATAAAGTCGCAAGGGTACTCTCCAATGTCTTTCCCCCCCTGGTTCATGAACTGTTTCTTCAGCTTCAACAACTTCATCGAGTTCATCATCTGACAGAACTTCAATGTAATGGACTTGCCCCTTTCCCAAGCAACGGTGACTTGGTACCCAAGGTTCCTTACAAGTGAAGCATAAGTTTTTTCTCCTTAGCTCATTTCTTGTTTTCGTCTCTTTACTTGGTTTAGGTGAATCTCTTGGTTGGAATCCTCCTAATTGAAATGATCTTTTGTGTTGGCCATATAGTGTTGTCCCTTGTTGCCCTGAAAGCATGGTCTGTGGCTATCCACTATTGGCTATTCTTGGTTGTATAAATGGCACAATTTTATTTTTTGGCGTTGATGTCTCCAAATCCAATGCATTTTTTATTGCTTTTTGGAGGGAGGAAGGATTAAAGGCCTTCACTAAACCCTTGAGTGGTTCAATCAATCCTTCCATGAACAATACTACAAGCCTCCTTTTAGTAATGTTTGGAACCATCACGACGAGCCTCTGAAATTCAACCACATAGTCTTCCACATTGCTCCTTTGTTTTAATAGTGCCAATTCCTGAAAATGAATTTCGGGGTCAAGTCTATCAAATCTTTCAATCAACCTCCTAGTAAATTTGTCATGATTTAATGAGATTATGCCCTTGTGTAATCCACCCGTAATACCACCATTCAAGAGTTGTTCCTTCAAGATGAAGGGTTGCAAATTTGATCACTTCTTCCATCATAGGTCAGAGAGATAAGTAGGTATCCAATTTTTGTACTCATGCTCAAGCTGTGCATTTGTTAGAGCCATCAAAAATAGACAAAGTCAATTTACCCAACGCATGCTAAAGATCTCTTTAAGTATTTTAGGGTCTATGCGCCGTTCTGGTACTATTTCGATTGTTTTTCATTGCCATGAAATTTGTGAATGGCATTTATATATGTATTTCATCTAAAAGGGCTTGAATATTTGGAAAACTAGATGCAATGTTCTCTCCCAATGAAGTTTGGGTTTTTTCTTTCATAATCGATTCTTCTCTTGAAATAAATTTAGGGTGAAAAGGTCTATTTGAAGAACTCATGGTTGTTTTTTAAGCGATTTGATTATTGCTAGTATTAGAATGGCTATTTTCACCATTTTGAGATCTATGATTTGTCATAGATTGCATTGCGAGAGCTAAGTCATTGTATTAGCCAATTGTTCATGTCCTTGAATAAGCCTATCAATATGTTCATCATCTCAGATCTTCTCCCATATTTGCCCTTCTCCCTTTCTGATTTCTTCCCTTTGCTGATCGGAACCCTTATTTTTATTTCTCAAATAATAGCAAATCACCTTGCATGAAGTTTTTCCCACAAGCTAGCAGGGCAAAAGCTCTGATACCACTATAATATTCATAATCATAATATTATACTAACATTTAGAATCCTTGAAAATACATTTAGGATAAATATAGATTTTATACATGAAATAATAATTTAGATAATAAAATGAAATTACATTCAGAATTTTCAGATCTCAAATAATATAATGACAAGGGTTTTCATCCTTGAAATCGGGATTCAAGAGTTTCATACTTAAAAGCAATTGTAAATCATGATGCTTGTACAAGGTTATATATTTGAATATATGATTGAATGATTCCTCCCTATTGGTGTAGGCCTTTTTCCCACTAGGTTTTGCCTACACAGTTGCATTAGCTTGCTTAGGGCTCTAGAGGTCATTTGGGTTACTTGGAAAGATTAGTCCCACATTCACTGGAATGTGTGGTATCTTTCCCTCTCCAACCTATATATGCACCACTATCCTTTCATATTTCTAAAGTAGTATAATGCAGTATATTGTGGATACTTTGAGCTACTAAGTTGTGAGTTGTGACAACTTTAAAAGCTGTGAGAGTTGTGAATTTCATCCCTTTGTATAAGCAATTCATCTTCCTTCATTAATTCATGATGATATAGAGTATTTCATTATTTATTCTCCTTCCTTTGCAATATTCTATACATGATTTCATTTACTAGCAACTTCATTGTGATGTGCACTTGATCGACTCATGAGATCACTCCATCATGTGCATTTGTTGATCTAGTGAATCCTGGCTACAACTCTTTTATAGTATTAGAGCGCCAATCCGTGTTCACGATTGTCTGATTGGTCGGTTATTTGCTACTGTTTTTTATGAAATCCTAAGATTTGTTATTGTTTCATAGAAATTTTTGAGAGCTTGCCCAAAGACTTCCAATGTCACTGCGTCTTCCATAGTTTTACCAGATCATGGACTCTTCAGCTTGCATCCTTTTGAGAGCTTGGTGTCATTTTCTAGGCTGTGGCATTGCAGATCTGAGACATTTGGAGAAGGCGTTGGATCTACTTGCTATCTGAGTGCAAAGGCATTAACCAAATCTGCACTCTCTTGCTGAGTTTGGCATCCCAGAATTGTTGCTGCATGGAAGCTTGTTAGGTATTTTGACATGCCCCTGATCTATTGGCAAAGGACACCTGTTGTTTGCATTCAATGAAAGCGTCTGCTTTGAAGACAAAGCATTGAACTTTTGTAGCAGTTTCAGATTTAAGGTGGAGACATTGAAGGAGATCTACAAGAAGCGTTGAAATCTGCATTAAAATTGAACTTTGGCATCATTTTTTGCAATCTTGGCGTCTTCTCTTCCATGTTGAAGGTTTGGCTTCATTGTTGCTTTGTTTTTTCTTGTTCTAACTGCTAAACCAACCATCTGCAATACCTGATCTACCTCCTCTTTTATCTCTGCGTTGGCGTCATCTGTTGGGGCGTTAGAAGCACATTACCTTGACTTTTGAGTTGGAAAATATCATTTTCCAACTCTGGGTTGGAGTTGAGTGGCTCCAAGTAGCATATCTCACTAGCCACTTGCATGGTGAAAACAACAAAAATCCACCTCTTGCTCTCACAAAAACCTTTGTACATTTCATTATTTTCTTTTACTAGCTGTAATTTTTGCTTTAAGGGGAAGTCAAACTTGCTTGCATGCATCCCGAGGCAACCGACAAGACTTTTTTTCACTTCTGTTGACTTTTTAAGTCCATAGTGAAATTTCGGTTCCAATGAATGGTTAGAAAGCATATTTTACCTTGCCCAAAGGTATTTTTTTAAAGTTTCAAGTGCAAGTTTTTAGTCATAGGCCTTTTATGAAAAATTATATTGTTAATATCTTGCAAACTGTAACTCCAAATTTAGTACCGTCTTTTGCAGAAGTGTTTATTTTTTAATTTCCCATGCATTGGGTCAAATTTCCTTATAAAACGCACTACTTTATAAAATGCCAAAATTTGGGGGGGGCTACCTGACTACTGAAAAGGGGGGGTTGTCATTGTGTTGGTTCTTGTCCAGACATCTTCTCTTTTTCACACATGCTTTCTGCATCATGGTTAACACATTTAATGGGGTTGATTGTAATCATGAACTGAGATAAAGTTTCATTTTTGGGGTTTCATCATGGATATTAGTAATGAATTCCATTAATTTGTTGTAAGGCTAACTTTAGAGAACTATTTGTCTTGGAAGCAAGGGATAAAGAATCATTGCCTAGAAAAAGATCTACTGCCTTAACTCTTAGGACTTGTTCCTAAACCAACTATCTATGAACCAAAGAATGCATGGTTTAACAATAATGACATGGTCTATGGCCTAATATGTCTAACTATATCTGAGGATATTATGCATCATACTAAGCATATTGATTGCCCTTTCACTACATGGACCATCATACAACAATTGTATGAAGACATTGGATCTTCATCTAAAAATGATGCTTCCTTGGATGACCATGCAACTACTGAGATACCTGATGCCTCTTCTTGTGTGGACACATCCTCATTGGATGATCAGTTTATATGGTTGGCATACATTGACACCCCATCTATTCTTGACATTGACACCCCATCTATTCTTGAGAACACTTTGCATCCTCTTTCATCTATTGCTACTTAAGACGTTAGAATTGCTTCATCGAGAGCTTTCAGTGATTCTTTGCAGCAAGACATACACTGTCTTTTAGTTTCAACATTAAGTGATGATCTCAGGACAAGTGTTCCAGACTTGTTTGTGTAGAATCGTATTGCAGACATGGAGGACACATTTGAGGGTTTATCTCTCTTGTTTGATGACAACCTCATCAAAGTTGTTGTCTCATCATCATCATCATCATCTTTGGATCGTGTTCATTAGTCGTTTCTACATGGTCTTAGTTTGTCACCTAATTATTTGATTAGGCATGTAGCTATTTGGATTGTGGCATCTTCACCTATGGACATCGCAACATTTGAGAAGTTTTCAGAGGCACATTTGATTATCTTTCTACCCTCATATTCTTTTCTGGAATGGAGAGATTATTTGCACTCTTCTGTAGTAGTTTTATTTCTTCCTAATGGGAGGAATGTTGTTCGACATAATTCGATCATCTTCAACATTCAGTGTCGGACATCTACTATCACTACAAGGGGATCTCATCTTTTGAGGGGGATTCTTAGCTCATTTCCTTCTCTCTCTCTTTTGGGAGATGCATACTCTCTTTCGTGGGGGGGGCTACTTCTCTTTTGGGGGGGGCATTGCATTGTACATCGGTACCTTATCAGGGCTTGTTGTCGGGACCCATTTTTTGTATCATCGCCCACCTAAGTTGCGTTTAGGGGGGGTGTTGGTGTAGGCCTTTTTTCCACTGGGTTTTGCCTACATGGTTGTATTAGCTTGCTTAGGGCTCTAGCGGCCAATTGGATTACTTGAAAAGATTAGTCTCACATTCACTTGAATGTGTGGTATCTTTCCCTCTCCAACCTATATATGCACCTCTCTCCTTTCATATTTCTAAGGCAGTATAATGCAATTCTAATGCAATATATTGTAAATTGTTTGAGCTACTTAGTTGTGAGTTGTGACAGCATTCAGAGCTATGAAATTTGTCCCTTTGACTAAGCAATTCATCTCCATTCATCAATTTAGCATGATATAGAGTATTTCATTATTTGCTCTCATTCCTTTACAATATTTTATGCATGATTTCATTTACTAGCAGCTTCATTGTGATGTGCACTTGCTCGACTCATGAGATCACTCCATGTGCATTTGTTGATCTGGTGATCCTGGCTACAACTCTTTTATGGCATCAGAGTGGCAATCCGTGTTCACGATTGTTTGGTTGGTTGGTTATTTGCTATTGTTTTTATGAAATCCTGAAATTTATTATTGTCTCATAGGAATTGTTGAGGGAAATATTCAGATTTGTCATAGTTCTCGTCTTTGTTGGAGTCATTTTTTTTCTAGATCTGGTTCATTGGCAGCCATTATCATTTTTTTGTGGCTTCTTTGTGACTACGTGGATCTCTAGTTTGGCATACTAGTGGCGTGAAGATTCTTTTGGCATTTGAACAAATTCAGATCTGTATTTTTCGCTGATCCAAAGCATATTTTTAACTGATTCAAGGCATTTTTTGGCTGATCTAAGAAGTTTTTTTGCTGATCCAAGGTATTTGCATGAGTGATTTTGTATTGGCATAAAAAGTTTTGCTACAGATCTGGAACTTTCCTGGCAGCTTTACGCAGCACTCAAAGTCCTCTTGCTATACTTTGCAAGGCATCTCCACTTTGGAAGCTCATTGGCGCCCATCCTCCTTGGTCTACACCACCACACAGCGTAATGCTAGCCCACTAGGTTGTCCAAGGTTGTTACTGTTGCCGCTGTGTTTGTTCGACCCATGCCATTAAGTGGGTGGTTATTGGTATTTTAGCGATCCTCATGAGCGATCGCATGCAAGCTCTTACAAGGACTTCATCCTTGCCTCAATCCACAATGGACAAAAGGTTATCATTGGCCGTTGGTTTTGACTATTCGGCTTGTTTCTGTTGTGTTAAATTCTATCAATATTGGTAACGTATTGCCTGTAACTTCTGGCATTGGAAATGGGTCAACTATGATAGTTCGTGGTTTCACAACTAATCTAGGTGCTTCCCAGGGTTGGACACAAAATATGTTAGCCATTTGGCTTGCGCAAAAACTTCCAACCTTACTCTTTCTTCCATGGTTTTACCAGGTCATGGCCTCTTCAGCTTGCATCCTTTTGAGAGCTTGGCATCATTTTCCAGGCTGTGGCATTGCAGATCTAAGACATTTGGAGGAGAAGGTGTTGGAACTGCTTGCTATCTGAGTGCAAAGGCATTGATTAGATCTGCACTCTCTCGCTGAGTTTGGCATCCCAGACTTGTTGCGTGGAAGCTTGTTTGGTATTTTGACATGCTCCTTATCTACTAGCAAAGGACACCTGTTGTTTGCATTAAGTGAAAGCATCTACCTTGAAAACAAAGCTTGAACGTTTGTAGCAGTTTTGGATTTAAGGTGGAGGCATTGAAGAAGATCTATAAGAAATGTTGAAATCTGCATTAAAATTGAACTTTGGCGTCATTTTCTGTAGTCTTGGCGTCTTCTCTTCCATGTTGAATGTTTGGCTTCATTGCTGCTTTGTTTTTCCCTGATCTGACTGTTAAACCATCCATCTACAATACCCTGATCTGCCTCATTTTTTACCTTTGCGTTGGCGTCATCTGTTGGGGTGTTGGAAGCACATTACCTTGACTTTTGAGTTGGAAAATATCATTTTCCAGGTCTGCGCTGGAGTTGAGTGGCTCCAAGCAGCATATCTCACTTACTCAGCCACTTGCACAGTGAAAACAACAGAAATCCACCTCTTGCTCTCGCAAAAACCGTTACTCAGCCACTTGCACAGTGAAAACAACAAAAATCCACCTCTTGCTCTCGCAAAAACCGCTGTATATTTCATTATTTTCTTTTACTAGCTGTAATTTTTGCTTTAAGAGGAAGTCAAACTTGCATGCATCCCGAGGCAACCGAAAAGATTTTTTTCACTTCTGTTGACTTTTTTAAGTCCGTGGTGAAATTCTGATTCCGACGAGTGGTTGGAAGGCATATTTTACCTCGCCCAATGGTATTTTTTTTAAGTTTCAAGTGCAAGTTTTTTTTAGTCATAGGCCTATTTATGGGAAATAATATTGTTAATATCTTGCAAACGGTAACTCGAAATTGAGTATTGTCTTTTGCAAAAGTGTTTATTTTTCTATTTCTCATGCATTGGGTCAATTTGCCTTGTAAAATGCACTACTTTATAAAGTGCGAAAATTTGGGGGGTCTACCTGACTAGTGAAAAGGGGGGTTGTCATTGTGTTCGTTCATGTCCGCACATCTTCTCTTTTTCACACATGCTTTCTACATCATGGTTAACACATTTAATGGGGTTAATTGTAATCATGAACTGAGATAAAGTTCCATTTTTGGGGTTTCATCATGAATATTAGTAATGAATTCCATAAATTTGTTGTAAGGCTAACTTCAAAGAACTATTTGTCTTGGAAGCAAGGGATAAAGAATCATTGCCTAGAGCAAGATCTACTGCCCTATCTCCTAGGACTTGTTCCTAAACCAACTACCTATGAACCGAAGAATGCATGGTTTAACAATAATAACATGGTCTATGGCCTAATATGTCTAACTATATCTAAGGATATTATGCATCATATTGAGCATACTGACTGCTCGTTCACTACATGGACCATCATCCAGCAATTGTATGGAGACAACGGATCTTCATCTGAAAGTGATGCTTCCTTGGATGATCATGCACCTACTGAGATTCCTAATGCCTCTTCTTGTGTGGACACATCCTCATTGGATGATCAAATTATATGGTTGACATACATTGACACCCCATCTATTGTTGAGGACACTTTGCATTCTCTTTCATCTATTGCTACTTCAGAGGTCAGAATTGCTTCATCGAGAGCTTCCAGTGATTCTTTGCAGCAAGACATAAACAGTCTTTTAATTTCAGCATTAAGTGATGATCTCTTGACAGGTGTTTCAAACTTGTTTGTGGAGAATCGTATTGCAGACGTGGAGGACACATTTGAGGGTTTATTTCTTTTGTTTGATGTCAACCTCATCGCAGCGATTGTCTCATCATCTCTGGATCTTGTTCATCAACCGTTTCTACATGGTCCTGGTTTGTCACCTAATTCTTTGATTAGGCATGTACCTGTTTGGATTGTTGCATCTTCACCTATGAACATGGCGACATTTGAGTAGTTTTCAGATGCACATTTGATGATCTTTCTTCCCTCATATTTCTTTCTGGAATGGGGAGGTTAATTGCACTCTTTTGTAGTTTTATTTCTTCCTAACGGGAGGAATGTTGTTTGACGTAATTGGATCATCTTCAACATTCAGTGTTGGGCATCGGGCATACTCTTTTTTGTGAGGGGGGATACTTCTCTTTTGGGGGCGCATTGCATTGTAGATGGGTACCTTAATAGGGCTTGTTGTCGAGACCCATTTTTTGTATCATCGCTCACCTAAGTTGCGCTTATGGGGGGTGTTGGTGTAGGCATTTTTATCACTAGGTTTTGCCTACACAGTTGTATTAGCTTGCTTAGGGCTCTAGAGGTCATTTGGGTTACATGGAAAGATTAGTCCCACATTCACTGGAATGTGTGGTATCTTTCCCTCTCCAACCTGTATATGCACCTCTCCCTTTATATTTGTAACGCAGTATAATGCAGTTCTAATGCAATACATTGTGGATTGTTTAAGCTACTTAGTTGTGAGCTGTGAGAGCTGTGAATTTGTCCATTTGTATAAGCAATTCATCTCCATTCATCAGATCAAGATGATATAGAGTATTTTATTATTTGCTCTTATTCCTTGGCAATAGTCTATGCATGATTTCATTTACTAGCAGTTTCATTGTGATGTGCATTTGCTCGACTCGTGAGATCACTCAATCATGTGCATTCATTGAACCGATGATCCTGGTTACAACTCTTTTACTTCCATACTAATGGTTGATTATTTATAGCTTCAAAGCCTTCCATAAAAAGATGTAACTCTTCAAGGGTGACGACCTTTTATTAAAAGAATGTTGATTACCAATTAATTAAATAATAATTAACTAATATTGTATTATTTATGGGCGCTCCTATTTATTTTTGGATCAATGCTTAGCTTTTGACTGGAGCTATAACTGGTTCTGGGACACGAGAGGTCCAGTCTCCCAAAAAATGAAACTAGAAAACAAAGAAAACCTTAAACTTTGAGAGACCCCTTAAAACAGAGTGGATCTAGAGAAAGCTATAAATAGCAAATTTGAAATTAAAACACTAAACACAACCTTCTATCAGACAGCACAAACAACAAACAGAAACCTGAAAACACTACCGTTCTAGCCTATTAATCATCCTTTTGTTGATTGCATGTGTCTGCCTCTACTAGACAACAACGATTCCATTGTCCATTGAGTGCCGACGAGGATAGAATTCTGAGCATCCATCTGAAGTCTTTCAGCTTTCATTTTCCTGCCTCTTCCCTTTCGGGCCGAAATTAGGAGTCTTCATATCGCTAAAGCTCTAAGAAATAGAGAGAACCTCCTTGCTCATCAATTTTCCTTCTTCGTCCTCCTCATCCTCTTCCTCTACTTCCGAATCTTCCTTCTCTGCATCGACCTCCCCATCCTCTTCCTCTCCTTCCGAAACTACCTTCTCTTGTGGGCTTTTAACTACAGGAAGAAAATCATCCAAGTCCACTAGCTCAAATTCCATAACCTTATTTGGCTTACCCGGTATAGAAGAAATAGACTTTCCTAAAACCAGATTAATCCACTGTTCTACTACCTTCGGACCTTACTCTTCTAAAGAGTTAATCTGAACATCCTGAGGCGCTGTCGAAGAACGGACCTCCGCTGAATCCACATTGGAAGAAGCAAACAAGTGATGGACCAAAACACGATTCGGACAACCAACCTTCCTAACCCATTTTTGAAAAAACGCTGAATGAGAACCTTTAAAACCCTTCTCAGGACAAGCTGCAATCTTATGGTCAAATTTGTTGCAATTGAAGCATCTGAACGGTAAACGTTCATAATTAAAAAATTGAGACCAAACACCATGGGAGGAGGTGTTTTTTACCGAATGATACAGGGGTTTAGATAGGTCTACCATCACACAGGGTCTTACAAAATTCAAATTCGCTGCAATGTTTTCGTCAATTTTAACAAAAACTCCTAGTTTACTCACGAACTACTGAAGAAGACCGGAATCATGAAAAGCTAAGGGCAGATTATAAAATCTTACCCATACCAAAGCTTGAGTAATAACTGAAGAAATAGGGTCAAAGAAAGGAGCCAAGGGACAGAAAAAAAAACCTCTGATTTCCTACAAACTAAGGTCCCTGAGTCCACACAAAATTTGTCTGGCGATGAATGAAACTGAAGCTAAAAAAAGCCATTAGAAAGCATGGAAATAGAAGGGGTTTTGAGAGATGGACATGAACTTGATGAACATTTCTGAAGATCTTTCCAGGATGGACGTTTTCCAACACATATGCCTATCAATACTCTGTTACCCCTTTCCACCTCCACCGCAGAGATTTCATAATCTGCTAATTCCAGAATAGGAGAATCAGAAAAAATTAAAGGAACATCACCAAGGAAAGCCATCTCTGGGTCTTTTGTAACTGAATCTGGATTCCCCTTAAAACCCTCTTCACCATCTAAATCCTTATCTGAGAGTTTATTTGAAGAGAGTGGGTTTCTAGAAACTAGAGAAGGATTTAACCCAAGAAAAGCCTTAAGAATCGCCTCTTTACAAAAGGAACCACATAAATGAAAAGGGTCGGAATTATTAATGTAGTTTTAAAAAGTTGTTGCTTTCTCCAAAACCCTAACCGCTTCTGCTGAAGCACCATCTTCTTTTTCCTCCAAACTATGTTCCCATTGGATAAACCTTTAAAGGCGCTCTGCTAGAAACCAAAAGGATCTTCTAGGGGATCAAAACTTGAGCAAAACCTTTCTTTAAAAGAAGAGAATTTGTCGACAGCAAGAATTGAGCGCCAACCCCTGCCTCAACTAAGCCTTGCTACAACCCCACACTCCACCCAAAAAGCCCTCGCCCTAGCTTTCCCTCTGCCCTCGCCACCAACAGATGTTCTCCCCTTACTTGCCTCTCGGGAAGACCGTAGCTCCTTCAGCTGCATGCAGCCCTCATCCGGATCTAACTCCTTCATTGCTGCCGCGGCCTTGCCTTCCCATCAGCTAAACCCTACGCCTGACTGCCACTGCTTCCTCGTTGAGCCACACCCGTCGCCGCCTTCACTGTTGTCACCATTTTTGCTCTTCAGAAGTTGCAACTTTTTATGGGTGCTCCTATTAAACAAGTATTGACTGTTGTTTTATTTTTTGGTGCTTCCTCTTATGGCGATTTGCAAGTTAATTATAGTGTTCTTCAAAGGCTACGATTTCAATTTCCTTTACTATTGGCTGCAATTCCTCTTTAAGACCTACGATTCCCATGATAGAATTGCAATTTTCCGATCGCTGGGTTGAGGATATTGCATGGTGTTGGATCAATCAATGCAATCCACGGTGAGCATCAACCAGGGCTTCAGGGTGCAAGTGTCAATGGAAGCACCCTTCCAATTCTATCGGAGACTGGCAACTCAAGCTGAGGTGATCTTCAGGGAGCCCCCAATGAACCTTGCCAAGATGGACAAGGAGTTTGACCTCGTGGTGGTCGCATTGGAAGCTAAGGACACCAAATCAAAGTAGTTAGGAGCCGAACCTTCCCAGCCACCTCTACGCATCAATTAAGTGGTCTCCCGCAAATCTTCTGCGGGTTTGAAGGGATATTCTTGTTTTAAATTTTGAATTACGGTTGTAACTATAATGAGTGGCCATCATGGCCTAGGATGGGATCCTCATGCTATTTGGAGGTGAACCCCATCCTTATCTATATAAGGAAGAACCGTATTATAATATAGAGGTCGACTAAAAATTGCTCAAAAGTGTTGTCAAATTATATCTAGGATTTCAACTACTTTTTCCTTCAGCTGTCTAGACTGTAAATATCAATTATTGTAACAATACTTCTTTTAATGAATACAATCTCTATTTTCTGCAAATGGTTTGTTATGTGTCTCAATACTCTTTGATTTCCATTTTCGAATGATTGTCAATGCTAGGTTAATTGGATTAATAATTCACTGCTTTATGTGTGCCATGGTTATGATGTGCTTAGCTATTATAATCACTGTGTGAGTTCTCTCGTTTCCCTTTTGTAGTGTTGTTAATTTGTGTGTTAATTTACAAATTACCGTATCGTGTTTATATGTATTTTACTATAAACTCCTAGTACTCATCTTTAGTGAGAGCTCATATTGAAGGCGTACTCCAAGTTCGCTCAAACTCTTCTCGCTGTATGTTCTTGGAGGTAGAACTTTTGTGAAACTCAATCCACAGTGGTATGACTGTGGCAGAGTCACTTGGTTCAATGATCAATGCATTGAGTTCATTTTAGACCTGGAGACCCCCCTTTTTTGCCTTACTCTTCCCTCTCTTTTGTGTTTGTTATTTGAAATTGAACTACCCTTTCCCCTTGTGTTTAGAAATAGAAAGCATAATACTCAAATTCTCATAATAATCTTTGCCATGTGTATGAACTTTAGATTGAACTTTCGGTGGTAATAGTGCATCTTTTGGAGACTATTTACACAGACTTCGTTTTTGAATACCTGCAGTCGTGACCTGGGTTAGTCCTAGATCAGTCCTAAAATGGAGAACGAACGTCCGTAGTTGTCTCCACCTTCCCTTTTAGAGAATGCCCAACCTCAAGGGCAATTCATGAACAGGAGTTTGGAGAGAACAATAGAATGCTTGCTTACTAACCAATATGATGAAAGTCATGCTTACAACCTATTAAGTGTGCATCTTTCTTCCTCTTTGTATGGCTGTCCCAAACTGACATGAAAAATTTGCATCTTCCTACACGTTGCCTATTGCTCATGCTTCCCAACGAGTGGTGCAGGTAATGTATAGTTGCCACATGAACTATGAAGTTTCCAATGGAAATAAGTGATGCATTGTTGGCATTTGTGCCAACCAACACGCCCTTCTCTTTCACCAAATGAAGATAACTCTTTGGTTGTGTATCTGAAAAAATAGAACAAAAATTCCACCAAGATTTTTCCAAAAAATGCTCATACCAAAAATACATTAAATACTTCTTAGCACCATTACCTTGTTTTGATGGTGAAGCTACTTGTGGAGGAGGTAAATCTATTTGTTCTCTCTTAGAAAGCTTCCTTTCTTATAGAATCGCCTCCTTTCATGGCTGCCCATAAGATGAAAGTGCACTTGTTCCTCTTTCTTTATCTTTGGCTACCTTTTCTTATGATTTGGCTAAAACCATTTACAATTTATGCATAGTTTTTCATAATTTTTGAATAAAATTGTTGTAATTTTACTGTTAACGTAAAAATATGGATTATGTTTATTGTAGATATTAGATGTTATTTTAAATGTTTTTAATATTTTGTCCATGTCATATGCATAAGCCCTAAGATTAGAAGTTTAAATTTAAAAGTTTAGGGTATAAGGTTTTTTTTTTTAATGTTATATTTTAAATTTTTTAAAATGTTTTTATTTTTATCTTTTTTAATGTTGTCTTGAACATGCAGGTTTGTAGTTAGCATAAAATGGCATCCAGCACTACATCAGGGTCAGAATCATTAAGTGGTAGCCAATTAGCGCCCCTAATGCTCGCACCACTGCTTGGAAGTTTGCCATACGGATTGAAACATCCCAGATGACTACAATTTGTATGTTTTGTTCGAAGAAGATTGGTGGAGGCATCAATCACTTCAAGTACCATCTTGCATACATTCCTTTCCACGATGCCATGCCTTGTCCACCTGAAATGTCCCAAAATTAGGACAACAAAACAAATGAGGGTTTCCCAACAACTCTTAAATAAATTTGAAATAAAATCTGAATTCTAGAAATAAAAACCAACAAACTCTAACTGATGTATTTGCACCACCAAACTGAATTTATCAACCTTCCAAACACTCAAAATATTATTCGAAAATACCTTACGAAGTTAGCCAGCAATGGCTCTCACAAGCATGAAGTTGAATATGTATGATTGCAATCCCAAACCCTCAATGTCACCAAGTTGGTTTTGATGTCCTCTTTCAGTCACCAAATCCTACTCCAAAAACTCTCCACAACTGAAGATAAAATTCAGATAAATTCCAGCATGCACATCAAATAGAAATTAGCCAAGGTTAGGACCCCAAACATGATCAAACTCTCTCCAAGCCAAATTCTCAAAATCAAGGATAATTAGCTTAAATAATTCAAAAAATCAGACTTGTAACCTTATCAAACTTGCTGAAAATAGGTTATAAATTCCACCAATATTTGCAACAATAATTACCCAATTGTTAGAGCCAATCAAGACACTCAAAAAAAACCTTGCCACACTTCCTCCAAATGAATCGCCTAACTCATAAATTTATGGCAAAATTTTCAGAATTAAAACCCTTGCTTCAACCCTCGAATACTCTTCAAACCCTTGTGATTTATTACCCAATAAATCAAAAATAATAATATGAATTTACTTTGTTGAATTGGAGTCTAAAAAACCTCCAAAGATGTCCAATTCTTCCTCATAATTATTCGCCCCACCTCAAAATAATATATAAAATAATTCAGATTGTTAAACTTATCAATGGATCACCAATTGTCCTTCCGAACACTCCTAGGGCAAGTCGTCCAAGCTGAGATAATATGCAAAATATTATAGGTATTATTTGGCTTGCATCAGCCCTCACAAGACCTCAAAACCAGCGCTCAATCCAAGCCGCCAAGGCTGAAAAATAATATAAAATATTATGAAATATTTTATGCTTCAATAAGCCCTTCAAATCATATCGCATAGCCCTCTAGGCAAGTCACCTAGCTATAGAATAAATTTGCCGATTTCTCTTCACCCTTAAGGGTCTCCATGTACCGCAAGCCCTCACAAGAGGGGTCTTCTTCTTCACCCAATCGAGTCGCCACCCAAGAAAATGACTCTAAACTCCACGAAAAATCTCCCAATGCAAGTTGTCACTCTTCAAGACCTACAATTTCTCCAAAAACTAGTTTTCTATATGGTTTGCAATATTCTTCAATGAAGATGGTGTCCAAAAACACCCTTGTAGATCCACTTGCATGTAAACATGCACTTTTGAAGCTCAACTATAGCTCTTAAATCAAGCTGCCCAAGTAGAAGGAATGGAGTTTTTCGTCCCCAAATTTTTAACACTTTTGAAGGTTTTTGTCTTCAAAATGTGATGAACAAGTTTGACATACTTGATCAATGATTCAATATTGATATTCATCATACCTTCTCAAATCAATCCTCAATTGTTTTTTATAATCATACCCCAAGGGTGGCGCCCAAGTTGGAAGGATGTGTCTTTTAAAACATAAGCAACTTTATCTTTTAAAACTCTTTTTTAGAGTTTAGGCTCTCATGCCCCTTAAAGGTCATCTACTTAAGTGAACAATACATCAAAAATACATTTTTGTGTAACGCAACTGAAAATTAGAATACTTAAGTACTTTTCACCTTTTATGCTCATAGGATAGCCCCCTCAACGTTCCCTTCTCTTTCTTTCCCTTGGCCTTGTGGGAACAACCAAGCTAAGGGTCCATAAGCAAACTAAGCCAAAAAGGGGGACATTACAGTCCTCCCCACCCAAAATTGTTTGTCCTCAAGCAATTGCAAAAGCCATGGAGCTGTCCCCACACTCTTCATAATGCACTTACCCAATGAAATGGCTTCCCACTAAAAAGAAGCTCCAACTTGAACTCCCAACTTGCTAAACATGTATCTTACTAGCTGCCCCCATGG
The DNA here is from genome assembly GCA_037957365.1 of Torreya grandis. Classification (NCBI taxonomy): domain Eukaryota; kingdom Viridiplantae; phylum Streptophyta; class Pinopsida; order Cupressales; family Taxaceae; genus Torreya; species Torreya grandis. The sequence continues at coordinate 942,991 of JARHVA010000766.1, read as the reverse complement.
GCTCAAAGTGTCATGATCATCTCCCAAGAACTCCTCATGACCCTAAAGAAATAAAACATGCGTTGTTTGTTTGCTTTTGATGTAGTCTCTCAAGGTGATTAATGTACCCCCACAAGATGTTCCCAAAATTTGGAAATAAATCACTATAGTCTCATCATAAAACATACCTTGAGTGCAAAAGGTACATAAATGCAACCTCTCTTGAGTGTGCCTTAGAACATGTGGTATGCCATTCCCTTTTGATTTCCTTCTATCACTTCCTTTATGCATAGGAAGAATATTAAATTGATCAAACAAAAGCCTCCAACTGCCAATATGGAATTGTACCCCCCATACTTGATTGATCCAAAAGCATACTTTCTTATGAACATTTTCAGAATACACCCTTGGCTGGAATTTACCCAAAAAATCAGACTTTTGGCCTTCCACATATAGCTGTACCTATCCTTCAAAATCAAATTTTCTTGTGTGACAAATTTCATAATGTACCTTGGTACAAAGTTTCCCGAACATGGGTTGTAGTGTGCCTTGAAAGTGCCATTTTTTTTCTCTTTTATGTGGCTGGACTTGCTTTGTTAACATAGAAAATTTGAAATCAAAAAATTCAGATTTCAAACCACTTTATCCAGCTCTTCCCCTTGGCTGCCATATGCAAAACAAATTGTTTTTGATGCCCAAAAGAGTCCATAGGTGAGCCCAGCTATGTTTATCATTCTTTTTTACGCAGGACCCTCTCTTCTTGCCATTCAAACCTTGTGAACAGCTGCTTGTAATTTCAATCCCTTCAAAATTCAAGAGGGGTCCTATTTTCCTTACAACACCACTATTTCCACTCTTGCAAGAAGGAATAGGGTGTTGCCCAAAGCACATTTTGGGTTGCCCTTGGCAATCAATTCTCATATCATCCCTCTCAATATAAGAGTGATAAAAATCAATATTTGCAACACTCGCCAATTTTCTTGTAGAGGGTTCCAATTTGGAATGATGGGGCTGCATTTAATGTCTAGGGGCTGCCTTCTTTTCCATCTTCCTCATTCTCATGAAACATCCTCCCAACATACCATTTGCAGAAGAAGGGGCCTCTCTATCACTCAAACCATGCAAAACAATTTCATTACCTACTACTTTAAATTTAAGCTCCATGGTTTGGTAGTTTTGAGTGTACTCACTAAGTGAGTGCAACCACTGAATACCAAGGACCATATTGGTCTCCCCTATGCCAAACACATAAAAATCATCTTCAACCACATATTATTCCAAAGTGAGACTAAGCTTTGGAATCTTTGTTGTACAAGAGATGGTGAACCCATCCACCACTATGACTCTAAATCCTTTGAAATCCAAGGATTGTAGCTCACATGATGTTACCAATTCTCTATCAATGAAATCATGAGTTGCCCCACAATCAATAAGTATGGTGATAGGTATACGCTTCAGTGATCCCTTAACTCTAAAGGGATAATACCTAGGAGCCCCTGAAAGTGATGCCAAAGGGACACTCAACTCCTCATCTCCCTCTATCTTCAAGGTGTTCTCATAGTTGGTTGTCCCAACTTCCTCTTCATTCTCCTCTTCGAAAGGTACCTCAATGTAGTGTACTTGCCCCTTGCCATGGCAATTGTGGCCCTTCTCCCAAGGGGCCTTGCATGTGAAGCAAAAACCTTTCCTTCTTAGCTCATTTCACACATCAAAGCTACTAGGTGGTAGCTCCTTCTGCTACCCCAAACCTCGTTGGTGTGGTCTAGTCAAGGGACCCAAATGATTGACCTTAGGTGGCCCTGTATAGCTACTCTTTGGCTGCCCCAAACCGCCACCTCTTAGTTGGCCTATAGGTGGAAAAAAAGTATTCTTTGGCTGTCCCAAAGGTGGAAATTTGGCCCTTCGAGTAGAAGACTCCAAATCATAGGCCTTCTGAATGCCCTCTCTCAATGAAGGTGGATCAAATGCCTTGACCAATCCCCTTAGGGAGTCAACCATGCCCTCTATGAACAACACCACCAATCTCCTATCCGAAATATCAGTCACCATGACTGAAAGTCTCTAAAACTCCATGACATAATCATCTACTGAGGCCCTTTGCCTCAATTGAGCTAAATCATGGAAATGAAGTTCCGAATCAGCTCTATCAATCCTCTCAATCAACCTCCTACTGAACTCCTCATAGGAATGTAAGTGTTGATGCCCCTACGTGATCAAACTATGATACCACCAATCGTGGGCTGCTCCCTCTAAATGCAAAGTGGTGAACTGAATGGCCTCTCCCTCTACCATAGATCAAAGTGAAAAGAAGGTATCCGCCTTATGAATCCATGCCCTTGTTGAGCTCCTTTTTGACCCATCAAATGTGGATAGAGATAACTTCTCCAACGCATGTTGGAGATCTCCCTGGCTGCCCCTCCACCTCTGACTGATCTTGGGCCCACTCTGTCCCCATTTTCAGGCTGAAAACTTGAAAAAAGTCATAACCTCTCTAGCTATCGTAGATAAGGTAACATACTCATCCATCTCTCTCTAACTCCTCATGTGGGCTAAGTAACCCCTCCCTCGCTAGTGCGAGCTCCTCCCTCTAAACAAATGTAGGTTGGGTGGGCCTACGTGTGGATGCTCCATTCCCCAAAGAGGGTATATGTGTATTTGCCCTACTCCCTGAGGCACCACTATTTCCATTGAATGGCTTTAATCCACCCATCTCACTAAGAGAACGAAGAAAACCCTCCATCACTATTGTCATCCTTTCCTAAGTCTGAGAATACTTCTCAAACCTCTCCTCAGCCAACTTGTCTCTCCTCTCACCCTCTGCCTCCTGGTGACCCATGTCACCCATGACTTGATCCTGCTCAAGCGAACCAACTGGTGGAAGCCCTACTTCCCTCCTGCTACTCCTCAAGTAATACTTAACCTCTTTGTTGCCACTTATGTATCAAACCCTTCACCTCACAGAATAGCCAAGCTATGGCTCTGATACCACTGAAATGTCCCCAAATTGGGACAAAGCAAAAGAGCATTTTCCAACAACCCTTAAACAAATCTGAAATAAAATATGAATTCTGGAAATAAAAACCAGCAAACCCTAAAAGATGTATTTGCACCAGCAAATGGAATTTATCACACCTCCAAACACTCAAAATATTATTTGAAAAATACCTTATGAAGTTAGCCAACAATGGCTCTCACCGACATGAAGGAAGCTGAATTTGTATGTTTCCACTCCCAAACCCTCAACGCCACCAAGTTGGTTTTGATGTCCTCTTTCCGTCACCAAATCCTACTCCAGAAACCCTCCACAACTGAAGGTAAAATTCAAATAAATTCCAAAATGCATATCAGATAGAAATTAGCCAAGGTTAGAACCCCAAACATGATCAAATTCTCCAAGCCAAGTTGCCAAAATCAAGAATAATTAGCATTAAATAAATCAGAAAATCAGACTTGTAACCTTGCCAAACTTGTTGAAAATAGGTTATAAATTCCACCAATATTTGCAACAATAATTACCCAATTGTTAGAGTCAATCAAAACACGCAAAACCCTTGCCACGCGTCCTCCAAGTGAATAGGCCCAACTCAGAAATTAATGGTGAAATTTTCAAAAATAAAACCCTTGCTTCAACCCTCAAATATTGTTCAAACCCTTGTGATTTATTACCCAATAAATCAAAAATAATACTATGAATTTACCTTGTTGAATTTGCGTCTAAAAACCCTCGAAAGCTGTCCAATTTTTCGTCAAACTTATTCGGCCCACCTCAGAAAAATATATAAAATAATTCAAATTGTTAAACTTACCAATGGATCACCAATTGCCCTTCCAAACACTTGTAGGGAAAGTCGTCCAAGCTGAAATAATGTGCAGAATATATATGGTATTATTTGACTTGCAATAGCCCTCACAAGACCTCAAAACCAGCCCTCAATCCAAGTAGCCAAGGCTGAAAAATAATATAGAGTATTATGAAATATTTTATGCTTCAATAAGCCCTTCAAATCAGCTCGCATAGTCCTCTAGGCAAGTCGCCTAGCTATAGAAGAAATTTGCCAATGTCTGTTAACCCTCAAGGGCCTCCGTGTAGTGCAGTCCTCACAAGAGGGGTCTTCTTCTTCACCCAATCAAGTCGCCACCCAAGGAAATGGCTCTAAACTCCACTAACAAGCTCCCAATGCAAGTCATCACTCTCCAAGACGTACAATTTTTCCAAAAACCATCTTTCTATATAGTTTGCAATATTTTTCAATGAAGCTGGTGTCCAAAAACACCCTTGTAGATCCACTTGCATATAAACATGCACTTTTGAAGCTCAACTACAGCCTTTGAATAGAGTTGCCCAAATAGAAGGAATGGAGGTTTTCCTCCCCAAATCTTTAACACTTTTGAAGGTTTTCGTCCTCAAAATATGATGAACAAGCTTGACATACTTGATCAATGATTTAATATTGATATTCAGCATACTTTCTCAAATGAACCCTCAATTGTTTTTTATAATCATCCCCCAAAAGTGGTGCCCAAGTTGAAAGGATGTGTTTTTTAAAACATAAGCAACTTTATCTTTTAAAACTCCCTTTTTGAGGGTTTAGGCTCTCATGACCCTTAAAGGTCCTCTACTTAAATGAACATTAAATCAAAAGTACTTTTTTGCGTAACTCAACTGAAAATTACAATACTTAAGTACTTTTCACGTTTTATGTCCATAGGATAGCCTCCTCAACATTCCCTTCTCTTTCTTTCCCTTAGCCTTGTGGGAACAACTAAGCAAGCTAAGCCAAAAAGGACAATACACTTACTGTAATGGAAGAGTCAAAACGAGAGATGGTTACAAAGTTTGCATTGCTAAAGTAAAAAAAATTAGAGAGAGCAAGGATGCAAGTAGCCTTAATGGAAGCCATTGCTCCCGTATCAGCAAAAAAAAATGAGGTAGCTATGACAGAAATTTTGGGCTCTGGTCATGGTCTACGCAAGTCACATCCATCTCAGCAAGTTCAAGCAAAAGCCAACTACATATTTTTTTTGTGCCCAGAAACATACCTGGAGCAAAACCTTCACTTCAAGGTACAATGTGGAACAAGAAGTAACACAGAAGAAAATAAGGTATATACAAATTTCAAGTACTTCCACAATCTTTGTGCCGAAAAGTCCGTGCTGCGAATATTTGGTGACAGCATTGATAGTTGCAAAAATAAAGTACAAGGCACTCTCTCCAAAAGACTTAAGTGGGAGGTTGCTCTAGGATGCAGTTGAAGATGCAAAGTTAATTGTGGAAGATCAAAAGAGGTTGTGGCAAAAGTTCAGATGCACCATTCTTTCCAATGGATGGATGGATGGAAAGAACCACACCCTCATCAATTTTTTGGCAGCATCAAATGGTTAGCTAGTTTTTTTGAAGTTAATTGATGCATCTAACAAAATAAAAAATATAGAAAATATATGTTTAATGCTTGAGCAGGTTGTTTTAAAGGTGGACATCAAGAATGTTGTCCAAGTAATCACTAACAATGCAACAACATATGCGGTCACTGGGAGACTTCCCAAGGATAAACATCTATCACACTTTTGGACCCTTTGTGTGGCCCACTGCCTTGACCATATTTTGGAGGACATAGGCAAAATTTGATTAGATGACACCAGTTGTAAAAGAGGCTAGAGACATCACAAAATATATTTATAATCACATTTGGGTTCTCAATTTGATGAGAACACACCAAGGGGAAAGAGCTTGTGTGAGCAAGTGAAATATTTTTTCTAGTTAAAACTGAAATAAAAGGGTTATCTAACAAACCCTAATACAAGAAAAGAATTTTCTGATTTTTTAATCAAACCCTAACAAATATTTCAGAATTCTGGGAATATGAATTGCAATTTTTCACCATTAAATAATTGTCCAAAAATTCAAAATAATTACAACCACCAAAACCTCTTCAAATCTGAATTTTAAAATGCAAATATAGGCTGGAAAATTCAAATAAAATATAAGAATATTGTTCAAACCCTCATACATAAAATTTAGGCCTAAACAACGCCACAAATAATCAAATCAAATCCCAAAGGGGGGTCGCCCAAATCCCAAAGGCAAATCATTGCCTTTGAAGTCAAAAACGACCCTTAAAATGCATATTTTTGCTGAAAATTGTCCAAATGGAGTCACCACACTTCCCAATCAAGTGTTGCCCTTGTACGTTGCTCAAACCCTCGCAAATGGCTCCCAAAAACAAGCCAAAGCATCACAACTGAGTCACACTTGCCAATGCAAGTCGCCACCCAAGAAGAGGGTCAAACCACTGAATCACTAAATCTAAAATGCAATTACAACACCTAAAAGTAGTGTTGCCTTGAATAGGAGTGGAGGTTTTCATCCCCAAACCCTTGTGTCCTTAAAGTTTTTCATCTTCAAGTCACTTAGCCAAGTGTTTCATGTTTTAGCTTCAAGATCAAATATCATAAAATCATGGTAACCTTTCAAAATGATCATCATACCACCTTTTATACCATATCTTCCCACAAGTCCTCTCCAAAAAGGGGCGCTCCACTAGGAGGGAGAGTTAAAGTGATTTTAAAATATCTTTTCCCTTTTCTTCATTAAGGATTAAGCTAAACCTTACAAGTTACCCTCTAAGTTATAAAATAAAAATATATATCTAGAGGTATTTGTTTATAACTTGAAATTAAAATCAAAATTTCCCTTTTTATTTTTCCTTAGCCGACGGAAAACACTAAACAAACAAGGCTAAGGTTCATGCCCATGCTTAAGCTAAAAAGTGGGACATGACAATAGGTATCACAAGGTTTGCAACTAACTTCCTTACATTGCAAAGTATTTGCAGTTTGTTGACAGCTTTGAAACATATGTTTGTGTCAAACATGGGTGGACTCAACATATTCAACGGTGTCAAAATCTCAAAGGTAGATTTTAATACGGACTTTGTGGAGAGAGATACAAAGATTGTCAAAATAACTTCAAATTTTAATTTAAATTTCAAGTTGATTCCTTTATTTTCAATTTTTTTAAGTATATAATTTAATTGTAAGTTTGTAATTTTAATTTATTTGTAACTTTGTAGGTGTCAGAGCCTTTGGTGAAGGTTTTGTGCTTGATGGATGGAAAGCAAAACCCAATGGGTTACATTTATAAGGCCAGGATAGGGCCAAAGAGGCCATTCAAAACTATTATAAAGAGAGTGGTGTCAAGTTTGATTCCATCTAGGAGTTGATTGATTGGAGGTGAAACAATCAACTCCACCAACCCATCCATGTAGCAAGGTACTATCTTAAACCTGCGTTTTTCTACTATAATGGCTTTACAGATGCTAATGGGGAGGTTATAGAGGGCCTCTCAACATGCATTGAGAGTATGACACTTGACGTTGAGGCGAGAGACCTCATTATTTCAAAGTTGCAAAACTACAAGCAAGCTAGAGGGAAGTTATTTTCTTCAAAACTAGCTATTCGAGGGAGAACCACGCAATCACCAAGTAATAAAAATGAAGTATTTACTTGTACCTTACAACTTACAAATTTAAAACTATTAATTACTTACAAACATTTGAATATCTTGATTGCGAGATCGTGGTGGGAAGATTGGGGTGGAAATACCCCAAAACTTCAAAGGTTAGCCTCTACATTTTATCTCAACCTTGTAACGCTTCTAGATGTTAGCGCAACTAAAGTTTGTTTGATGCCATTCACACGAAGAAGTGCAACAAGTTGAGTCAACAATGCTTCAATGACCTGGTTTTTGTGCAATACAACCTTCAGCTTCAAACAAAAAAGGTAGAGAACATATCACAAAAGCCTATTGATCTAGATGAGATCGATCCCTACAATGATTGGACTGCACAAGACGAGGAGGCTCCCCTGTTCACAAAGGATGAGATTGTTGATTTCGAGAGGTAGGCTATGGAGGGTGCAGTTGTAGCAGAGGGAGGAGAGACTAGATTAGATGACATTCTTGTATATGTCGAAGATGAGATAGAGGCAGAAGCAGAGGTGGAACCACAAGCATGGCGTTCTAGGCAGAGGGAAGAGGAGCAGCCGAGTGGGAGGGCTAGACTCTCTCAGTCTCCCTTAGTTTTCACTAGAGCAGGGAAGAGAAAATTGTATATTCTTGTAATTTGTAGATTCTTGTATAAGTATCAGTTTGTTGTTGACAGTTTTATTTGCAAGAATCATAATTATGCAATTTGTACTTTATTTGTATTCAAATCTAATAGAAAACACTTCCCCAATGTTTGGCAGACTCATTTGATACATTTTGCAACTATAATCTCTGTAAAATTTATGTTTTCTTAAATAAATTTAAGTATTTTTTAATTTGTCGATTAATGGCGAGTGGTTGTCGATTAATTGCCAAGTAAACTTTTTGGGGGCTAGGCAAGTACTCTCCGACTACAAGTATGTGAACTATGTTTCAAATTATAGGCTTATAGTCTTGAAATCTTCATGAACAATAGTTCTTCATGATCAGGAAGGTTGGCCAAACTCAATGATATTTTTCCCTTATTAAATCCTTGGTATTTTCAATGAAGACCTAATAGTTGTTATTGTACACATGTACATACAAAAGAGGAAGAGAAAACACGTTACAAAAATATATAATTATTTATAGATAATACAGATACCTACACAAGTGCTTCAAGTACATCCTACTAACTGACATAGAAAACATCTCTCCATCAAGCCTTGATGGCTCAAAAGCATTGCTTTGCTTGCAATTGGTGATTTGGTACGGTCCACTCCACAAGGAGTCGAATTTTGAATGTTTAATAGGATTAGCTGCCTTCAACCCATTTTAGGACCAAATCACATTCCTTAAATTTTTGTGGTCTTGCCTTTTGGTCAAACCAGTTCTTTATGACTTGTTAATGATCTTAAAACTTCTCACAAGAATTTTCTCTTTTTTCTTTCACTTTCAATAGTTTTGCCATTCTCACAATCATAGCATCATTGTGTTCAAGTTCCATCTGGTGCAAGAAGTCTAGATATAGGAGCTCCACATAAAGGAGAGACTTGCTTCCTTTACATAAACCAAGGCATATGGGGAAGTTCCAATAGACTGCTTGGGAGTTACTCTATCAGCCCAAAGGGATCTCTTTAATTGATTGTGCCATTTCCTTTGATTGTCTTCATTGCTTCTCTTGATTATTCTTAGTAGGTGCTTATTTTTGGTTTCATCCAAGCCATTACCTTGAGGGTAATTGTTTGAAGAGGTCTTTATATAGACACCAAACTCATTTGTAAAACATGTTACCCTTACCCCAAGAAAAGCCTTGGCAATATCTGTGATGATAGTGGAAGGAAATCCAAACCTTATAACAATATTTTCCAATAATTCAATGATCACCCCTTCATTTGCTTCCTTCAATGCCACAACTTCAAACTACTTGGTAAAATAGTCAGTGGTTGTCAACATCCACTTGTGTTCAGCACTTGAAGGATTAATTGTTCCTATGAAATCCAAACCCTATTGGGTGCGTGGTGCATCAATAACATTGGGTTGCAAAGGCAAAGGAGTATTTTTTTTACACTTTCTTATGAAGACTTTGCATGCTTCATGTCTTTACCCTTTTCAAGGCATCATTGAACATAGTGGGCACATAATACCTGGCCCTCGTAATCTTTATTGTTATGGTTTGGGCAAAATAGTGGCCTCCTGAGAAGGCTTGATGAAACTCTTTTAACAAATCTTCATCATTTTAGGGGTCAACACATCTCATTAAGGCTTCATCAAATTCTTTTTGAATAAAACTCTATTGAGGAGCCTATAAGAAACAATTTTCAGCATGTATCTTCTCTTCTTGGAAGCATCAAGCCCATCAAGATATTTGTCTATTTCTGTGTACCTTATGATCTCTTGCATCAAATCCCCATCAGCATTCAGGTCAGAATTTACTTGGACCTCTTCTCTTCCTTGTACGTCCTCTTGATCTATGATTGTTTCCTCTTGATCCTTTATGATGCAACATACTTTATTGATGGCAATGTCTTCAGCTAAGCGTTGCCACAAGGCTCTGCCCTTGAATAATTTGGTTGGCCTAATATCAATGCCATATTCCATGATCTTTGCAATCCAACCAGCCCTATTTATACTCATCTTCCCTCGTATGATGTATTAATTTACCCCTGGGAATACCACAAAAACTTTGATTTAATTTTTAAGAGGTGTCTGAATTTTTTGAGAGCTTTCATTAAGGAATACGACTGTTTTTCAAGGAAGTTATACCTCACCTCATAATATTTGAGGGTTTAAATCATGAATGCAATGGAGTGATCCTCTTCAGCAATGTCTTCTTGTGTCAACACAACTACAATGCTATCTTCAGTCCCAAATTCATCTAGGATGAAGCCTTTGTCAAATTCTGGGTTCACTAAAACAGGGGCTTTAGCAATGGATTTCTTTATGAGTTCAAAATCATCTTGACCCTCTTGAGTCCATTTAAAACCAATATCTTTCTTTAACATCAAAGTTATGGGCCTTACCAAACCAGCAAAGCCTAGTATAATTTTCCTTACAAAATTGACCCTTCCAAAAAACGATTCCAAAGCTTTCTTATGAGTAGACTGGGATAACTGCAAGATTGCTTCCACTCTATCAGGATCGATGTCTAAGCCAATCTTTGACACCACATCCAAGGAGATTCCCTTTGTAGATACTAAAACTGAATATTTATAGCATCTCCGTCTTGTACATTTGGCAACTCTCAATTGGGGCTCTACCTTTCAGTTTTAGACCTCCTTGTCATTGAAGGGCTCGTGTTCGCCATCTCACTATTCCTAAATGCTTATCTCTTAGTCTGATCCATATCATTCCGATGACTTAGGTCTCCTATACTACATAGAGAGCTTAAAACTTGATAAACATCCTTCGTTGTCAGTTTCAAATCCATACCTATTTTCTAGCCTTGTGCACACTACCGACCCTTGAGGAACGCTAAATCCAACGGTAGTATATAGATCCTTATCTAGTGTCCAGTTGCCGAAAGTCATCCAAATTACAAATGTTTCGAAACCTATGGGTTGACTTATTTGTTATATTGAACCCTACCGTGAGATATTTTCAAAAGGTGTGGTATAAATACAAGTCTAAGTCTTCTCATTATTCATCTAGCAAATACCAAGCAAACACCTAATAAAACTAAATCAATCAACTGCGCAAACACTTTATTCTGCCCTATTCGTCCTTATTTTCATATCAAGCATAGGAGCAATCATATTACAGGTCTGAAGCATTTAAAGAGCAATGTGTGAGAGATATTTGTCAAGTTACAAGTTGTATACACACGATATTTTTATTAACTTTACCACTTACTAACACTTTCTCTCTTGCAGGAACCTGTCAAGTTGCAATCTCTTTGAGTGCACACCTTAAAGGGTGCACCAGGAAAAAGGTGGAAAGCCCATTGGTGCTTCGCAAGATTGTTGTGGTTTTCTATCACGCATACCATTTGTCCAACCACTTGATATCAACACAAATTTCTCCTATATACTTCCCTAAACCTGTCTCCTCTCTGGCACACTCCAATCTTTTCACCACTTTCCTTAGCACCTTCCTAAGCCTAATAACCCTTTTTGACAGTTTAAAATACAGCATCGACTGGGTCGACTCTGTATTCTAATTAATACTTGTTTTTATCAATTAATAATATACAATCAATCGGGCTGAATCTGTATTCTAATTGATACTTGTTTTTATCAATTAACAATACAAAGTCGATTAGGTTGACGATGTCAGTTAAACTTTTGGAAAGATTTAAGGTTAGATTCCACTATATATACACATCCATTTCCGTCATTTATAGGAAGAGAGGAGAAGAAGAGATATATATTGCGCATCTGCTTATCCACTATTCTAATTGAGGAGAATAGCTTAGGGTTTTATACTTTCTTTGGAGATACGGATCTTGTCTTGTGGAGAAGTCTTTTGGATGCGTTGATAAGTTGTGTAGCCTAGAGCTGATTTATCCTTGTCATCCTTACATACTACAACTTCTTGTGAAGCACCTTGGCCAAGGGAGAGATTAAGGCTCAACGGGTTCGTCTTCAAAGGGAAATACTCTTAACTTTGTTCCTCCTTTGTAAGAGTAGATAGATATGCATTTGTACTTCTCTACCATGCATTAGGACTCTGTATACATTGACAGGTGTATATGTCTTTTATGCATGTTTACTTTAATGTTTGTTAACCCCACTTTGTGCTACAAGCTTTGGTGAGCACTAGATTAGATTTTACTTGTTATTAGTTTAGTAAATATAAAAACATAGGACCTAGTTAGGTTTATTGCATAGTTTTGCTTGACTGGGTGTTTGGGAACCCTCCCTAGTGATTTTATTGTGGTAAGAGATCCCTTGGCTAAGTCTAGCGAATCCATCTTGATCATGACCCCGAATATCTAATGTATCGACAATCGAAAGTGTAAATAGGATTTATCTTCTCCGAACTAGAATTGATTTATAGATCAGTTGTATTTCCCTTTGCATACATTCTGGTGAACCCAACATGAATCAAACCCTTATAGGTTTTCTTTCATGACATCATTTTTGTCAATACATAGTCGACCCATATGACTGTGTATCCTTATAGGTTATCTAAGTTTCATCATATTTGTCAATACACAATCAACCCATACGACTGTGTATCCTTTTTAGGCTATCTCAGTTTCATCATTTGCAATACACAGTCAACCCATATGATTGTGTATCCTTCTAGGCTATCTGAGTTTTCTCATTTGCAATACACAGTCGACCAATACGACTATGTATCCTTCTAAGCCTATCTCAATTTCATCATTTGTAATACACAGTCGACCCATACAATTCTGTATCCTTCTAGCCTATCTCAGTTTAATCATTTTCAATACACAATCGTCCCATACGATTGTGTATTCTTCTAGCCCATAGTTCACACTCGATCTATTTCACCATGTCCTTTGCATCCTATTCAGTGGATTTTTCTCACATACTTTGTCGACCCCATTGACTTTGTACCTGTTGGCCGATATTGTTCTGTGTGTGGCCGACTTTGTCCCTATTTTTCCTTTTTTTCTGATCTCAAATTCTTCCTTTAAGCATCATGAAATCTCCTATCAGAATCTTTTTGGACATTCTTAATCCATCTAAACGAGCTTAGCTCCACAGCAAATAAATAAATAAATAAAAATGTGTACCCTCACTTACCTTGCTGAGTGTAGAGATGACGTGTGTGATGTAGTTGATGGAAGGTGCCAATCTAGAAGCTCGATGAACAAACCAAAAAAATGAGAGAAAAGTCCAAATTTTTACAAATATTATCCATTAGTACTACAAAATTCATTACTTCGGCTGGATCCTAGGGCTTCTTTCGATTCATCAAAGGGGCATACATAATCTATGATATGAGAAAATATGAAATGTAGAGGACAAAAACTAAAAAATCTATAAATATTCAGAGCTGTCACTAGAATGTAATGATGTATGTCTTAGTATTTTCTAGCAAATGTGAGCACATGCATGGTCAAAAAGAACAAAAACTAAGTGTAACAAAACGACATTTTAAGTAGATAGAAAAATCAACAAACAAATGGATGTAAAACATACCAAATGTAAGTAAAATGTAAATCTTAAGGCAAAAAATAAGATATGCAAAACATTGTAAGCAAAGAGTTATAAGTTTAATCAAAATGTAGGCCAAAACAAAACATGCGATACAAAAAATAATTGTGAATAGAGATATCTAATGTAAGAAATTGTGAATGATAATCAATCATGGATATGAAGAAAACTGAAAATGTCATCCAATGTAGGATAAGTAAAAACCTAAATCAAACAAAGGGTTAGAATAAAATGACTATAATAACATCCAATGTAGGATAAGTGAGAACTAACATCAAACAAAGATGTGCGAAAAAGGAAAACAAAGACTCTAATGAGTGAAAACTCGAAATCAATGCTTGTGTTAAAGCAAAATGTAAGAAAATACTACTATCTAGAGACAACTATGATGATGGAGATGGTGTAGAAAGTGAAAATGGGTGATGGGTGTTTGTGAGAAAGACCTGACTGTATTCCCCAAGGTCTTACAATGCAACTCACAAATTGAAAAGCTATGAAGTGTTGTAAAATGAGAGATAAAAGTTCAATCTAAAGCAAATAGATAGAAAATGGGAATAAAAAGAAGAGGGACATCATCATGTAAAACCAATATCTGTCAAGGGGATATTGAGAAAAGAAGATGCAGATATAAGGATGCAAGGCGCCACAAGGGTAACATAGAAATCCTTAGCAGGAAAGAGACATCCTAATCAAGTGGGCAAGTTTAAGAGCATTCAACATCAAGGACATAGAGAACCCCACCTAGCAAGTGTAAGCTTGGGATAACAAATGAAGTATAAATATCATCCCATGAAGGCTACACGCATAAAAAATAAAAGGATCCTATCTTCCGATAATGTGTTCCCCGCTCCTTAGGACCTCTTATAAAGTCGTCGGTCTAATGTGAAAATTGGGTATTTATGTGAGAAAGTAGGTGGCACCAAAATGTAATATAGATAGGTATAAATCTCCTACCTCAATCTTCTAGCCTATCGCACCCCAATGGACCTTGGCTCTATCATTAGGTCAATTGTGGAGTTTGAGCTTCGACTAGAATTGGGGGTGTGAAAAGAAAAAGATCACATATTTTGGTGTGATTTGACTTTTAATATATATTTTGCCTTTTAACAATGTCTTTTCTTAAAATATGGCTTTTAATTCCTCTGGCTTTTTGTATTTTCCTCTTCTATACGGATTCGGAAAACCAACAATGAGTGTTAAAGATGATGAACACAAGAGAGCCTACAGCTAGCCGCTAAAGAGGAGAAAGTAAAGACTTGATGCCTTAAGACTCCTAGACTTGTTCCATAGAAAAGAGTGCAATCTTGAATCCGACCCAAGTGTGCCTCAAGTGAACAGAAAGGGAAAGATGGATATCATGGAAGATCAGTCCATGCAAAAGGGTAATACAATGAGAATATGCTAATAGCTGACCACAAGAAAGGAAAGTTTTGCTTCAAAAGTGTTTATGCAAAAAGAGGGATTTGAAAGTACATGAAAATGTAAGTCAAATTGTAGAAATGGAAACCCTATGAAGGTAAGCACTTGAAATATGGAGATCATGTCACTAAAGAAGCCGCACAAACCTACATGGGGGTCTAGCAAAAGCATTGATGAGAGAAATCATCCCAAAAGAATAAGAGCACAATAAAAAGATACCAAAGGACTGCCAAGGGAACTAAGGCCGACTATAAGAGAGGAAAGACTGTAAAATAAAAGACCAAACTGTCCCATAAAGGAAGGCAATGAAATATGAAAAACTCGAAGGTGCTACCAAAGATCCAAAAGGGAAACTAAGGTCAATTGTAAAGTGAAAATAAAATGCTGAAAAATAAAACCCAAAGGTGCTACCAAAGATCCATAGGGGCAACTAAGGTCAACTGTAAGGTGAAAGTAAATGCTGAAAAATAACTCCGACAGTGCTACCAAAGATCCACAGGGGAAACTAAGGCCGACTATAAGAAGATCAAGTTATACAATACCTAGGCATCCCACAAGGATGGCAATGAAGTAGGAAAAATCTGAAGGTGTTATTAGAGATCCACAAGGGAAACTAAGGCTACCTATAAAGATGATCACAAAAATGTAAAAACTATGCTAAGAAAGGGAAAAAAATAAAAATAAAATAAAATAAAGAAACATGAAACAAAACAAAATGCAAAATATATGCTAAAAAGAGTGTAACATCAAAGAAAAACATGTGAAATGCAAGTGTATTTGTCTCAGAAGGTTTCTTGATGTGGAATTTGCTTATTTGTAAGTTTTAAAGATGTCTTTACTATTGCCTCATTGCAAAGATGAGGTACCAAGAAGGTGAGAGAATGAGGATCGGCATGACAAGATGCCCCCAAAGCGTGCATGAAGGAAGGATGGGCATCAAGAGATGCCCCAATGACTAAAATAGGACAAGAGTAGGCATCGCAAGATGCTCTAACATAGCATTAAGAAAAGGATGGGCATTGCATGTAATGTTCCCTTCTTAGGATTAGTGTTGCATGAAGACCCTTAGCCCATTTTGTGGTTTCCCGCAGGCTAAGGGGATGGAGAGAAGGAAAACATGGTTATGGTGAACCAGGTTAGCCAAAAAGTAACTTATTGTTGACAACTTACGTTTAAATTTAAAAGAAGGGATTTTTATGATTGAAGTCAACACTTAATTAGAAATTAAAAAGTCACTTTATGAATTATAGTAAATAACCCCCCACTTGGAGTGCCCCACTTTGGAGATTGAGTTGAGGAAAAGGCATAAAAGATGGAGGGGTTCATTTGTGGGATCCATGATTCATCTATCAGTCCATTTTGTGAGTTGAGCAATTTTGCTTCTACTTTTAGCTATTGAGAACGAAAACCCTCTTTGACAATCAGATCTTACTGACGAAAACCCTCAACTTCTACTGATGGCTTCATTTGGAGGTCATGATTGAGTGAAAAGTCATTGAACACAGGCTAGAGCATTAGTTTTTGGTTGGCGCATCAACTAGAGGGTTGTTTGGGGTTGATGACTTGTTGGAGGGCTCTTTGGCATGCTAACGTCATCCTTTGGAGGGCTAATATCACCCTAGGGAGCTAGTTTTGACGGATTTCCCAAGGCTGTTTTGTGCCTGATACAACATAAATTTCTCAGTTGGTTGGTCACTTATGGTTGAAATTGCATTGGTATGATCCACTGTAAATTAATTAATTTACAGCTTGAAAATTTTTTATAAAAAAAATATATTTGAAGTTGTAAGGATTCTACTCTTGAAATAAATTGAGTTTCTTAATTGTCTAAAGGTTTCTACATGGATTGTATTTTTTCCTATAATGTTTTATGGATCAATTTCAGAATTTTGTACTCACATAGGGGCTTTAGTAAATTTTTAGAATTTCATTAATCTGCCCTAAAAGGGATATTCCACCGCAAGATGCCCCAACACGTGTGAGAAGAAAAGGATAGACACGCAAGATGCCATAACATATGGGATATAGGTGGATTGAAGATCAATAGCCCTGTTAATGATGTCAGCTTCTATGTAAATATATTTTATAATATGGAATGTGGCATCTAGGACCATGTCGGGGTCCAAAGAAGGAGTTAGTAAATGTACTGAATGGTATCAGGTAGGTTGATACAATTGTTGAACACAACTATCTACTGAGAGGGGGTGAATCAGTAGATCGACTAAAAACTAGTTCTTTAACATTTTAATGAAGATACAAAAACATATGCATATCAAAGAATAAATGTAGAAAGCGCACACGCACACAAAAGCACAATACACCAGAATTATACGTGGAAAACCCAAAGGGAAAAACCACGATGAGAATAGTTGCTAGAATCTACTGTTCTAATCCAGCATCACAATTAAATCACCTCACTAGCAAAACCACACTGCTTACATTCAAGGACACCTATCCTTAAGAGACACCAATCCCCTAACTGAGCACCAACTCAGTTTAACCACTGGTTACAAGATTTAAGGGCACCAACCCTAAGGAGACTCCAATCCCCTAATTGAGCATCAACTCAGTTTTTCTAATGGCATCAACCAATCAGAACTATGGAGCTACAACTCTAGTATACAAGACAGATTCACAAATGAATCTAGTTCAATTTTTTTGTTACAAGTCTAGTCTGTAACTGTTCACTCTTGGCTTATTTTGTTTATGCCTATTCTTCTTTTTTGCTCATTCTCAGTGTGTTTTTTCTTCCTTTCTGCCTCACTCTGTTTGTGTCTGAATATATTCTAGTTGGACACACTTCATTCCCTTTCCTTTCTGCCTTTTACTTTGTCTGCATACATCTAGTCATATTATGTTCAAACATGCTTCATTCCCCTTCCTCTCTTCTGCCTTTTTCTCTGTCTGCATATGTCTATCATCGACAATCTTTTCTTTTCCTCTCTGCCTTACTGGTTCTATGTCGTTATATCTTCTATTTGACATAGTCCATTTACACCAACTACTTCGGCCTCTCTTCCTTTGTCTTTTATATATTCTTTGTTTGACACATCAACGTCTTCTTCTTGCCTCTACCTTTCTCTATGTTATCATGGTCTGTGTCTGTATATTCTATTAGACACACTTTGTATTGCTCACATGCTTAGGTTCAACGATAGTCTGAGCAATCGCAAAAATGACAGCATTTTTGCTCTATTGAAATTGCAACGACAGCAGCATCAGCAGCAAAAAGCAAATTACAATGTTCAATATGTCGCATATGTATAGACAATGTAGCTTAGGGTTTTCTATCTCCAATTGTGTTCACACTTCAGCGGCAATTAACCGGTTCTCATTAAAAGCGATTTTGACTTATGCTCTTTCCCGTGTCTCGGTTCATGCATCACATGGCAATGGTCAAGTCTCTTTGCTATGTTTGGCAACTGTTGGATTTATCTCATAAATGCACCTCCTTAATCGATGATTGATCGGTTGGATCGATCAAACTCAGACTCCATGTAGATTTTTCGAGCTCATAGTTTCTCTGGTCATGTCTTTAATCGAGGATTATTCATCTTGTCTTTGGTGCCAATCACTGTCTATCTTGAACTGTCAGATGTATGCCCTATTTCAACAGAACTGTCGATCTCTCTTGTATTAACCGTTGAGCTCTTTCTCGCATCTCAATATCTTCTACATGATTGGTTCGCTTTCGCTCCTTTCGATTATATTCGATATGCTCGACCTTTACCTTTTCTATTGTATCGTTAAACTCTGGCATGTTGACGTGATCTCATTTTCTTCGGCATTCTTGTAATGCTTTTGCAATGTTGATCCTTGTAGACTTGCTTGATCTTTAACATGCCTTGTCCATTTGAGAATGCCCTATAAGACTTCCACACTTTATCCTTTGGCAAAGTTGCAAGTGACCTTTCTCTTTGGACAATTTGTTGCGGGCTTTTTGTCGAGGGCTTTTCGGGACAAATTCTTCGGACAATTTCCCCGAAGGAATTGTTGCGAACAATTTCCCCAAAGGAATGTCTAAGTGCCCTTCGGATTTTCTTTAAGGGCCCACATACCCTTCAACTTTTTCAAAAACTACCCTTCGGCTTTTCTGTAAGGGTCCACATACCCTTCGGCCTTTTCAAAAACTACCCTTCGGCTTTTCTGTAAGGATCCACATACCCTTCGGCCTTTTGCAAATGTACCCTTCGGAAATTTTGTTTGGGTCCACTTGCCCTTTGGATTTTTTGCAACGATCCCTTTGAAGGCTTTGAGCAGTCCACATACCCTTCGGGTTTTTTGAAAAGATCCCTTCGGCTTTTTGAACGGTTCACTTACCCTTCAGACTTTTTGAAACAACCCCTTCGGCATTTTTGGACGGTCCACTACCCTTCGGCTTTCTTGCAAGCGTCTACATACCCTTCGGAACAATTTCCCTGGGCTACTTGTCCGAAAGAATTGTCTTTGCCAATTTTTTCAAAAAAAAAATGTCTTCGCCAATATTTCCGGAAGAATTGTCTTCGCCAATATTTCCGAAAGAATTGACCAATTCAAGTTCTCCTCACTGCTTATAAGATTGAAACAAGTCAAGTCATTTGATAAACCCGATCAACTTTACTAGACCAACTCGGGTTCTTGACACTGATTAACTTATAAAATTGAAAGGAATTTAAGTCACTTGGTAAACCCGATCAACTCCACTAGACCAACTCAGGTTCTTGACACTGGTTAACTTATAAAAGTGGAAGGAAGTTAAGTTGTTCCATAACCCCGATTAACTCTTCCTTGACCCATTCAGGTTCTTCACGTTGCCTTATAAAGATGAGAGCAATTAAGTCATTCCGAAAACCCAATCAACTCTGCTAGACCCATTCGGGTTCTTGAGACTGCTTAGCTTATGAAATTGAACGAAGTAAAGTTATTTTGGAAACCCGATTTACTGACCCAGACCCATTCGGGTTCTTGAGATTGCTTTACTTGTGAAACTTTATGAGTCGAAGCAATTGAAGTATACAAACCCGATCAACATTCTCCTAACCCAATCGAGTTTTCGACATGGCTTTACTTATGAAACTTTATAAGTAAAAGCGAATGAAGTACATGGACTTGACAAACCCGAATCACTATGCCTTTGTCATAAATGTTTGCCTATTTGACATCAATGACAATATTACAGACAATCTCCTTATACACCATGATACTCAAATTGTCAACAATAATCTGGGGTAATATAACTGGGTTGAACTATATCAGGTTAGTCGATATAATTAGGCAAATGTGAATTGATTTTGATTGTATCGGCTTGGCCGATATAGTTGGTTGAAACGAAGGGATGATGATCAATACACTTGAGTTGCTTTGAGGTATTCTGATTGACCAATAGAGATTAAAATTATATCAGAACAATTTGTGTTCTAGTCGATACAATTGGGTAAGACGGGCAAAATTGTATCGACACATTTTGGGGCATGGTCGGTGCAGTTGTTTGTAATAGGAGATAGAATTATAATTGTATCGACACATTCTGTGTCATGGTCAATGCAATTGTTTGTAACAAGAGGTATAATTATAATTGTATTGGCACGTTTTGTGTCATCGCTGGTGCAGTGGAATGAAACAAGAAACACATTTTGTGTCATGGCCGGTGCAATTGGATGAAACAGGAAGAAATGTATAAATACATTTTGTCATGGTTGATGCAGTTGAATGAAACATGAAGAACTGTAAAGACACATTCTATGTCATGACTAGTGCAATTCGATGAAATAGGAATAACTCTATCCATGTATTTTGTGTCATGGCCGTGTCACATCCCCTTTTTCGAATTGAATAAGTTAGAAGACCCTTAGCCTATACTCCATTTATTGAAGGCTAAAAGGGTGATGCAAGGGAAATAAATTAATAATTTAACTTAGTTGGCCAAAAGTAATTTTATGTTATAAAAAGGCAACTTATGTTATTTTATTAAAAATGTTATATATTTGTAATAAAGTCAACAACAAAATAGAAGTGGAAAGTTGCTTTATGGGTGTTGCCGCGGTAAAAGGGGAAAGAAAAATTATAAAAAGGGTGTTGGGTTCCTTTGGAGAGCATCTTTTATCAATCAACCTTCCAAACTTATTTATGAGTTTGAGCATTCCGCTTCAGCGTTCAGCCTCATAGGACGAAAACCCTCCTATGGAGCATCAGAAGGTGGAAACACTCTGGTGGAAAAGACACAAGGACGAAAACCCTAAGGTTTTGTGTGGTGGTTCCATCCAGGGAATAAATTTGTGTTTCAAATATGGTCTATATCAAAAATAAGCTAAATCAAATAATCAAGGCAACGTGGAAGTTCCAAATCTACACTAGGGAATCAATATTAGGGTTGGTGTCACACTTTTGGAAGCATTTCTAGGGTTGGCATCATATGTTTGGGGCCGACATCATCGTTAGAAGCTATTTCCAAATAAATTCTCTACTTTCATGTTCAATTGTGTCATAAATAATTTTTGTATTTTGTTGTGATTGAACTCTACCGTTATTCTAATAAAAACTCTACTTTCAGTTGTTTACTAGATAAAATCAGAGTTTTGTATTTTCAGATTTAAGGGTTTGTTGCAAAAATCAGAATTTGTTGTAAAAATGAAAAATTTCCAAAATTTTGTAATTTCATCTACAAGGGTTTTAATATAGAAAATCAGAATTAGATATTTCAGTATAAGGGTTTGCTATGAAATCCAAATTGTTCTTTTTTTTCTAGAAAAAAGAACATTACAGTGGTATCAAAGCATTGATCTTAATAGCCTATGGATCAAACAAAAAATCATGGGGAACGGAGAAAAGAAGGTTCCTACAGAGGAGATGAGTTTTTTTCAATAAATGATCAGCGGAGGTCAGAGAGATCTTGAAAAAACAATACAGAGGACAATTAAAGAATCCATGTCAAAGTTAGTCTGAGCCTTGTAGGGTATTAATCAGAATAAAGTGAATCAAGGGGAAGGAAGCTCTTCAGCTCATCAGAGGATCTCAGTCAACCCCCCTTCCAAAACTTTCTAAGCAACATTCCTGCAAAGAGAAGCACACATGAAGAACCCAAGTTTTAAGGATAAGTTATTGGAGAAGTTTCTATTAGCTTCAAAGCTTTAGCTTCATTGAGAAGAGCACGAAAGAAAGATCCTATTCAAGGGGTGTGGTTAAAAGAGGAGTGTGACAGGAATGAATGCAAACTTCTTGTCTTTGACGCATATGATAAAAAGTCAGACATTTACAAATCTTCTGATACCTTTGAAGAATTCTTGAAGATATACGAAGAAAATAGAAATATAAAGTTGAAGAAAGTGGGAAAGTCAAAACCTCAAAAGATTGATAAAGAAGAAATCACGAAGTGAGGAGAACAGTGAAATTCAGAGCCACAAGACATCATTGAGCAAGAACCAGAGGGATCCAACATGCAGGGTGAGGTAAAGATACTTTGATGGTAGAAGATGTTTTATTGACTTCTAATGTTTGCATTGATGTCAGTGAAGTCAAGGAGAAAAATGCATCCCTAACTGAATGCAAAGAGCAAATGATGGAAATAGATATGCCAATCCATGAGCTACCCATCATTCTACCGAAGAGTGAGCCACTACCATATAAGACTAAATTTCAAAATTTTAGAATAATCTCTCAAAAACTCCTACTTCAGCCAAAGAGGGTAAGCACTCTTATAATTTTAGTTCAAGATATGGGAATGATAGCACAAATCTATTTCAGTTTTGCCATCATTGTAAGAAGGGTAAAAGAATGAAGATATATCCTTTGACTCAAAATGCATTTTGCATAATGGTATGGAATCTAGGTGATATTTTGATATCTATAAAGGGCAGAATTTCTGATTTCAATATCATTGTTGATAATTTCATTATACCATACAAATGGATAAGAAAAAAACCAGAATGACCTCAGATGAGCACAAGGAAAATATTATGAATGATAATAGGATACAGTGGTTGAAGCACAAGGATCAGATATCTCTACTACATGCCATCGATCAGCAGCTGCAACAACAAAACATTCAATGTCAACAGGGTACGGTTCATGCATGGGAACCACAAAAAGGTATGCCCAAACTATCAATTGTTGTTTTGCAAGTTTGTTTGATTGATCCTCTACTCCATCCTTATCTCAAAGGACCAGATAAAATTGTATTAGTAAGACTAACTAGAAATCAGATTTCTAATTGGTCCACAAATACGTGCGTATGTGTTTTGAAGGAACCAAAGCATTCAAGTTATCTACTTGTAAAAAGGTAGTATCATGGATTACAAGATATGCTCAAAATAATTATAATGAAGAGACCCTAAGACTCACAAGTCAAATGCGAGGTTCAAAGGCATGTCACCTCACATCTGATAGTGCTCTCAAGGTAAGTGACAATGGAGTAGCTCAATTACAAGGTAAGCAAACTCATACATATACCATCTTGGTTGGATTCAGATTTGATGTTTGGATAGAGAGTGCAATTGCCCGAACAATAGTCATATTTGCAAATGAATGTGTCGTAATATTTGACATTGAGATTGGCGATAAGTTGGCAAATGGCTATCTTCTATACAAGGTCCATGGTATGCTAAATTTGGTTTTGATTTAGTTGCTAATGTACCATTCAACATTGGTATGGTATTCTCCATATATAATGAATTGTATTTCTATAACTGGTTATGTTTGCATCGTCATGATCCAACAGTTGCAATCAAAGGTCAAGAAGATAAGGCGCAAATCTACCTACGCATCCTAATATGGGATCTCGGAGATTCTTTTACGCATGAGCAAGGTAAACATCATGTTGGTATTCAGATTTTTTAGGATAAGTGTATTGTGGTGTTTAGACATTTGCTTCAAGAATCGCAGGACATAGAAGATCAATACATCCCATGTTTGAAATCAAATTCTAAGCATGTTCACCTTTCCAAGATACACAAAGAAGAATCTCCAGAAGATGACAATCACATTGATGGGAACAACATAGCTCCTTGTGAGATCTTTCATTACAACACTGTACACTCTTGGAAGAAGAATCCATATGCAGATCTGAATTTATACTGGAAAAGCATAGAGCATATAGATTCTTTGATTCAAGATCAAAATTGTTTTTGCATATGGGATTCGGGTGACTTTTTGAGGGATAAAGGCTTTAATGTGACTATAGCTAATGGCTTCACCATCCCATGTACCAAGAGGATTCAACTATCTTGGAGAAAGCTTTTCATAGAACGGGGGCAGCCCATTGTTTGGATGAAAGTATTGAGGATATCTCAACAATTTCTAATGTAACAAAGGAAGGTAAACAATTTGATTACAGCTGAAGCTACACGCAGGTTGGTCACCCTTGGTTATGTAAAGAAGAACCCACAAAATTTGGGATACTACAAAATGGCTTCACCATTCCATGCATCATGATTCAGAATTCAGCATTCAGCATTTAGAATTCAGAATTCCACACTTGGTATGCAATGATTCACAATGGATTTAGTTGAGAAGCAAAAATCCATGGATGAAAAACATTTTATTGAGACTTAAAATGATGCCAATCTAGACAATGAAAGGAATGTTCTGATCCAAGAAACATATCAGATTGACTTTCAAAATGATTCTACTGATAAGCACGCACTCTAAAAGAGTATCTTAGTAGACATAGGTGTTGAGTTCAAAAATTCAACGATTGGTTACATTCTACAACATGGTTCATGGGATGGTGTATTGAGACATTGCAAAGCTTCGGTATTCCAAAAAGCTGAGTTGAAACATGATCAGAAATAGTGTGGTAATGCATATGAAAAAGATGCCAATGAATGTGAAAATTGGGAAAAGCTCTTTGACACTGGAGATAAACAAATTTCTCATCCTTTTGTATATTTCACGGAAGTTTATGCTAAAGCTGGGCAGCCCGTGAATTATTTGGATATTTTTTAGAAATGCAAAAGAAAGGAGTACCTATGAGTGTGATTGCTTATGAGTAAATTATACAGATATTGTCAAATTCTCAAGAAAAATGGAATTCAAGCCTAGAAGGGACAACAAACATGGTTGTAAGTGAGTTTGCAGCAAGCATTTGTGCCCATCACAAAGAAAAAAAGACTTCAAACTCTACAAAACTACTAAGACCCAATATTAGAGATAAATTCCAAGTACAATTAGATGAATTTGGCAATCATTCTAATTTCATGAGTGCTGATTTACAGTTCAGTTTCAGATTCTCTAAGGCAACCAGAATTGCAAACAAAAAGCCCCTGATGTAGGTAATGAGAGTGTAATATCAGAAGGAGCCATTATGGGCAACATGCAACAAAAACTGAATGTTTTAGAAGTGCAAGAGGAACAATTTCATGCTAGTTCTTAGTCAAACAACCTGATGAAGCAAAGTTTATTCAGAACATGGGATTGCAAATTCCCAAAGATGAATTGGGATCCAAGTATTATAGAGATAATCATTTGGGGAGAGCTCGGGCAGTTGAGCTTGCAATTGCTTGAGGGCAACAATTTTGGGAATGGTGCACTGTCATGTCCCCTTTTTGGAATTGAATAAGTTAGAAGATCCTTAGCCTGTTCTCCATTTTTTGAAGGCTGAAGTGGTGATGCAAGGGAAATGAATTAATAATTTAACTTAAGTTGGCCAAAAATAATTTTATGTTATAAAAAGGCAACTTATGTTATTTTATTAAAAATATCATATATTTTTAATAAAGCAAGTCAACAACTAAATAGAAGTTGAACGTTGCTTTATGGGTGTTGCCTCGGTAAAAGGTGAAAGCAAAATTATAAAAGGGGCGTTGGGTTCCTTTGGAGAGTATCTTTTATCAATCAACCTTCCCAACTTATTTGTGAATTTGAGCATTCTAATTCAGCTTTCAGCATTAAAGGATGAAAAACCTCTAATGGAAAAGACTTGGAGACGAAAACCCTTAGATTTTGTGTGGTGGTTCCATCCAGGGACTCCATTTGCCCTTCAAATCTGGTCTATATTAGAAATAAGCTAAATCAAATAATTAGGGCAGTGTGGAAGTTGCAAATATACTTTAGGGCATCAATAATAAGGATACCATCACATTTTTGGAAGCATTTCTATGGCTGACATCGTATGTGTAGGGCTGACATCATCATGGTTGGGGGTTGACGTCACTATTAGGAGCTATTTTTGGATTAAATTCTCCACTTTCATGTTCACATGTCATAAATAATTTTTACATTTTGTTGTATCTAAACTCTGTCGTTATTCGAATAAAATCTCTATTTTCAACTGTTTATCAGAAAAAATCAAAGTTTTATATTTTTAGATTTAAGGGTTTGTTGTAAAAGTTAGAATTTGTTGTAAAAATGAGAAATTTTCAAAATTCTAGAATTTCATCTATAGGGGTTTTATTATAAAAAAATTAGATAAAATATTTCATTATAAGTGTTTGCTGTAAAATCAAGATTGTTCTAATTTTTTCTGAACAACGATATTACATTCCAGTGCAATTGCTTGTAGCAGGTGGCTAAGTTAAAACTGTATTGACACATTTTGGGTCGTGGTTGATGCAATTGTTTATAACTAGACAGTATCGAGTTGGATGATATAGTTGGATTGAGTTGTGTATATTAGAAATGTATCAACATAGCCAATACAATTGGAAATAAATTATTGTGTAGATTTGGATGATTTGAAAGAGTTTTTAATTGAAAGTGAACCTATAAGATGGATTTGAGAAGTCCTATAAGATGTAGGATAAGATTCAACATGACCTATAATGCATTTTGGAATGCTCATTTGAACTAGATGCTCCTCATGAGTTGAGGGATTGACAAAAGTTGGTCGTTTAGGATAAGCTTGAATATAAGCTAAAGTTTGATGATTCATCCACGTAAAATCTTTCAAAGGCGGGAGAGCGAGTGGGTGTGAATTTATGAAATCTTGTTGATCATTGCTTTAGTTGTAGTGAAGGTTAGTAGAAATGAAAATTTCATTCGAGGGATTTTCGTCCATGTTGTAATAGTCATAAATTGGAGGATTTTCTTCTTCAGCCCAAGTATAAAGATCATAGAAATTTGTAATGTCCCTAAATGGGACAATAATGATAAATTGGGATTTTCCAACAAACCCTTATGCAAAACTGAAAATAATATGAATGCTGCCCTAAAAACCAGCAAACCCCAGTAGCAATAGATATCCCAATTTTCAAGCAATAACACTCCACAATAACTCCAATAATTATTGAATATACAAATACAATAAAATACCTCTTTTTGTGGCAATATGGAATGGCGATGTGGCTAGAAATTCCGTGCAATAATTTTGATTCTTAAGATCTTGTTACGGTTACGTTTTTCCTTCCAAACAGCCTTGAAACCCTTGCACAAACTCACAAAAAATATACTAAAAAACCCTACAATCTATTAGGGCTTCCAAGGAGCGAATTAGGGTTACCAATAATCAATTTAGCCCCTCCAAACAAGTCGCCACACTCAACAAAAAATAGGAGAAATAAATCTAAAATTCAAACCATTGTTTTATCCCCTCAACAAGGTCTTCAAGTCCCCTAATTCACTCGTCCCACTTGGAAAAATATTCAAATAATTTTTAAAATATAAACTAAATTATTTCCTTCACTAATAGAGCCCAAAAACACTCCAAACCCTGCCCAAGTGAATCGTTTCACTAGGGAAAATTATGCAAATAATTTTTTAAATTAATTCACTAATTTTCAACTCTTAATAATTTATTATTTGCCTTAATCCGTTGAAACTTCAAAAATGTGTATCCTCTGGAATACTTGGAATTACAATGCAAAAGTTAGCTCAAAATGATCACAAAAATAGTAGCTATAAAACAAAATTAGAATTGTAATTTTCCTTCCATGGAAAGTCCCCCAAAAGTTGTCTCAAAGTTTTAAAAACCCTAGTTAAAGTCCTAGGTTCCTTCAAACCTGAAAATGGAGCTCAATTGCACAACTAAACAATAAAAAATCAATGCAAATAGCTCTCCAAGGTATTCACTTTGTCTTTGAACAAGGTGGTGTTATAAAACACCTTTGTAGGTCCAATTGTATGCAACCATGCAAATCTAAAGCACAATCACAACGTTTGAATAGAGTTGACCTGGATGTAGGAATGGGGGTTTTCGTCCTCAAACCCTTGTCACACTTGAAGGTTTTTGTCTTCAAGTTGTGATGAACAAGCTTGACATACTTGATCAATAATTCAATATTCTAAAATAGCATAACCTTCCAAATGAATCCTCAGTTGCTTTTTATAATCATCTCCAAGGGTGGCACCCAAGTTGAAAGGATGTATCATTTGAATCATGAGTAAATTTACCTTTTTAAATTTATTTTTTGAGGGGTTAGGCTCTCATGACCTTTACAGGTCCCCTACTTAAGTGAGAATTAGACCAAAAGCACATTTGGCATAATTCAACTGAAAATTGGAATGCTTAAGTACTTTTCACCTTTTTGCTCTTTGAATATGTTACAGATAATGTTTACATGGAAAATTTACAGGGTGGTAAATCAGAATTTACTGTGTGTAAGTTACCGTATGGTAGCATGATAAATAACATTTACCATAGTGATATACATATATAGGTTAGTGATCAGAGTGGCTATACCCGTGTCTATTACCGGGTTATTTGTTATTATGTCTTCCTATTATTTAGGAAGTTGTTTTGCTATTACTATGGCTATATAATAGCATGTAATAGAATGAGATTAATAAGAGTGAGAAATATTATAATATATTTGTGATTAAAAGTTCTCTCTGGTTATTTGTCTTTGCCATTACACCTGCATGTTATAAATCTTTGAATAAGATCCTATAACAACTTCATTTCGTATTAGAGCCACGCCAGTTCCTATCTATGATGGAATCCTGAAAATTTTTGAGGGACAGTAGTTCTGAGCTGTCCCTATGGATGGTAGAGTTGTGAATACACAAAAATTTGTAAGATAGATTACTATTTCATAAGAGCCTTGTGCATTCGTATTGCAAGCAATTACAGTTGTGTCTTATTCATATCAAGAGTCTCATTGCTACAATTTTCTAATATGTGCTCTCCTGCTAAGATAGCATACATCGTGTCTTGTTGAAACTACTCAACATCTGCTTGATCAAATATTCTGCATTCAGATCGAACTACGTGATTCTGGTTTGCTTGAAAGAAAGCTTTGCTCCACAGTAACACTAAGCTCAACCTTGTCTGCATTGTGCCAGAATTTGGGATATTTCCTATGATCATCAGCGTCCCATTTGGCGTCATTCTTTGTGGGAATATACAAGGCTGTGTCAGCGTTCTGCTTTATAACAATGTCGTTCATGTGGCAAACGGTGATATGGTTTCTTCCATTCTATACGCAGTCTTACAACTTTAGATCTTCTTCTACGACCTTGTTCACTGTTTTGTGCAATCCTCTTGTCCGTTGCCGCCAATCAAGACCTATGCATGTAAAATCTGTTCTGCAAACAGCGTGTAAAATGACGTGCTAGCACCTAAAAGATCCATTTGTTGGTCCTATGTAGTCCCTACAACAGCTAGTATTAGGATTGAGTGACTCGTTTAAAGTTTTCAAGTCATTGTATTTTATATAGTCAATTAGTATATTTGTGGTTTAGGTAATATTTTGGCCAAAAGTTCGTAGGTTTGAAGAGAGTTTTGTCATTGGTAACTTATAAGTCTAAATATGTATTTCATTAGTGTTATTAGTGTAATAATCGGTTACTTGGTTATATTTAGGTTATTTTATAATGAGTCAAGTATGTCCATCAAGACGAAAGGTCATTCGGTGGAATATATTTTGAGTTTATTAGTGAAACTAGGTCTATATCTTGTTTTATATGACAAAAGAAGAGTCAAGAATTCTTTTATAGGTTATGATATAAGTTACCAAAGAATTGATATTATTAATATCAATATTTTAGTCAAAATCTAAACTGTCTGTACGTCAAAAGGTTATCATAAAATGAGTGAAGGATTAGAGTCTTTTTTATGTCAGAAAAAATCAAAGTCGTTTAGGTATAAGTGTCATCTTGAGTCAAAAGTCAAATTTGTAAAAAAAAAAAAAAAAAAATCCCTTAAAAACGCATTTGGCTTGTACATCACGTCCGTTTTGTGGGGAGATTTCCCTTGAGCTTCATCGAGATATCCCCTGAATAAGCAACGACATACTGGAAGATGGAGGATACACGGAGGATGGAGGTCTTTCAACGACCTCTCATCAATCGCCAACCACGGGGCCGCATCAATGTTTTGATGACTTTATGTGGTGTGTATTTCATTTCAGCATGGTGTGGATTTCAGTTTTTTCAGTGTGTTTGTTTTCTGGAAATGTTCACATTGTGG
The DNA here is from genome assembly GCA_037957365.1 of Torreya grandis. Lineage (NCBI taxonomy): Eukaryota > Viridiplantae > Streptophyta > Pinopsida > Cupressales > Taxaceae > Torreya > Torreya grandis. The sequence continues at coordinate 912,684 of JARHVA010000766.1, read as the reverse complement.
GAGGAAAACATAGAGCAATGTTTCATTTTCCATTCAGAACCATATCGGCTAAAGTCAAAGAACACTACCAGTGGCAGTGGCAATCTTCTTTGTTGTGTGAGATTGAGTGGCACGATCATACACAGTGGCTACAAGTGAAAAGTTGATTTCTTACAAAGTCAAATGTGACATTCAGTGTGTGTTTTCTTTCAATTCCAGTTTGGTGTGCAAAATATGTAAACAAAAAAACTGAACTCCTAGTAGAAAACATTGTAGAGTGTGTCTTAAGTTTATTGTAACACTCATAGATTTGGAAAGGGTTGGTGGTCGATCTTGAAAACCACAAATTTAAAAAGGTAGATAAACTTTTACTAGTGTAATGATCCTCTAACTGCCTTCCTTCTTTATGAAGATGATCCACTAGTAGAATGTTGAGTGCGTTCTTTTCATGGAGCAAATGTGCGATGCGTTCTTTTGCATAGTTGTGGTCATGTGCAGCAAGACAATCAGCCAGTTGAAAGTTTACACCATAGTTACCAGGTTTGGCCGCATTTCGACGAAATCCGAAACTGTCCGCATTTTTTCAACCTTCCGGATTAATGCGTTCAGTTCAGTCGGTTTTTTATTCTGTCTCTGTATTTTTATCAACGTTTTTTTCCACATCGCAACTTTCCTCTATTGTCTCTGCTTGAGAAATTCCGGCAATTAAAGCAGCTTTCGATTGCAAGTGTCGAGGTTTCTTTGCTTGCCGATTTTCCACGCATGAAGCATCTAGAGAAGCTTATTCTGAGTGACAATCGCATTGCAAGGGGTTTGGAGTATCTGGTGCACGTTGGACTAGAGTTGCTTAGAGACCTTGACTTGTCGAATAATAAAATTCAGTCTATTGAAGACCTCACGCTGCTAGCACATGGAGCACGGCACCGTGACGAGGGGTCCGGATTACAGAGGAGCTGTGTTTTTTAACAGAGCACGGCACCGTGAATGGCAATAGTTTTTAGGTTTTGTTTAGTCTAGACATGTTTTAGGTTTTTTTTTTTTTTTTAATTTTAATATGATCGATATTTAGGTTTTGGTTTTTTTTTTTAATATTTATACAATATTTATTATTTTTAATATTTCAAGTTTTCCATTATCATATTTTAATAGTAATTATTTTAAATTTTTAATATTAGAAATTTTAATTTTATTATTAATTTTAATTTTATTACTTATTTTAATTTTAAATTTTTAAAATATTATTGATAGATATATATTTAATTATAATTTAAATGTAAAATTTTAATATTATATATTTATTATATATATATATATATATATAAATTTAAATTTATAATATATAAATAATAAATATATATATTGCCTTTCCCCATACTCCCGTCTCCTATTTTTCAAAAAATGACATAATTGTACACGTGCCCGTCTCCCCGTACCCATACCCGTATCCATCTCGTAGCAACTTGTGTCTACGACATAAAACATTTTAATTTAGGTTTTATAATTTATAAATATCTTTTAATTTAATTTAATTTTTTTAATTTATATTTATTTTAAATTTTAATCAATATTTTATTATTTTATATTTTATTGTTCAAATTTAAAGTTGATTTTTTTTCGAATTTTATTTATTGTCAAACTTGAACCGAATTTTATCATTGTCAAACTCGAACTTGAACTTAAACTCGAACCTTGTGACTGATTAAAAAGATAAAAAATTCAAAACCCTAAAAAAAGACTAGAGTGTGGCGGCGAACTACAAGCACTGTTTTGGATTCAAGGCAGGATGTCGACAATACCGACGACGGTGAGAGCATGCGAGTGGTGGCATAAAGTGAGTTCAGTTGAGTGTTGAGACTCGCAAGCCCAATTGAGTGTTGACGTCAATAGTCAAAAGTCAAAACTAGAGGGAGGCACGGGTGAGCATAAGCAACACTAGGCTATTATTATATTTTGCATATATATATATATTTTATTTTATTTTTTATTTTTTTTCGAACCGGATTTTTTTTGAACCTTTTCAAGAGTTTTGCATTCCGCATTTTTTTGGCTTTCTGAACGAATTCGAATTTCTGACCCTGGGAACTATGGTTTACACACCTTTCTTTGATCCAGATTATGAGGCAAGCCCATGCAGCGCATTACAGTGAAAAACGAAGTTATGTTGTACCATGTCAACATTAGGGGGTGAATGTTAAGGATAATGTTTACATGGGAAATTTACAGGGTGGTAAATCAAAATTTACTGTGTGTAAGTTACCGTACAGTAACATGGTAAATAACATTTACCATAGTGATATACATATATAGGTTAGTGGTTAGAGTGGTTATACCCGTGTCTATTACCGGGTTATTTGTTATTATGTCTTCCTATTATTTAGGAAGTTGTTATGTTATTGCCATGGCTATATAATAGCATGTAATAAAATGAGATTAATAAGAGTGAGAAATATTATAATATATTTGTGATTAAAATTCTCTCTGGTTATTTGTCTTTGCCATTAACCTTGTATGTTATAAATCTTTGAATAAGATCCTATAACTTCAAAATAGCACCCTCATAGTTCTATTTTCTTTCTTTCCCTTAGCCTTGTGGGAACAAAACCAAGCTAAAAGTCCATAAGTGATTTATGCCAAAAAGGGGGACATTACAGAATCATAGGTAGGAAGATCGCTACAAATCATACGAGAAATGGAAAAATCGTTGTGGGGATTTCAGTCAGTGCTAGAAGTGTCATCAATGGCAATATCTACTATCATGCTAGGTTCTTCACCTCCATCATAAGAGTCATCATCATAGATGGGAAAATCGTGATACTAATTTTCAACCATGTAGGAAGTAGAGAAGTTGGGATCATCATAAATGGGCAGATCTACTATCATGCTAAGGTGCAGGTTGCTTGCAGCAAATATCTCACCGTGAACGAGAAATTTATGCCATTAATAATACTTCTATGAATTAAGATAATTACAATAAATGATTTTTTTTACAGATCTACATTAAAACTTATAATCATTTTTATTACTAGAATGAATCATATATTATAAATTTTTTAATGACCACTTTTTTTATAAAACCATTTTTATAAAATTATTTTGATGTGAATAATATACTATTTTCTAATTTGAACATATTCAATAATATATATTGGATGATCATGACTCAAAAAAAAAAAAAAAAACCCACCACCACCAACACAAGGAGACCGCCAAAACAATATATAATCAAACCTAGTATATTATAAAACCATTTTCTTATTCCTAATATTAATTTCTTTTATAGATCGAGATGGAGCTACATTTTTAATACAGCGGTGGCGACGATTCGATTTTTTCCAATGCAATAAACTCTATTTATCATTCTCAGACATTTTCAAATTTTGCACCTCGATTGCACAAAATATTTTTCTTTTTTCTTTTTTCTCTCGACTTTTAATATAAAAAATACATAGTTATTGGTATTGTATATTGTTATTTAATCATGGTATCTTCAGCGATGGTTAAAAGTGGTGAAGATGGGATCACCATAAATGGGAAGATTTGGTATCATGTTGGGATCTTTGTCCATGCTAAAGGGACCTCATAGAGGTCGTCATAAACAAGAAGACCATATGGGGGATCTTCAGTCCCATTAAAGGTGTCATCATTAGAATCGTCATAGGGATCGTCATATATTGGAAGATTGTCATAGGGATCGTCATAAGTGGGAAGATCATCATGGTGATCTTTGGCCATGCAAAATGGAGTAGAATGATTGCATCAAGAAGAGTTGCCTTCCATGGTAAAAGGAAGAAAGGAGCAACCCAAACAAAAATAGAATGGGTTGAAGCTCACTCAACGGATCCTAAGAGGAGACATCATTGAAAAATGATGAAAAAATTATAAAGCTCGGGACAAAAAAAGGATTTGACAAGAGATACTTGTCAAACCAAAATCTATAAAAAGTGAAATTTGGAAACATGAAGCCAATCCAACTAGGGTAGGATAGGATTCATGTTGGGTTCACCGGAATGTGTAATGATGGTGAAGCCAAAGTGAAGATAAACAAGAAAAAGAAATAGAAACGTGAAGACAATCCGACCAACGTGGGATAGCATTCACGTTGGATCACCAAAATGTATGTGTGGGCTATGATGACCTATAATAATCATTTTACTTTCTATAGACTAGGATACAAACAAAGGTCATAACAATAGAGCCTATGTATACTTGGACTATACAGCAAAGGTGCTCGAGGTGGCCATAGATCTAGTAGAGGGCAATCCACACTCAATAGCAAGGATAAAGGGTTCCAAAGCCTATGCCTAAGATACAAAGTATGGTTCTAACTAGATCCCAAAGTAAATCAATGATATAGCAATGGTAACAAAGGGGGTTGTATCAAGGATATATTAAGGATACCACATGCAAGAAATTGACAAACAAGGGTAATCTGGATCCAAAATAGCTATAACATACTAAACAATAAGAAAGTAAGTGGTGCAATGTTCAACTAATGGACGGTCTATGTTACCTAAGGTAATTATGGCAAACCTAATCAACCCTATAGCTATACCAACTTTTTCGGTATAAGGAATATAAGCTAGGACACACAAACATGCATTTACTATAACAATAAGCAAAACAAATCTATCTACTAAGGAAATAAATGAAAGAAAATAGGGATATACTTACATTTGGGGTGCCTCATCAACTGAAATATCCCTTTTCGGATAAAATAAGAAATAAATTCCCTTAGAAAAAATCAAATTTCCCTCGGAAGAAATAAATTCAAAACCCTTTGAATTTGTTTGTTAATCTCACATAATATTAGTTGGGGCACAAGATATGTCTTTCACCAAGATAAGTAATCACAAAATATTAGTTGGGGTACAAGACATATGTCTTTCATCAAGATAATAAATAATCGAATACATGCAACAGAATTTTTAACCACATACAAGTGCCCTTCTTTATTTCAATTAAGTAAATACACAAAAACCCATTTAAAAATACCTATGGAAAGTACAAATTGTATTAAATCAAAGTACAAATTTATTGTAAGAAAAAAACCTCCAATTCTACCCTTTTATTGATATGGCAGGGTATAGACTTCCACATTGGTATTTCTACCCTCTTGAAAGGTGATGCCCTTGTTGAATAGGGCTCTAAAACTGATATTTCCTAAAATTGGTAGCACAGTGGTAATCCCTGGATGGAATTACTAAATGGGTATGAAGGGTTTCATCCTCGTACCTGTAAATTTGAGGGTTTTCATCCTTTGAATAATTGAAAAAGTTGCAAGCTTTTCCTCTGGAAAAAGGGTTGTGTTTTTGTTCGGGGGGTTTCAATAATTATTTCTTGATTGCCCCGCTTGTCCTTTTATAAATTCATTTTCCATTCCAACCCTAACCTTAAAGTAATTAGAACTACTTTTTAATTTAATATTCACCTTTTTCCAATTAATGAATATTAATTACTTTTTGGCCATGTCTCCAATAATTATTTTTAGCCCCATTCAATAATAATTAATTGTCATTTTCCAAAATTATAACTTAAAGTACTTTTTTGGGCAACTTAATAAATTATTATTAGATTATTAATTATTTCAAAATGGGGACATGACAGTCTGGCCTTACCAAAATTGTTTGTCCTCAAGCAATCTCTGAACTGTCCTACAAATAAATATCAAGATCCCAAACCAATCTTTTTGTCACTTCCATTCCTTTTGGAGATGTAATTGGCTTATGCTGCAATACTCTGATTTGATCTTCATATAAATTTTTGTTTGCATTAAGAGTTAATTCTTCTGAAGCCTTGGCTATTTCTTCAATTGCCTCTATGCATGTAATTTCAGTCGCATGACATTAGTTAATTGCGATCATATCCATGTGCCCTGAATCTGTAGCATAATGATTAATGAGGCAAAATTCCACCTCCACAATTTTGTGTTCATACTGTTGCCTTGTAGATTAATTTCAGATTCTATTTGTATGTCAGATTCATGTTGCTCTTCATTAATCTCTACAATTTCTTGTGACTTTGGTTCTTTCTCATGCTCCTGCATCAAAATTGGAGAATTCTTTCCCTTAATTATTTGTAGATGTTTTTCTTGAGTGGCTATCAACTTAGCTTTCTTAGCTCTTCTTAGCCATTCATCACACCTTTTCTGGGTCCTCATTGCATCCTCCATGCTTGTCTGCAATGTGGTTAGTTTCTTTTCAACCACATTCTCTGGTTTCTTTTCAAATAAATCTCCTTACCTTTGACTTGCATGTTGAATTCTTTTTGCTCCTCTGTAAATTTTGAGGCTCAGATTTTGACTTTTCCATCTTTATTTATATCCATGCTTTTAGATCCTTTTGCTATTCTTGCATAGTTTGCAACATCTCTAACATGGATTCTTGCACTGTCCTCATGATTCACAGGGTGGCAAGATCACAGCTCTAATACCGCTGAAATATCCCTTTTTGGATATAAAAAGAAATAAATTCCTTTAAAAGGAATCAAATTTCTCTTGGAAGAAATAAATTCAAAACCCTCAAAATCTATTATTCTGTTTTGAAAAACGGTATATGCTAAATATAAAAAGTATTAAGGAGATCAAGATACTTAGCTTTTTTGGGTGACTGTCTAAATGTAACTGTATTTTAGAAGTGAAAATTAGGGATAAGCAGGACTGTGGTTCATTCAATTCTGGAATTGATTCATTGTCTACGTTGGGTCGGTTCCGTAAGATTGGGTTAGTATTGTTGATCGATACTAACCTACTGGTCAGTATTGACTTGTGCAGAAGTGGGGCACAATGACTACATTGCCACATGTAACTGCGTTTGCAATCTTGAACCCTGATGTCGCACACAACTCAAAAAATTAATCTCCTTTGCCTTGAAACCCTAGGTGTGCTTGTGAGGGCTATAAACCTACAAAATAAAAGAAAGTGTAATGGGTTGAGCTGACCCCAATCACCTCCATCTGATAATTAATCACTGCCTATGTATCCAATACTCCAAGGATGAAAATCAAGCCACATGTATCCAATACTCTGAGAAGGGAAGTCAAAATACACAGTTCTCCCACCTAGTGTGATTGTGCAGTTGTGGTTCTTCACTATATGTATGTAGCTAATGATATGGCTTCGATATTTGACAAAGCTTGCTTTGACTTGGATTTAGAGTGCTTTGAACTTGGCTTATGACTGCTCTTAGTGATAGATTCACAATTTGAGAAGAATAGGGCAGATTTGCTCAATGTGCAATAATATATAGATGTATACTAGATAAGTGTGAAATCCCTTTCGAATGAGACATTAATTTGCTTATATATGGATCGAATTGAATAATTTATCATGCCACCGACACGCTAGTCTAATGGGTTGACCCTAAGGATGGGTTTGATTTTAAAAACTAGTCGTTGTTGGGAGCAGGTTAGTATCGACTCGATTAGATCAGTTTCGACTGGCGAAACTCATTGAATCTGGCAAAACCAACCTATGTATGGGCAGACTGAATTGACAGTCTGGAGATATCTGTGCATGATATTTAACAGGGTTGAAATAGACAGTGAGATTTCTGTAGGTGTATAACAACAAAACAAAAAGTTTGACTCATAAGATAGCATACAAATGTGAGAGAATGGCGGAATAAGACCTTGTATGAGTGCTCAAGCCATGCATGGCAAAGGTGTGTCAAGCTTGTCATTGTCAAGTACCGAAGACTAGATTGTAGTATCTAGACTATCATAGTTAAAACATAAGCCTTTTGTTCATTTTTCTACAACCTATTGAGGCATTAATCTAGTTGGTTGGGGGAGTGATGGTATGGGGGTGTTACCATCTCTTATGCTAGGGAATGCTTGTCTTCTTTTAACCATTAATTTTTCCTCCATCTTGCATGCCAAGATAATAGACTCAGATACAACATTTGGATTAAATATGCTTACCTCATGTGGAATGTTTTCTTTGAGTCCTCCCAAGAATAGGGCGTTCATGTCCCAAGAATAGGGCGTTCATGTTCTCCTCTTTAACCTTATCCACTCTCAAGGATAGGGATTGAAATTGTTCAATATAATCTCTAATTGGACCTATTTGTTGCAGCTTGGCCAACTGGCTGACATATTTCTCCGTTAGATTGCTACTATAATGTTCTTGCAACTCATTTGTGAAGACCAACCAGGGAACACCGAGAGTCTTCTTTTTCTTTTGATCACAAAGCCAACAATATGAAATAAATTGCTCGGGTTCCAAATATAATGATGCCAATGCAAACTTTTTCCTACACGGAATTTGATGCAAGTAAAAAATATGTGCATTTTGGTGATCTAGTTGAGCGGGTCCTTTCCATCAAACTCACACATCCACCTTTGGTAGAAAGTTGCAAGACCCTAAGGAGTATTACCTGTGGGTTGATGTGGCCTTGTATTTGAAACATGTCTAAGTTGTTCCACCGATCCATCAGGACTGGGCTACGAAGCCAATGGTTGTGACACAACCCACTTAATAATTGAATATGCAAGATCATTCAATTTGTTGTCGATCCGGTCCATATATGCTCTTGTGGCCTTATCACCCTCTAATAGTTGGGAATTCTCAATGAGTTGACCCATTTTTTGTTTGAGATTAAGTGAATCCCAATCAAAAGTCTCACTTGAATGCATTTTTGAATATATTTTCTCTTTGTTAATAATCTTCCCTAGGGTGTATGAATTCTTGCCCCTGCCTCTAGTTTGTGGTCCAACCATAGTATGGTTTGACTCAAAGTCAAAATCAAGGTTACTAAGTGTAGATACTTAATTTTGGTACAAGACCCTTTTCCATTAGGTATTTTTCATGTTTTATTACACTTGGTCCATGTGCACTCATTTGGCTATTTCAATACACTTTCCCCTTGTGTTGGGGCCAGTATCATCGTCCATTGACTCCGGTTTTCCTCATAACTTAACTTTTTATTACTTTTGGCCAATTATAATATATTTATTCAATCTAGAATGTCTGAAACCTTAGAGATCAATTATTCTTTTGCCTTTGTCAATGTGTTCAAAACACTCTTTTAGGGTCTTTTCCTAAGCCTAGTCAGCCTATACGACTGTCCCCTTAGCATATGGTCCTTTGTGCCTTGATTGTCACCTTTTACTATCTTTTATGGTCAGCCCATGTGTAGATGTGTACTTGAGGAGCCTATATATACAAGTGTACCCTTAGTCATTTTATCATTTTTTTTTTATCCTCTAATCTCTTATAAGCCGAGTCTCTCGTGCACATTTTATCGGGTCTTATAAAGAGGTCTTCACATCTTATCAAAGGAGTTTGCACATTGATTTTTTCCTGCCTTCATTCATATGGTGCCAAGGTCTTGTATCAAAAGAAGGTTATAGCAGGAGCATGTAGTTGCATTTGATTGTCTAGGAGAGGAGGTGAATCCGTTTCTCACTTGGGTTGGTATTTTGCTCACATGCACAAGATAACTACATTGACTCTGATTCCAAGCATGCAAGATATGTAGCTACAACTCTTCAAGAGGTTCCCTGAGTTAGCTAACTTGCACACACTCTTTTGTTTCAACATTGTTGAGGATTAGGTGAAAAATCAAAGGAGAAACTAAGTAGTCAAATCTGCTCGTTAATTTTGAGAAGTGAAGCTCTAGTTTAGTTCATCATCAGTCTATGCAGTGGCCCTAAAAATTTCAGGACCTGAAATCGAGCGGAGGACACAATTGGCGGTTGGGTACGGAATTGGTAGGAATAGAGGTACAAAATCGGCAATCTCTCGATTATGTAAGCTACACAATTGAAGCTTCGCCGACTGTGTCCCTTTCACAAGACAATCAGATTTGTAGGGTGTCTGCACAGTCAGATTCAGATCCATATTCCGGACTCAAGATTCCATAAGTCTACCCAAATGTGTTTGCTTCTCTCTCTTTCCATTTCGGTACATTGTCATTACTTGTACATTGCTTCATTATACTTTCAATTTATCTTTTTATGCATGATTTAGGTCTGATTATTATTTGTGATTGTATTATCCTAGATCTACATCATGTCTTAGTTTTAATTAGTTATACGTAGCTTATTTGCCATTAAACCAAAAATAGTTAAAACATTTTCGTGAACTCAATCCTAGCGATCATCCAACTTAGGTTTCACAACCCTCTCCCTTAGGGTTTGATTTTCCTAATATTTTTCTGAATTCTGATTTGTTTAGGGTTTCATTAGAACCATCGCCTTATTTGTGCCTCATCTCTAGCCTTCCCTTGGCTCGGATCATGATGGTTTTGCTTATCTTTGGTTCGCTTCCCCTTGGTAGCTTATGTTTATGCTTGTGTTCCTTCTCTTTTCTCATGTGTAGATCAGATTTTCATGTTAGATTTATTTTTGAAATGGCCTTAGGGGAACACAACTTTTACATGTTCTTAGGCTTGATCATAAGGTTGTTATAAAAATGCTTATCAATGTTTCCATGTTTCTTTCCTAACATTTATCATAGAATACTAGCTTATGGATTGAGATATGATAGGGTTGTTCATAGTTCTTTATGTAATGGTAAGCTTGCATTTGACAGCTTTGCTTTCCCTCCTCTTAGTGATAGCTCTTGTATTGTTGATTGTATGATGATTCGGTATGAGGTAGATGTAATAACTTGGATGGGTAAGCCACACAGTGTTACTATCCCTCTTCCTCTCAAATTCAAGGTGGGGTTAACCAATACACCCTTCCTCGAGTCTCTTATCTTCTCCCTCCTAGGATTAGGATTCAAGTTCCTAAGAACTATGATCATGTCCACCAACTTCTAAATACCCATGCTAACATCTCCATCCTAGAGTTAGTCAAAAGATCAACTGTTTTCAAAGACATTGTGTGATGCCTTGAGTGATGCTACTTTTCAAAGTGATACTCAACCTGCTTACTTTGCTTCTATTGTTAACACATTGAAAGATAACGAAAAACTTATCTCCTTTTGAGTTAGAGGACTTACCCTTTAAGAAGATCATTGAAAAAAACCTTCCGTTGTACATTCAAGCTATTATTAACCATATGAGAATCAAGAGGATCCTTATAGATAACAATTCAATATTGAATTTTTGAACTGAGGCTGGCCTTAATGCACTTGGAATTGATCATAAGTCTCTTACACCTTAGAATATGGTCATAAAGGAATTTCACAATCAACCACAAAGTCCACTAGGAACAATTACTTTGAACATATCTGTTGGGGCTAAAACTCTAGGTACGCCTTGTCAAGTGATAATTAATGAAGTTAGCTACAATCTTTTACTTGGTAGACCATGGATTCATGTTATGAATGCAATTTCTTCTACATTACATAGATGCTTAAAATATGTGCAGGAGGGTTTCATATATTCTTTCCATGCAGACGATGTGCCTCTCTGTTTTTGCAAAGTTTTAGAGCCCATGGAAAAACTTGTCTCGCTGGTAGATAAATCACAACCAAATATTATACAACTGCAACAATATATTCCCATGGAAAGAATGCATACATATGTTGTGGGTGAAAGTAATAAGACCAATGAGGATAGTCATACTTAGGATGATAATGAAGAAGACGACGATTATAACCTTGATAGCATAGATGAACAATTATCGAAGCTTAACTTTACACTATTTGGTCTTGGAGAATATTGAGATGACATGATACATTTGGTATTGGCCAATTATATTGTACTCCCAAGATTACGGACAACTTTTCCCATTCTTCATGCTTAATGATATGCCATCTTCCAAGGATAAATGAAAGCAACTTATAACGAACATTTGTTTCGATACTAATGCACCACAACTCATTGGTCTAGTACAAACTACTTAAAAACAATATGGAAAAATGATACACGTGCAAAGAATATGGGATACAAATTTAAGGGATTAGGACAAAACGAGCAAGGTATTCAAGAACTAATCATCCCAATTTCTCATCAACTCAAGCTAGGTCTTGGATATAGTGCGAACATTATAGCTAAAGAAAAACCCTTCTAAATGGATCGTGGGACTCGTGATGATTATAATCATGATTGTGCTTCAACGTATAAACCTTTACTTGCTCACATCTCCACACCTAGTACATCTCATCAAAAAGATGTTTACAATGTTGCATCTTTATATAATCACTTTTCTAAGTCCAATATGAAACATGCATGACAATTTGTCAATACCCATGGGGTGTCTAATGTTACACCTATATACAAATGGGTATGTAAAAAGCAAGTTCATCAAGTTCACATTTAAACACCTTTGCTAATAAAACAAAAGTCATTACATCATTTGGTTCCAAAGCAAATTCAACTAAATCATACACAACCTTGTATCAAAGACACAAATGTTGTTAATGAGGGCTTAGTAGATTCACCTCATGACAAGACTTTTGCTTTTGAACACAACTTACAATGATTCATCAGGGTTTCATTAGGCCCATACCATATACACATGATTAGTGATTTTACGGATGGCTTTGAAGACATTGTGGTGGCATTTCATTTTACATTGATTTGACTTTTACTTTTTGACTAGGTATTTTTCTCTCACTTAGTTTAACTTTCATGATTACTTTCCACTTGGCTTTGACTATTACTTTTTTATTCTTCCTCCCAGAAGATTTCTTTATTGAGATTTTATTTTTAATATTTTTAGCTTGGTGTGCATACGCTTGATCTTGATTTTCCTTGTCTTGTTTGCTCACCATGTCCTTGGAACCTGTATTCGCCATGATCAATGTAGTAAAAATAGTTTCCTATATTGCCATGTTGCACATCACACATCTATAGGCAGCATTCAAGTCTAATACTTACATTGGAATGTGTTTTGTCTACTTCTAGGACTTATTATTATGATCACATTAACCATATATTACCCACATAAGTGGCAAGATCCTTCTAGAAAGTCGTAAAATCTACAAACATGCAAAAACATAAAAATTAAAAATTTCCTTGCGTTTATCTTACATAGTGACTCATTGATACATACCATTCTTATCCACCTATGCTAGAGGCTTTACATATATATGTTTACACATGCATTTCTCATTATATTATGTAAGTGGGTGAGATGCAGGATATGCAGGTTACATATGATTATGGGCTTCCAGATCCTATGCAGTTATACTCATGCCCACTCTTGGGGGCATTGTCACATTGGTGGTATGCTTTATATAGGGGGCATCTCTCTACAATAGGTCTCAAGGGATATCCTTCCTACTTTCCATTTATCACATAGAGCTATTTTTATTGACTGTATGCATCTTCCTATTGCCCATACCTTCCCTGTCACATGGATATATGCATGGTGTTGTTACATGACTATTACATAGATACATTACGTGTTTTATTGTGTACCTATGATTGGTCGTTTGGTTGCATGTGCGTACTTGGTGTTGTGTGTGTTGCCTATTGATGTCTTGTCCAGTGTTATCCATAGAGAATTCTCTATTTATCATGAAGTGCAATGTCCCATTTTCCGAACTAAAATAAACAAGGGACCCCTACATCTATTTAATTTCCCATAGACTTAAAGAGGGACAAACTCAAGGGAAATAAATTAGCAATAATTCTTTAAGTGTTCCCAAAAGTACTTTTAAGTCATAACTTATAAATGGGACATCTAAAGGGGTATTATTAATTAAAGTGGGCCAAAAGAGTATTAATTATAAGCCCAAGTAGAAAATCAAAATTAAAAGTAATTATTAATTACTTTATGAAGCAAAGAGGAAATTAGAATAAAAAGTAATTTTAGATTGCTTTTAGGATTTTGGGTCGAAAAAAAATTATAAGGTGAAAAAGAGGAAAAGGACATCTATTATTATCATTCAACTTTCAAAATTTAGTGGAAAGCTTGAAGCTACCATACTTTTCCACAAAGGACGAAAACTCTCAAATTTACAAGTACGAGGATGAAACCTTTTATACCCATTTGGTAATTCCATTCAGGAATTACAACGGTGCTACCAAATTAAAGAAATAACAATTTTAGAGGTCCATTCAACTAGGGCATCACATTTCAGGAGGCTGAAAAAAAAATACAGATCCATATGATGACCATTTTTAGTCAAGTTGGGCAACATCGGAGCAATTTAGCGCTGTCGTACTATGCTAAACTGTTTTACCTAGAGTTTCAAGGATTTTTAGGCGTTAAAAGTTGATTCCAAGTTAGGGTTTGACCAGTGATCAGCCATACCTTTCCCAGCACTCCAACGCTACCATCAAGTACAATCAATGGTATTTATTTTTAGAAATAACTATTTTTTATTTTCTTTCAACAGGGTTTGACCCAATTTAATTGTAATCAACGTTTACAGAAAATACTTTTAATAGGGTTTGGATTAATTAGGTGTAATCAGAACATTCTTCAACATTTTTTATTAACAAAATCAAAATTCTTTAATTTATCTATAAAGGTTTATTTCATGAAGTTTCGTCATTGCTTGCCTATACCCTAAGATATACATTGTTTGGTGCCATGATCCATATCATTCACATTACTATTTGTGGTATACTATGTTTCCTACGTTGCCATGGTCCTTGCCATGCATCTATTGGGGCATACTATTGTGTAAATATGTTTAAATGATGTATCTAGCCCTTGCAGGGGCAGATTACTACATTGGAGCATATCATTTGTCCCTCTCACTATTGAGCTCATTGCCTATATCTTGTTATTTGGGGCAATACTTTAGCTCTCCTACATCACTAGATGCTATAGAGATTGGTCATTCCTAGACTTAACTACCTATATAAATTGCATTCGGGGACAACATATCCGCACATTCTTCATGAGTTATTCAATTGTTAAATCTTTTGTTGACAAGAACATCATACCATTACTACATCCTATTTACTACGGATCCTACTCATTGCCATTGGGGACATCATACCCATACATTCTCCATGAGCCTCCTTGATCTTATCTTACTTATATGGAGCTTCCTTACCTCTTTGCCTTGTGATCCTACATTGACTTTATCAACGCTAGCCCACATGCCCATTTCATGACACATTTTCACATTTTGGTTGTCATACTTGATACATATATTGTTAGATCTTGTGCATATTGGGGGCATAGCCTTTGTTCCTATCTTTGTCGAGCGTGTGACCTATACATTGCCACTGGGGGCATCATACCCACACCTACCCATGAGCTTCACTGGTTATATATTTATCTATACATTGTAATTGGGGCCATCATCCCACCTAGCCTATACTCTATTGACATTATCCATTATCACAACGGGCATTATGCCCTTACTTATCTCGAGAGTTTCATTGATACTATTTATACATTTGGGGGCATCCCACCCACTCCTATCTCCTTGAGCTTATTATACATATCTTGTTCATACGAAGCTTATCACATCCATGTGTCTATTGATTTTGCAATACTCATATATCATGATACTAGATTTTCCTACTTACACCTAGTCACATGTGATTATCATTCTATGGGCATAACTTTGTTCCTCATCGCTAGTTTATATCGAGACATATTGCTTGTCGATTGTCCCTTACAATCTCATCTTTACAATTGGTTGTTGTCATGTCCCCTTTTCGAAATATTTAATTATCAAAATAATTTAATAATAATATTTTAAGTTGTCCAAAGCCATTTTAATTTATAACATGGAAAAATGACACTTATGTATTATTATTATAAAGGGGACCAAAAGTAATATCTATTAAGTGGGCCAAAAAAGGTAATATTTACTAAATAGGCCAAAAAGTAATATTTCCGAAAAATAATATTTTATTAAAAGTGTTTTAAAATGCTTTTAGGGTTTTTGGAATTAAAAAGTGAAATTATAAAAAAAGTTGGGATCAAAAGTGATTATTCATTATTCATCTTTGACAATCAAACCCTAATCCAGAGCTTGAGCCATTGTGTCCAATGTTTTCATCTAAGGACAAAAACCCTTTGAGATATATGTGTGGACAAAAACCCTCTAACCCTTTGAGGTGATTCCATCCAAGAATCATAATTGTACTTGCAAATCAGGATTAAATTTCAGTTTCAATGTGATTGAAGATTGCTATCATTTTCTAGCCCTTGTGAGGGTTTGAGATAATTTCCATATTAATGCGTTAGGGTTTAAGTGGATGTTTGTTGTTCTTGAAACCCTCAGGGGTTGATGTTACCTTGATTGGGCTACAGTACACCTGCGCAGCTATTTGGACGGTGTTCACTTCATATCTATGCTTGGCGTCAATCTGAATTGAGGATGGTTGTATGCACTCCTTGTTGCCTTTGTTGTTGGGCGTTCTTCTTGTTGCCTCCTTGTGCCCACCGTGGGTATTCCAGCCAACAACACAATTGTCGTACATCTACAACAGCGTATTCCAACTTGTCATATCAGTTGGGGACTATTGTACCTTGTTTCCAATTTGTTGGACATTGATTCGTATTTATTATCGAGTTTATTCTTTTGTTATGGAGTTTTTGCAGTAAGAGTTTGTTGTAATCAGTTTTAAGTTTATAACTTGCTCCTTGAATAAATATTACAGTTGGGTTGTTATCAGATTTGGAGTTTCAGTTTGCATGTTGTTTAGGATTTATTTCAACTTGCGTAAATTTAGAACATTACAAAAAAATTCTAGAATAGAGAAAAATCATAAAAAGGGATATTACAATGGTATCAGAGCATTGATAAAGCCAACATGTGGATTTGACGAAAAATCATGGGGAACAGAGAAAAGAAGATGAAACCCTTCTTTGGTAATTAGAATTTGGGGAGGAAAACCCTCATCTTCAGCTAATTGGTCTCATTTTAGAGGTCAAAGTGGGCAGATTGGAGCAGTTTGTGGATTCTTAGGGCATCTTTTGTGGAATGCAATAGTTGGCAAAGATTTTGTGGGTGAAGTGCATCTCTCTTTGAAGACATTTTGAGAGTGGTGAATCATCTTGACAGCCCTTGTAGGTCAGAGACCCACTTGGAGGGCTTTTCCAAGGGTGGCGACCCACCTTGGGAGGTTAATGTGCTTGTTTTGGGGGGCAAATTTATAATATTTGGTACTTGGGTTCATCAAACAAATATTTGGTATTTATTTGTGAATTTTCCAGCCTATATTTGCATGTTTAAAATCAGATTTGAAGAGGTTTTGTTGGCTGTATTTATTCTGAATTTTTGGGCAATTATTTAATGGTAAATATTGCAATTTGTGCTCTCATTTCATACTTTCAGCAATCTGAATTTTCATTAGGGTTTGAAATATTAAAAAAATAGGAATTTCTATTAATGGTGTTAGGGTTTGTGATTGATTTTCAGATTTCCAAAATATGCCCTAAAAGGGATCTTATATTGGTATCCGAGCCAAATTCTTGGTTAGCTATGAGAGTTTGAGTTGGCTTCATGCGAAACAGTGGTAGGGAAGTAAGGTACTACAAAAGGGAAAAGAAAAAGGTCCGAAAAAATCAGGGAGAAGGTCAAAAGCAACAAAGGCAATACTTGGAACAGCCAAGGCATAAAGACATGGGTGACTCGGATAGGGAGAGGTTTGAGAAATTCTCTCAAAATCAAGAAAGGTTGACGGAGACGATGGCTAAATTCATACAAATCATGAAGGATATGAGTGGACACAAGGCATAAGATGATGAAGGTGCAATTCAAGTACAAACAATAGCATTCCCCCTCTAACAAGGGTGATGGTAGGATCTACACAAAGGCCTAATCAGCCCAAGTTCCTTCAAAGAGAGGAGGTTATTCCAATGAGGGAGGAGAAACCTTCCACACAAAATGATGTGGCTGCAAGTTATGAGGAGTATATGACTCTTCCACCACAAATCAGAGAGGAGATGAGCTTTGTTGATTTCATAGGGTTGAAGAAAGGCAAGGGCAGTTCAACATAAACCAAATAACAGTCAAGGAAATCTTCAACTTTTGACTTTTGATGGATCTACCAAAAGTTCAACTAGGGCACGGATACAAAAGGTGGACACGTACCTGACACTTCGGCCTATGATGGAAGATGAGGCTATAAAATTTGTCACTTTGCATTTGGAGGGAGCTGCCCATGAGTGGTGATACCATGGTTTGGTAACACAAAGGCACCACCTCATAAACTCCTATGAAGAGTTTAAGAGGATAATTGAGAGATTTGATAGCGTTGATCCGAAGCTTCATTTTAGGGAATTGGCTCAGCTGAAACAAAAGGTTTCTATGGAGGAGTATGTGGCTGATTTTCAGAGGGTTTCAGTCATATGGTAGCAGATGTTTCGGAGAGGAGACTTGTAGTGTTATTCATGGAGGGGTTGGCTGACCCACATAAGGGTTTAGTCAAGGCTTACAGCGCTCTGACACTTCAAGAGGCCATTCAAAAGGCCTTTGACCTTGAATCTACACTCCTGGAGGCAAAATTCTGCCTTTGGGACCGCAACAAACTAATACTTTTGGGCCCTTTGTATTGCAAAGGACAAACACTTTTGGGCAACCTAGGACGGCAATTGTGGAACATTCAAAATCAGCCCCTTTTGGGCAGCAAAATAAGCCCCATCAACAAGGGGTTTGGACAGCAAAAGGATCTACCAAAAATGAATAAAGATGGATGTGTGATGTCTCCATTTCCACATCATGTTTAAGCAGGTATTGAAGACCTTTAATCTACTTCCCATAGACTAAAGGCATCCTTTTTGGGGGTTATATTTTATTAGTAAATTATTAATTGCCAAAATAGTCATTTTTATCATTTTCTCTTAAGGCAATTATTATTTAATTAATAAAATATTTGATAAAAATGGTTTTTACCATTAAAGTATTTAATTGAATGAATTATTAATTTATTTGTCTTAAAGTAATTTTAATTACTATTTTATTATAGCAACTAATTAATATTATATTCGAAAAAGAGAAAGTCGGCTTGGGAGCTAAAGCAAAGAAAGAAAAAGATATTCTAAAAAGGGCAAGTAAGGCTTATGAGGTATTTTACCTCCCCAAGGTGGTTCGCCCCTTTTTGGAAGGTACAAATTCAAGGTGAAGATCACAATTGAAGATATGTTGAATTTGATAATTGTTTTTTCATGCATGAAGAAGCTATTGGGATGCATGGCCAATAAGTGTTCATTGTTTTGGTATTAATCATTCTACAAAAGGTGTCTTTTGATGCCACCTTTGCTAAAAAAAGTTTTGTTACTTTCCCTAGAGTGGGGCGATTTGCATTGAGGAGCTATTGTGAGGTTTTGTTGGGCTAATTGAGGTTCTTTTGATGCATATTATTTCTGATTATTATTTTCACTAATTTTGCAAATGGAGCAAACTGTTTTGGAAGCTTGATCAAGGGTTTGGAGGCCCCTTTTAGGGTCTAATTGTGCAAATTACTTTTCTGGAATTATTTGCTAATTTTTTGCATATTGGCATGGGGTTTTAGAGAAGATTTGTGGAAGATTTAAAACCCTAAATTGATAGAATGTTAAATAATAATTTTCAGATTATTATTTAATTATTCTTGACAGAGCTCTTGATCATTTTCACTTGTGGAAGGCGGGATCTTGCTCCATTAATTTTCTGTTATTTTTCCTACACCTTGGCGACTTGGGCAATTGGCTCGCTGGAATTTTCCTTGATTTTTAGGCACATGTAACATAATTTTGGCGAGGGTTTGAAGCAAAAAATAGCAAGGAACAGCAGTTGGTTTGAGAGGAAAAATCATATTGTTGCAGCTATCATAAAGTTGCATTTGATCAATAATTTTCCCGAGGTAGGAAGAAAAGATAATTAAATTTTTGTTTGTTCTCAGCTCCACATCAAATAAATAATGTCTTCAATTCAGTTGCACACACAACACCCAAAATCCTTCACAAACTTCTGAAAAATAGCATTCTTTAAATGCAATAAATTATCTTGCTTGCAAGACTTCACAATTTATTCAATCGCTGAATCCAAATGTGAACCCTGAGTGGCTCCACTATTAACCAACTAGGGTAGATAGTTTCACTACTGAAACTGATTGCCCGTAGGGTTTCCATCCTAGGGTTTCTACTCCACAAGAAGCTCTCCAAATCTTGGGAAATGAGAAAATAACCAAGCATGAAGAAATGAGCTCCAAAACATTCTTTTATAAAAACCCAAGGAACTTTCTCGAATGACTTCTCAAATTCCCGCCTTTTAATATTTCATTAAGCTCAATAATAAAGTGGCTCTTTTAATTTTCACTTGTCACTTTAATAAATTAATTAAAATAAGTTATCCATTAAATGTTAATTTATGGTGCAACTTAAAATAATTAATTTAATTTATTCCCTTACTGCCAGACTTCAACCTATGGAAATAAAATAGGCTAAGTGTCACCTTCCTCTACTCCTCGGAAGGGGACATTATAGAACTGTTGAACCCCAAGCTTGCTTTTTAAGTTGAGCATTTCTTACAAGTAGTTGATGGTATTATTCTTCACCCTCACTATTTCCAATGTCATTTGTCCCACGGCTTGAGGTTTCCCCTGGGCCAGATGAGAGTGAGTTCTCACTAGTTACATGTTGAAACAGATCACCACATTCTCCATCAGGACCAGATATGTTTTCTTTGCTCCCTCTAGGGGATGGAGACCAAGGAACACTTCATTTTCAAATGCCCCATTTATTATGAGATCTAGAGAAGATATCATTACTTCTACAAGGACTCGAGCAACACCCTATCTACTTTCTTCAAACATTCGGACCAGCGGTGCCTAGCTCTTTATCTTCATAAGCCAATCACCCTCCAATGCAAATTAATAAAGGAGCCTAGAGGATCTGAAGCCCCCATGTTCATCACCTCTTTCTTCCAGCCCATCCAGGCGATTGGCAACACTAAGTGCCCTTTGGACATGGGTAAATCACACATCAGAGCTAATAGATCAATTAGGCGGTGCTTCTCAACACACCATTACTATTCAGGTTACTCAAACCACCCAACGTGCTCTCCCTCAACATTGTGGCTCTATTTCTTCCCATTGGTGTGGATCTACTACTTACTAGCCGCTCCCCAAACCAAAGGGGCTAACTCATATCACAAGTTTCTTTTCTACTACTAGAGGTACACCATCCTTGGATGTTAGGGGAGATTCTATAGAAGTGTTTTGCTTCCTGCTAGTATCTCCCAACTTGGCCCATCTAACATTGGATACCCCACGACGAGAACTATCAGATATTTTCACAATGATTAATGATGGCCGAGACAGCTCCTCTGTTGGAGTGTGTCATATTCACACCTAATAATGAAGTCGACCTTAGGTAGATGTGTTACCAAGGTGAAATTTATTATGTGCACACAATCATTAAATACACAATTAATATGGTAGTTATCATCACATGTAAGAACGATTAGTTGTAACTTGAGGAATAATCCCACCTTTTACTCCACCAATAATAATCTCTCACTCACCTCTTACTTTTCCTATATAAAGACCTTTTGTGTTCTTATAGAAAGTAATGGAGCTTAGAGTCATCTCCTAAGCTAGCGGAGATGTAGTCTTTTAGAGAGCCACAGTCCACACATACATTGTATATTACACATACTTAATACAGTGTCTTTATTGGCGAATCTCTCTCGTCTAAATAATTTAAGTGGATGGTATCTATGCTAAAGATCCATGGGCTCTGTTGTCATTTTTAATATCCACCGTTTCAAGCACAAATAGGGATATCCGATGAGGTATTTTAGTCTTCATCGACACATGCTTTAGGGGGCTCTTGTTTGCCCTTCATTGCTACTTGTATTAGTTTGATTACCACCTTTGTTTGTGACACACTGCTTTACCTTGTCTTACATACTTTTGTTCCTTTATTTGGCTTCTAGGATTCTTTCTTCCTAGAACTTTCTATTGTTAACTGATCTATCCTCAAGTCCCATTGACCAAATTTTGGTCATTTGTCGACATTAAATAATTTATTTCTTTCTGTTAAATATTGTAAAGGTTTAACTGCTTATTAGTTAAAGCCTAACTAGTAGCCTCCATAACCACTCTTGTAACCATTTTTGAAGTGCATGAATAAGATCTTGCACTGATCATAAAACATTAAGTGCATCAAGTGTTTTCCATCATCTCTTCTCATTTGCTAACAGTGGTATCAAAGCCACCACTCGAGGAAGCCGAGAAAGGTATGAGTGCTCGTCGTTCGAGGAAACTTTGGTGTTAGGATACGAACAGAAAGAGAAGAGGAAATCGTGAAGACATGGAAGCATGGTTTGAGACGTCGTGAAGAGGTTTGCAGAAGTCGTGGACATCGTGAAGAATCACAAAAAGGCTCACGCAGAAGAAAATCGACAAGGAAGGCACAGTCAGGATTGTGAAAAACACAGTCGAAGGGCACAACAAAGATCGAAGTTGTTTTTGGTCATGGAAGTCACGCATTGTAGTCACGAAAGGTTTTGTCAAAGATTTTCGATGCTGATAAGATACATGGATATTTTCACAGTCGAGGCACGTAATACACAGTTGTTTTTTGTGAAGTTCATCGTGACAATCGTGGGTCATAGCAAAACTCAAAGAAAGAAGACAACGCAAGGGCACAGCGAGGAGTTTGCTCAATCTCGTCGCCAACAAACCCGTGGAGAAGGGCACAGAAAAAGGGATGTTGGTTTGTAGGTTCGTAGCAGTAAGGATTTTGTGGAGTTTGAGTTTCGTGGAGTTTGCACATCCAAATCCCAGTCGCCAACAAGACCCAATCCCATGGAGCGAGGGGACGCAAGTGCAAAAGATAAACAAAACAAAGAGGAAGCAAGGGTTTTCCATGCAAAACAGTTTGCAGTCAATTTTGCACAATTAACGGAAAGAGACAGTGGAAGGCAAGAGATCATCTAGGGCACGAAAAGCAAACCAGTCGTGGAAAAGGGAATGAAAACCAACAAGAAAAAGGATAGACACAGTTCCCAAAAATTTCCCATGAGTTTTTTATAAATTTTTTGGATTTTTTAATAATATTTTTTCCGAATAGTTGAAAGTGGAATTGAATGAAAATCAGTCAAATAAAAATAAAACTTATAGTTCAATTTTTTGCAGGAATATTTTACTAGTTCAAAATAATTTTCCGGAATTAAAAATGGCAAATATCCAAAACCTAGTCCTTCCGAAGGCCCAAAAATTGACTGGGCAAAATTATAACGTATAGAGTCAAAATTTTAATGATTGCGGGATATCGCAATTGTGATAATTATTCTTGGCACTGAGGCAAGACCTTTTACGGATTTTGCAAATTATGACAAGCATCATAAGGAGGCTTTGTTGTTGTTGAAACTTTCCATGTCAGATGATATGATTCCTGAGGTCCGGAATGCCACTACGACAAGTGCACTGTGGACCAGTTTGGAGAACAAGTATCAGACTTCGGAGAAAAGTCAGGTGTTGTACCTTAAAAATATGTTATTCTCTGTCAAGATAAATGAGGGTGATTCTCTGTCAGATCACGGACTTTGGATGAAAGATCTCCGAGACCAGCTTTCAACTATTAACAAGAAGGTTGATGATGACAACATGGTGGCACTGGTTCTGAACAACTTGCCACCATCCTATGAATCTTTTGTGGAGGCTCTTCATTTGATGGCGGAAACCCAGACACTGACATTTGATCAGGGGAGTTCGTATCTGCTACAGAAGGAATGAAGACAGACACACACAGAGTTTAGTGTTGGACAGGAAGAGGGTGCACTTGTTGCTCAAGCAAAGAATAAAGGAAAGTGGAAATGTATTTTTGCGGATCCATCTTCGAAGTATCAGGTAACATGTTTTTACTGTCATAAGGTTGGGCGTATGAAAAAGGATTGTCGAAAGCGACAGTTTGCAATTTCCCAACAAACCAATCAAGCAGCAAATGTGGCAACAATTGAAGAAGGGGAATCTGAAGAAGAGTGTGCCCTTGTGGCATCATACTCACACTCACATACCAGTAGTTGGTTCATTAATTCTGGCGCATCCAGGCATTTTACATGTCGTAAAGATCAGTATGTCAAATTTACTACAAGTACAAACCATTTTAATTCAATTTATTTAGCTGATGGCATGTCGTATGCAGTAGAGGGGATAGGAGATGTTCGTATAAAATTGAATAATGCAAAAACAATCATAGTCAGTAATGTTTTGTATGTTCCTAGCCTAAGTAAAAATCTCCTGTCTATTATTCAATTAACGGAAAATCCCAATATTGCTGTAAATTTCTCTGAAAAACAGTGTGTTGTGTCTAATATAAGACAAGATAAGGTAATTGCCCGAGGTATGGGCAAGGTGGTCTGTATAGACTCGTTGACTCTACCACAGTCAATGTAGATGCACGAGTGGAGGATGAATCCACCATATAGGATGTGCAGAAGGATAGGCTTGTTGACCCT
Organism: Torreya grandis; assembly: GCA_037957365.1. Lineage (NCBI taxonomy): Eukaryota > Viridiplantae > Streptophyta > Pinopsida > Cupressales > Taxaceae > Torreya > Torreya grandis. Next base: position 888,449 of record JARHVA010000766.1, on the reverse strand, counting down.
AATCCAGTCAACTTACATGCATTAGTGGTGGAGGAAATATCCACTATACAAGATATGCAAGAGGATGCAATTCCTCAATCTCAGTTGGATGCACTAGTAATTGTGCGGGAGGATGAAATGCCTTGGTCAAATTCACTAGCTCAGAGAACCAGGAATAAGGTTGCTTGTTCAGTAGAGCATGGTCATTTTTCTCTAGATTCTAACCTTGGTATGGTACCTGAACGGCCAGTTCTACACTCCATTGGATACAAATGGGTGGATACGTTTTGTACTTTGCACAACTACATGGGTCATCTTGTTGCGAAAGGCTTTTCCCAACAAGAGGGAATTGATACGGATGCTTATACTGCGAAGATGGTCACACATCAGTTGCTTCTCTCCGGATATTTGGACGAGGAGGTCTATATGGTGCAGCCTGATGGTTTTCGGGTACCCCATAGTGATCATTTGTTTTGCAGGATGATTGAGTCCTTGTATGGACTTCAGCAGGCTTCACAACCCTAGAATATCTTATTTGATCAACATCTCCAGGGTTCTGGATTCAAAATTTTGGAGATTAGGCTGAAATCATCAGCCATCAATGATTCATTACCGGTCAATGAATCACTCATCAGAGACTTGGTGGACAACTTGCTACATCTTATGTCCACATGGCCGGATCTTCGTTTTGTCGTTGGCTATCATGTTCGGTTGTTGTATACACCGAAGTTCCCACATTGGACAGCAGCAAAATGTCAAAGGACTGCGGATTTCATGTTGATATCTCTTGATCAGTCTGTATATGTAATGACTAAACTATTTGGTCCTATTTTGTTTGTAAAATTTCAAGACAAATTTGGTGTTGTTTCCGGTTTAGTCATTAAGAGGGGGTGTTAAATATTGTAAAGGCTTAACTGCTTATTAGTTAAAGCCTAACTAGTAACCTCCATAACCGCTCTTTTAACCATTTTTGAAGTGCATAAATAAGATCTTGCACTGATCACAAAACATCAAGTGCTTTCAATCATCTCTTCTCATTTGCTAACACTTTCTCTTTTATCCTTTTCATTTACATCAATTCAGGGTCATTTCATCTTTACATTAATATTTTGAAGACCTTTTGATCCAAACCTATATGTAGAAATCATGCAGGTTCTTAAATGACAAAATAAGTTGTGGTTCTTAAAGGCATCTCTAGCACAAATCTGCACATCCCTTGGCAAAGCGCATGGTTATTCCTTCCTTGCTCTTCATTATAAAGACCTTGATGGTTTTTCTTAGCAAGTAAACTCAGATTTAACTCTTCCATCCCTGAATTCAATGCCCAAATTCATATTGGAGGGATCACAAATGAGCCACACCAAAATACTAGATGCACTACTATTGACTTTAGATTCTTTTAGCAGGTAGAAAGGGTGCTCTAAGCAAGGAAAAAAATATGCATTGTATCTAGTTGTGTTATGTTAAAGCTATTATGTTTAGCTAATTAATCTAAAAATTTATTTTAAAAATTTACCTGGAGACAAGATGAACCAACGAGCCAAGTATATATCTGCCATATAACCTGCCCCCTTGCTTTGATGACACTCTATACATTTCTCTCTTTTATTATTTTCATTTACATTGTATGAGCCTCATATTTCATCTTAACATAAGTATATAGAAGACCTTTTGATCAAGACGTGTTTAAAGGGAACATGAGGGTTCTTAAATGACAAGATATGTTGATTGTGTGCCCATAAACCACATGGCCAGCACGTATCTGTGCATCCATTGGCACAGTGCATGGTTATTCCTTTCGTCCTCTTCATTATAGAGACCTTGATGGTTTTTCTTAGTAAGTAAACTTAGAGGTCTAAATTCTTCCCTGTATTTGAATTCATATTTGAGGGAAAATAAATTAGTAATGCCAAAATATAAATGCAATGCTGTTGATTTTTGCATCTTTTTAGACGGTACAAAGACATCTCTAGCACATATCTGCACATCCCTTGGCACAGCGCATGGTTATTCCTTTCTTGCTCTTCATTATAAAGACCTTGATGGTTTTTCTTAGTAAGTAAACTCAGATTTAACTCTTCCATCCCTGAATTCAATGCCCTATTGGAGGGATCACAAATGAGCCACACCAAAATACTAAATGCACTACTGTTGACTTTAGATCCTTTTAGCAGGTAGAAAGGGTGCTCTAAGCAAGGAAAAAAATATGTATTATATCTAGTTGTGTTATGTAAAAACTATTATGTTTAGCTAATTAATCTATTAAAAAAATTAAAAAAATTACCTGGAGACAAGATGAACCAACGAGCCAAGTATATATTTGCCACATAACCTGCCTCCTTGCTTTGATGACACTCTATACATTTCTCTCTTTTATTATTTTCATTTACATTGTATGAGCCTCATATTTCATCTTAACGTAAGTATATAGAAGACCTTTTGATCAAGACATGTTTAAAGGGAGCATGAGGGTTCTTAAATGACAAGATATGTTGATTGCGTGCCCATAAACCACATGGCCAGCAAGTATCTGTGCATCCATTGGCACAGTGCATGGTTATTCCTTTCGTCCTCTTCATTATAGAGACCTTGATGGTTTTTCTTAGTAAGTAAACTTAGAGGTTTAAATTCTTCCCTGTATTTGAATGCAATACCCCAATTCATATTCGAGAGAAAATAAATTCGCAATGCCAAAATATAAATGCAATGCTGTTGATTTTTGCATCTTTTTAGACGGTACAAAGGCATCTCTAGCACATATCTGCACATCCCTTGGCACAGCGCATGGTTATTCCTTTCTTGCTCTTCATTATAAAGACCTTGATGGTTTTTCTTAGTAAGTAAACTCAGATTTAACTCTTCCATCCCTGATTTCAATGCCCAAATTCATATTGGAGGGATAAAAAATGAGCCACACCAAAATACTAAATGCACTACTGTTGACTTTAGATCCTTTTAGCAGGTAGAAAGGGTGCTCTAAGCAAGGGAAAAAATATGCATTGTATCTAGTTGTGTTATGTAAAAGCTATAATGTTTAGCTAATTAATCTAAAAAAACAATTAAAAATATTACCTGGAGACAAGATGAACCAACGAGCCAAGTATATATTTGCCACATAACCTGCCCCCTCGCTTTGATGACACTCTATACATTTCTCTCTTTTATTATTTTCATTTACATTGTATGAGCCTCATATTTCATCTTAACATAAGTATATAGATGGCCTTTTGATCAAGACGTGTTTAAAGGGAGCATGAGGGTTCTTAAATGACAAGATATGTTGATTGCGTGCCCATAAACCACATGGCCAGCAAGTATCTGTGCATCCATTGGCACAGTGCATGGTTATTCCTTTCTTCCTCTTCATTATAGAGACCTTGATGGTTTTTCTTAGTAAGTAAACTTAGAGGTTTAAGTTCTTCCCTATATTTGAATGCAATACCCAAATTCCTATTCAAGGGAAAATAAATTAGCAATGCCAAAATATAAATGCAATGCTGTTGATTTTTACATCTTTTTAGATGGTACAAAGGTTTCTCTGAGCAAGGAAAAATGATTATGCATTGTATCTAGTTGTGTGTTAGAAAACATTTTCTTGTTTAACTAAATAATCTACCCAGTTAATGAAAAAAATTACCTGGAGAGCAGCTGAACCAATGCGCCATGTATCTATTTTCCATTTAACCTGGGCCCCTGCTTTGACGACTCGATCCCTTTCCTCCATGCAGCTGGCAACATGGTCCTACATAAATTTGATATTCACATAAGCTAGACTATGTTCATCACTTGAATAAGCTCAATCCAAAGCAAATATTCCCTTTCATGTGAAGTAGTAATTCAAGCAGTATCCACAAAACATGTTCACCTTACTAAGAGAAACTGCATGACCCTTCCTGCACAAAATTGTCCTACAGTCACCAGCATTTGCTACAAAAAGTCTGTTTTCTATAATCAAAGCTACTGCAGCAGTGCAACCAGGATGCCAATCCTTCTGTGCACCTTTTGGTGAACAACATTGCAGCTCCAGTTCATTTCGAAACATGATGTCGGTTCTAAGAAATGAATGTACCAATGCCTCTGATGGGCTGCAATTGTCAATGTATATCATTGGAGAGCTCTAATGGGAGGCAGATAGAAACATTAAACATTTTTGTAACAATTGTAGATTAATCAAGAAAAATATTTTGTCCAGTTGCATAGTTTTAGTAGACCAGATGATAAGCTCGGAGCATACTTTCCCAACTCTATGAAATCATTTTAGAAGGTTGGAGTCCTAAGCAAGAACACTGGTTCATCATAGTTGAGTGAAGCAAAGATACAGACCTGTGGAATGGACCAGATGATTGCAAAAATCCAGATATAGCTCGTGCTGCAAACTGTGCAGCTGCAGCACCTGAAAATATGTCTACCAATCAGGAACATGGGATACCCATTTCCAAAGATAGATTCAAATACATTGAGATAAAATTTATAAACTACCTCGATGACCATCAAAGACCCCAAATGCAGAGACATTTTCCTCATTTCCCAAATGAGGAGACAAAAAGTGTGTATCTTCCATTGTCTCTCTCCGGCCACAAGTGGCAAATGAACCCCATGATAATGTTGGATAGTACGTTGACTGTTCAGCTGAAGGGTTAAGCCATTTATTTAGAGCAGATGCGGTATCAGAGCACAACTTTTGTGCAGTAACTTCACCCTGGAGTGACCAATTGACATCTACTTTTTTTTTATGGCTATAGCTACTTGTGGCTGCATCAATACGATTTGATTCCAATACATCACAACTGTATATATTCTTGTATCTATGCACTTCATGTTTATATTGGGAAAAAATTTCATCCAGGCTTTCAACCAAAGAATCAAAAGAAGGGCGCTGCTCAGGATTCCCATTCCAGCATTGCTCAATTAATGAGAATAGACTGGATGGGACCCCTGACTCTGGGCCAGCAAGTTCTGGACGCAGTCCCTCAGAGGTAATAGCTGTTGTAAGCTGCTGTTCACTGTAATTCATTTCCAGCACTGTGTGAGCCTGTGATTACACATCATTGGCATCAACAATGTCAAAAAACAAATTATATTCTAAAAATGGTTTGAGAAAGAATATATTGTATACCTATTTGAGGACACATGCATATTTGTGGCGAATTGGAATATCCATCAGAAATTAGAAAAAAAATTATATGGTTACCATTCCAATATTTTTCAACATGAAAACTTATATTTTAAGGATATTGTAAATCAAGAAAAACTCTCTCCAAGGGAATTGAGACACTGTGGAAGCTAATTCTGTAATAAATTGTTATAGGAAAAAGAAAATAAATGCTCTACGAGACTCATTAAATAACACCAACTTGCATTGATAATATTTTCTAGTTTCCCACTGACAAAGTTCCCTCACTAAGAGAAGACTTACCTGAGCCTCAGTCCGTCGATCCGTGTAAGGAACAACACCTGTCACAAGTTCACTGTTGCATGGGAGAGGAAAGAAACAATAAGCTTTGAATTCAACCCAAAAATGGCAAGCTTAGAAAACAGAAAAAAAATGTTTTGTTGCTGCTCTTGTATGCTTCTCAAGTTATCAGTTACTTTTCATAAATACAATTATTTATTGTATTCATTTGGCTTCTTTGCATTGAACTTTCATTTCCCTCTGAAAAAACCTATTTGCACACAAATGACCGACTGCAAGAATCAGTCAAAACATGGTACCAATGACCATAAGTAAGGTGTATCTTCAATAATTAAATTTGCAGGGAAACACAGCCACTTGACAGCGTGTGGAGTCAGTGGACCAGCAGTGAAATAGTTGATGCTTCGACAAGGATTACTTGCAAACACATTTTGACTAGACCAACTGATTTCTTTATTGAAGAGCTTGCATAATGTATAGCACTATAAATAAAAGGATTACATAAAAAAATAAATCAGATAGCTAAGTAAGATGCGAATTAGGGTACTCTCCCAAGATTGGCGATACAAGTTAACATGTCAAATTTACCACCAGTATCAAGAGAATCAATATCTTTCTTGAGAATGTCCAGGTCTGGACAAAACTTGCTGCAAGATTCGCATAAAAACAGTCATTTCTCCCTTGTGAATTCTATAGGCATTTCCATTAAAAGAGGCTTTAAGATCCAAATTTGGATCCTAATGTACTAGTCATGTATAGTAGATGTTTTCACTATGCCCAATGTATGTAATTCATGCTTGTAAAACACTATTCTAAGACATTTCATATTCAAAACATCAAATCAGATATGCTATAGTGGCAGAGTCAGTATGGGGGTGATCCAGACATCTTCATGGTGATGAAGTCTATAAGTTTCAACTCTTGAAATGGAGGGGTTTTTTATACATTGCAGAACCGCCACTATTTGTAGGGTGTCGGTTGCGCAACCGCCGTTGTGTGGGGTGATTGTACAACCGCCCTTCATGGTGATTAAGAAAGTAAGTTTCAACTCTTGAAATGGAGGGGGTTTTCATACATAGAGGAACCGTCGCTATTTGCAAAGTGGCGATTGCATAACCACCGGTGTGTCAGTGATGATTACGCAACTACCCAGGTAGTTGCATAACTACCCTGATAGTTTCGAAACCACCGGTCTGCATACACCAGAAGGTTTTGCCACTATACAAAATCCCTAAAGTTGAACGGTTGAAAACGTTTCTTCTTCTCAATTGCAGTTTGTTTAAGCTTCTTAGCAGACTCCAAAGTTGAGAGAGCATAAATGCAAGGCTTGACAAGACAATAGATCATCAAAAAATGCAATGAAAAGTCTTGAAGTTGGATTCACATTACAAGTTGCAAGTTTCAGTCTTTGTTCTTGTTGTCTCACTGTTTCCTAGTTGTAAACGGTTTGTTTAGTTCTATTGCAGTATGAAGAAGTGTCTGATAAGTGCAGAGGATCCTTGTGTACAAGTTTTGGATAGAGTGGTAGTAAGAATTATGTTCATGAAGGCCATCCTTGGCAATACTTGTACATTTCTTACATTACATAGAGGAAGGGGAGTGCTATTGCCTCACCCACTAGAGTTTTTCCCACATCGGGTTTCTTCAGGAGAACTCTTATGTTTATTGTGATTTTTAGTTCATTCTTATGCTTTATGTTTATGTGCAATAGGCTGTACATTTCATTTACAACACTAATTTATTTTTGTTTTAGCATGCTTAATAGCCTAGAACAATCATCTTTCAATCATTATTAAGTTAGGAGTTATAAGATCCATATTGACGGAGCTTCGAGTGGAATATCCCCCTAGTATATGGATCAGATTGGTATCAAAGTTGGTCTAGTATCAATCCTTTGTGTGGTTTTGTGTGTTTGTAACTACATTGCAAGTTTATGCCCATCGCTAGAGCAAGTAGTGCTAGTGATCAAGGTATCCTAGTTCCCTTTGATGTAGATATTTCCACAAGGAAGTGGAAACAAGAGATCAAAAGTATGGCCCATACTGATGAAGAAGATGTCCAAACAGCAGAAATCAATTTCACAAGCTTGGAGGAGGAGTAACGAGCATATATCTTTTTTTGATCAAGCTTGACCGATTGGAGTCCACCATAGGGATTCTCGTGGAGAAGCTTGGTGTTTCCACGGGGGCGTTGAAAGCAAATAAGGAGAAGGCTCCTAAGACTCGCAAGAAGAAGGAAGAGCAGCCCCATGCCAATCGAGCTCTACCTACGTTCAACGCGGAGGCAAAGATAGAGATTCAACCAAATGATGGGGACATGAATACGGAAAGGCTAGACCATTGGCTAACCCAACTTGAAGTATATTTCAATTTGCATCAGATTAACAAATTTATTTTGCAAAGTTAAAGTTAACGAATCATGATTTAACTTGGTTTGAAAGTAATGTTAATTTTTTGGTTGTTAATAAACTTCGTCCTATTACTAAGTGGGATGATTTTAAGATGCTAATCAAGAAGCAATTCCATCCTATTTGTTATGAGGAATAGGTCCATGTATTGGCAATATCTTAAGCAGAAACAAGGCCAAAACATGCAGGAGTACACAAGTGAGTTCCGCAAAAAGGTTGTCTAAATGGGCAAAGATATAGCAGACCATGACATCTTGATGAAATATGTGGGTGGACTCCATAGCCATTTGAGAAAACCAGTCCTCTTGGCCAAGCCTACAAATGTAGATGAGACTTGTTCTCAAGCTCACTACTTGGAGATGGACAAGAAGAAGGCTCCATCTACCTCTCAAAACACTTCCAAGCAACAAAGCAACTCCAAGCAAAAGGGCAAAGGGAAAGGTAAGCATAATGCTACTTCCATTTATAAAAAGGATACTGAGAGACATTGTAGGAAATGTGTTGTTAATAGTCATTTTGAGTATCAATGTTGGAAGCTCCATTTGGAATTGTGTTCGTTCAAGAAGAAGAAAAAGGCTATGCCCTCTCTTCAAGGTGAGAATATTGGTTACAAATCTGATGTGTATGACACTTTTTGTTGTACCTCTATCAATAGAGAGGTATGTTTGGGTAGTAGTAGTGATCAAGAGAATGAATTTTCTAAGCTTTTCAAATTAAAATTCAAATGAATAAAACAAAAGTGGATGCTCTTTTCGATACTTGTTCACAAGTTAAATTGATAAGCAAGGACTTGGTAGACAAATTGGGGTATAAGACTTACAATCATCCAAGTCCATATTCTTTGGGTTGGGTCAAGAAAGGTGTAGACATCAAAGTGACCAAGCAATGCAAAGTTAAGTTTGGTATTAATGCACATTTCATTGTTAAGGTTATAGTGGATGTTGTGCCCCCTGATGTGTGTGGTGTACTATTTGTCAGCCCTTGTATATCTGGGATGCTATCTTCATGAGAAGAGCCAACCAATACCTTTTGGTGAAAGATGGCAAGAGCTACACCATTTCAGCCTACAAAAGTGATTCTAAAATCTCTTAGGTAAGTGCCTCTGAAACTAAGAAGCTTACTAATGTTAATGGGAAGTTTGATTTGTTTCTTTTAAAAGATATTCAAGATGAAAAAGTGGTTGCACATAAGGCTTCTTGTAGCATGTTTACTAGCAAAGTGCAGAAGCGTATGGGAGAGTTGGTGCAACAATTCAAAGAGGTTTTTCAAGAGCCTACGGGGTTACCACCAGCTAGGTGTATTGAGCACAAAATTCAATTGCTCTCGATAGCCCGCTTCCAAATCTCGAGTTATATAGGCAGTCCTTGAAGGATGTCAATGAGGAAAAATGACAATTATAGTCTTTGATTAATCAAAGTGTAATCCATCCTAATACTTCTCCATGTGGTTCTATTGTTTTAGTACCTAAGAAAGATGGTTCATAGAGAATGTGTGTTGATTATAAAGCACTTAATAAGATAAGCATTGAGAATTGGCACCCTCTTCCACGGATTGATGATTTTCTTGATCAACTTCAGCATGCCAAGTATTTTACTAAACTTGATTTGCAATTCGGGTATCACAAAGTGCGGAATAAGGAAGAGGAAATTTAAAAAACAGCATTCAAAACAAGCCAAGGGTTGTATGAGTGGTTGGTTCTATCTTTTGGGCTATGCAATGCACCGGCTACCTTCATGCAAGTTGATGAATGAGGTAATGAAGCCATTTATTAATTCCTTTGTCATTGTATATTTGGATGATATTCTTATTTTTAGCAGAACTTTTGATGAGAATATTGATCATCTTAAACAAGTTTTGAAAGTTTTGAAAGAGAACAAGTTAGAATTGAATGAGAATAAATGTGAGTTTGCTCAACAATCACTTGTTTTCTTGAGGCATGTGGTTGGAGATGGAGAATTGAGAATTAATCCCAAGAAGGTAGAGGCCATCATAAATTGGCCAAGGCCTTCCAATGTGACCGAGACAAAAAGCTCTGTGGATGCAACCCAATATTCGAGAAAGTTCATCAAGAACTTCTCTTCCATAGCCGCACCTTTGATGTCATTACATGGACTAAGACTTTTATATGAGGTAAGAAGCAACAAAGTGTATTTGATATGTTCAAACATAAGAATAGCAATGGTCTGATTTTAGCTTTGCCTAACTTGCAGCAGCCCTTTGAAGTGGAAACAGATGCTAGTGACCATGCTCTGAGGGTTGTCCTACTTCAAAGAGGTAAGCCGGTATGCTACCATTCAAAGTTATTTCATGGTGAGATTTTGAATTATTGTACATATGACAAAGAACTATATGCTCTTGTTCAATCGGTCAATAAATGGAATCATTATCTCACAGGGAAGGAAACTATTGTCCATACATATCACCAACCTCTCCGATATTTGCAAGCTTAAACTAAACTCCAAGGAATTAGACACTATAAGTGGATAGAGTTTTTGCAACAATTTCATTTGGTTATCAAATATAAAAAGGGTGTGACTAACAAACTCGTTGATATGTTATCTAGACCTCCTTTGCCTTTAGCCATGGGCACCATAAATCTTCTTCAACCTTTTATGCATGAGTCTTATGTAGAGGGATATAAACATGATGCAAATTTTGGGGAGCTTTTTCTTAAAGCAAATAAGTCCCAAGGTGTAGGTTTTGAGTCCAAGAAGGATTTTTATTTTCAAGATGGATTGCTTTACAAGTTGGGTGAGATTTGTGTGCCTAAAGAGGAAAGATTTCAGCTAATGAGGGAAGCACATACTTCAAAAATTGTAGGACATTTTGGTGTTATAAAGACTATTGCACATTTGCAAAGGTATATTTATTAGGTGTTGTCAAGTTCATAAGAGGATGTGTATTATGTAGTCCCACCAGGCCTAGTAACAAGAAGTTAGGTTTATAAATGCCATTACCGGTTCTTTTTAGGCCATGGAAAAGTATTTCCATGGAATTTGTAAGTGGGTTGCCTATGTCAAGGAAGGGGCATGACTATCTCTTTGTGGTTATGTACCAATTTAGTAAGATGTGCAATCTTACTTTTTGTAAGAAGACCCTCAAAGATAGCGATGCAGCTAAGTTGTTTTTTGCTAATGTGTGGGTTCATTTTGGTATGCCTAGTTCTATTGTTTTAAGATCAGGACTCAAGGTTTCTTGGGATGTTTTGGGCCAAATTGTGGGAGAAGATGGATATGAAGTCGAAACGGCCTACCACTTTTCACCCATAAACTGATGGGCAAACCGACGTTGTGAATAGAACATTGATACAACTCTTAAGAGGGTACATTAGGAAGCATCATAAGTCTTGAGATGAAAATTTAGTGTATATTCAGCATTCTTACAACAAGGTAGTGCACTCTTCTACAAATAAATCTCCTTTTGAAACTTATTTTAGCTACTTACCTCCATGTGCATTTAATGTTGTTTCGAGACAACCATACAAAGGCAATAGGAAAATGGATCCTGAGGTCCACAAAGTTGAGAAATTCATTGAAAAGATCTAGCAAATTCACCTCCAAGTGCAAAAGAGGTTGAAGGAGTCTCAAGCCAAGTACAAAGCAAGACATGATCATCATAGGACTCAACATAGTTTTCTTGTTGGAGACAAGGTATGGTTATACTTAAGTAGAAAAAGGCTCCAAAGTAAATTTAAGAGGCTTAAGCCTCTTAGGTATGGTCCATCTGAAAATCTAGAACAAGTGGGTAAGAATGCTTTTAGACTTAAATTGCCTCTTTATATGAAGATCTATTCAATTGTCAATATTGAGAACTTACGTCTTTCTGAGCCTTCTATGTTAGACAATAAAGATGAAGGGTTGTTGCTACCCTTAATTGAAGACCTCGCTCCGGATAGTCAGTTGGCATTGGAGGAGGATGTTGTTTTGCAGAAGAAGGAAAGGACAACACGAATAGGAGTGCAAGAACATTGGTTGATTGAGTTGAAGGGTCAACGACCCAGAAAGGCCAAATGGTATTCCAAAGAATATGTGGGGAAGAAATTTCCTCCCAAGATTTTTAAAGTTTTTAGGGACTTAAAAGCCTCAGCTTAGGGAGGTATGATCCAAATTTGGAACCTAATATACTAGTCATGTATACTAGATGTTTCCACTATGCCAATTGTATGTAATTCATGCTTGTAAGACACTATTGCAAGACATTTCATACTCGAAACACCAAATCATAAGTGCTATAGTGGCAGAGCCAGAGTCAATATGCGGGTGATCCAGACATCTTCATGGTGATGAAGTCAATAAGTTTCAGCTCTTGAAATGGAGGGGTCTTTCATACATAGTGGAATCGTCGCTATTTGCAGGGTGGCAGTTGTGCAACCGCCTTGGTGATTGCATAACCGCCAGTGTGTGAGTGATGATTGTGCAACCGCCCCGGCGGTTTCGAAAACTGTTGGTCTACATACACTAGCATTTTTGCCACTATACTCTCTCAAAGTTGAACATTTGCAAACGTTTATGTAATGTCCCCTTTTTGGGCCAAAAGACCAAATAAGGGTTTTCCCTAAAATCCACAATGTTTGCAAATAATTTATGAATTTTGAACTTTAAAAAAGACCAGCAAACTTTATTCGCTGAAATAAATGCTCCAAACACCACCAAACCCTTGGTGCCAAAGTGCAAGAAATATGTAGGCAATTTTTAGCAATCACTTCAACCAATAATCACCACAATGTAGGCCAATATGAGCAACAAACTGAAAATAAGAAAAATGTACCTTTTTACCACAGTAGGAGGATTAAATTCTGATTTAAACTTGTTGGAAATATCTGATTTTTATTTGAAAACAGCAGTTGTTCCTTCCTCAAATACTTCTTCAAATCCTAGTGAACACCATACGAATATGCCAAAAATATAAGAATAATTCCAGCAACCATGTAGAGCATCCAAGGTGATCAAAATGCCTTCCAAGAGAAGTCGCCCAAGTCAAAAAAGGCTGCAATAAATTTAGAAAAAATCCAATCCCTAAACTAGGGCCTAGGGCACCCTCAATTACTTCCAAAGCTCGCATACACAAGTCACCAATGTTAGAAAAAATTGCAATCAACGCTTCAAGAGTCAAACTTGACCATAAACCCTATCAAATAATTAAATAATAATTCAAAAAATTATTATTTATTTTTTCAACAAATTAGAGCCTTAAAACCCTCACCAAGCCTTTACAAATCCCAACGCCACAATTTAGAAAATTAGCAATAAATTCCAAAATATTAATTTGATCAATTGGACCTCCAATTGACCTCAAAACACTCTCCAAAGCCTCTCAGAGCAAATCTCCCCACTCCAAGAGCAAGACAAAATATTCCTTTGTGAAAAGATGGTGTTCCAAAAAATCTTTTTGAAGATAATTCGACTCAAACCGTGGTAGCAATTATTGGGCATACATCCCAATCATTCTTCAAACATGAAGATTCAATATATAAATTCAGCATGTCTAAAATAAAAGCCCTCATGTCCATATAGAGTCTTCAAGATGGGGCGACCCACTCTTGGAGGCAAAATACCTTTTTAAAATCACTTAAACCACTTTTCCAAATATATTTTCTTCTTTTATTTTCCCTCCTAGCCAACATTTACTCTTTTTCCCATTTATAATATTAAATTAATTGCTAAAATAGATTTAGTATTTAAAATTACTTTAAGACAATAATTTAATAAATAATTAATTAATTTACACAATTTACAAGATTTATTAAATCACTTATGGGCAAACAATTAATTAAAATGCCTTCTACCAATATTATTTAATGCAATAGTGGTTAAAACCACTTTTATAGAATGCTTTAGTGGTAAAAAACACTTTTTAATAATATTATATTAATTAACTAAAATTGTCTTATAAGGTCAAATGATCAAAATCATTATTCGAGCAATCTTAATCAATTAATAAAATAAAATCCCCAAAAGTTATCCCTTAGTCTATGGGGAAAAGTAGACTAAAGGTCTTCAATACCTGTTTATTTGTGAACCGAAAATGGGACATTACAGTTTATTCTTCTCAATGGAAGTTCGTTTAAGCTTCTTGGCGGACTCCAAGGTTGAAAGTGCATAAATACAGGTCTTAGCAAGGCAATAGATTATCAAAAAACACAGTGAGAAGTCTTGAAGTTGGATTCACATTGCAAGTTGCAAGTTTGAGTCTTTGTTCTTGTTATCTCATTGTTTCCTAGTTGTAGATGGTTGGTTTAGTTGTGTTGGAGTACGAAAAAGTGTTTGATAAGTGAAAAGCATCCTTGTGTACAAGTTTTGGATAAAGTGGTAATGCGAATTTTGTCCATAAAAGCCATCCTCAACAATACCTTGTAAATGTCTTTTATTACATAGTGGAAAGGGAGTGCAATTTTCTCACCCACTAGAGTTTTTCCCACATCAGGTTTATCCAGGATAACTCATGTTTACTGTGAGTTTTTGTTCATTCTTATACTTCATGTTCATGTGCAATAGGCTATACATTTCATTTCCAACACTTATTTATCTTTGTTTTAGCATGGTTAATAGCCTAGAACAGTCATCTTTCAATCATTGTTAAGCTAGGAGTTATAAGATCCATAGTGATGAAGCTTAGAGTGGAATATCTACCTAGTTTACAGATCACTTTACACCTACATGCCAAAGAAAAGGAATTCCTAATGTTCGAATAGGAATTCAACATTCCTTGTCATGTTGCCTGATCATCCATAGATACCCCAACACACACCCTTTTAGTGTAGAAGGGTGATAAAGAGGAGCATACTCTTAAGAAATCCATCTTAGAACACCTGTGCAACTTGGCAATACCAAAAATATACCATGCTTCCTAATAGTCCAAATCCCCTAATCTCACTCCTGATGATGTAGAGTGACATTAAATAGAAGAGAACATTCTATGAAATCCTCTTTCTAGGCATAGGAAAACACCACTAGTCAGACCAGATTCATGCAATCTGGCTTTTCCCACAAGAGTATGGTTGGGCACCAACTTCTTCTTCGTCTCTTAGGTAGCCTAAGAATGAAACTCCATCCTAGTTAGTTTCTTTCTTGTGAAATTTAAAATGCACCCTACCTGGCCATGAGTGGTGCCAATTGGAAATAAAGATAAAAACGAAGGAGACAAACAATGTATGAAACACAACATGCTTGTATTAATACGAATTCTCTCTATTTGGAATGAAAGTACAATGTAGACTTTTCATATGATGAACCTTCTCATGCACCTTGTATCTACTCAAACTCCCATTCATTTGATTCATTTGTCACTCTCCAAACATTAAACCACCCATCAATTTCCACTTGGCACTTTGATCAAATCAGAATGAGTCTCACAAAAACTCATCGAACGATATAAACTCAACTCAGATTCATGTCACTTAAGTTCCCTCTACTTGACTTCTCCAATAGCAAGATTGGATATATATACCATCAAAAAATCAAAAAAAATCAACTCTAAACTTGCTTGGCTTCTCTAGATATGCAAATTGGGCTCCCCTACAGCTGAAATGCATATGTGCAACTTCTAAACCTCAACTCAATCTTCTTCAGCACAATTATTGACTCAGCATATCTGATCAGATGACCTCTAAATCACCATTTATTTTATGTCCTTTAAAAAAAAAACATTCTTGATGTATTCAACACAAGATATAGCTTGAAGATAAAACATCCAATTCTTTTACTAAAACATTCCAACAGAACACTGACTCAACTTATCACTTTTAACACAACACTAATTTTATTCATCTTCTAACTTAATTCAATCTTTTCTTTACTCCATAAATCAATGCTTTGATTTGACAGGAATTTGACAACAATTGCAGCATTCAGTTGACCTGAAAACTTTATCACCAATTTATGAGTCAAAACTCAATAAGCCAGAAACTTCGTAGCTTGATACTTTTGACAAGACTTATTACTTTCAACATAGCAAGAATGATTGTATTCACGTACAATTAATCTTTTGATGACATGACTGTTCATGCACATTCTTGTGTATTCACTTTGTCTCATACTTCTATCTCCATTTATGGAGGCCTCTACTTGACCATTCGTCCAAAAACAAAATGAACAATAATTTCAAATTCCTTTAAAAACATTCTCCCACTAAGACACCAAAAAATCAACACCCTTATAGAATACTCAAATAATCTTTCTTATAAATCTTTAGAGTGCCTCAAATAACCCTTACAAATATTTTGAGTGCCTCGTCTATAAAGCTATTTAGGGGCCATGCGTGTTCTTTATAGTAAGACTAGACATACACATACATAGCCATAAATATATGATAGAAAGGAAAATAGAAAATACAGTATTCTATTTACTAGTGGATCTAAACTCCATGATAAGTTATGAATTGCAGACCAATGTGATTGCTTTTATAAATATCAAAATGTATCTTCAAATGGTTGCGATGGCTGATGATAACCATTCGCCTAGACTACTTTCACTATTAGTATTAATGCCCTTTATAGGTTATTGTGTATGCATTTGCTCTTTTCGCTATTCCCCACACAAAATTTGGCCAGAGTCCTATATGACATTTACAAAGCATCCCTATATGAAATTAGGGGTACATGAATGTAATCTTTGTCAATGCAAATCATTCAAATTTCCCACTCATATGGTTTGCACATAGCTACTTTATACAAATCTTGCATGGGGACCAACATCACTCTCCTAGGTGGTACTCTCATGGAAATATTTTAAATTGTCATTAAAGCTTCTTCAAAAATGATTATGACCCATCAATGAAGCATAAATTTGATAATATGTATGTACTTAAGCAAAGGTGTCATAATCACCTTAGATATTAACTTGAAAGTATGCCTATTCAAGGCCATATAAGAGTCCATAGTTTTCATTTTCCATCTTGCCCATCTCTCCGTGATTAATTAAAATATCTCATGTCCATAAACTAATATTTGTTACTAGTACTTCATGAATCCATATAATTTTGCTAGGTGTAAATTGTATCACCTCTTTTCCCAAATATCAATGTATAGTAATGTCCCCAATTTTTTTTTAATAAAATTCACCATCTCCATATTTCATTGTGGCATTATTTTGACTAGGTATGCATATATAATGTCTTAGCATCGTAACTCCATATGATATAGCCATGTTTACTGATGCATGTGCAACTTCAGCACAAGTCTGTTCACTCAATAGGATTTTGAGTCTCCCCCACACAATATCTCATGGCACAGACGCAACCTTGTGGTACCTTTGCGAGTTGCTGCAGCACCTTGCTTCTTGCCGCATAGAACTCCAACACCGTGCAAATGCATATGAACTTTGCAGCACTACATTTCTACTTGTGGCATCATGCATTGCTTGCGCAAGCCTCATGGTACCTCTGCACGCTACCGCAACACTGAACAGGTTAGCTTCATGCTGCCACATGGCATGCCAAGTGGCACTCTCCAGGTCTGCATCATGTCAAGGAACCTATCAGTAGAACCGTACAACTAGAAATCCACCCGCCACACCTACAAGAAGACCAACCATCACTTGGCTAGAAGATGAATTGTCACCCCTTTTGTAACCATCGTCGATTTTAATTGCTTCTTGTAATGATGTATATATTGTAATCCTTTGATCCATAAGGGATCAGAGATGAGAAAACACACATGAGACCAAATAGGAGATTGCAAGCATGCTTTGCATATCTAGCATTCACACACATTTGTATTTTTGCATTCTTTTTAGTCTAGAAAAAACAGCAAGTATTTCCCCTTCTAATCATAGGAACATGCATACCTGATCAAATGAACTTGCACTCCTAGTCTTACTAAATCTTGTACACATTTGTACTTTTCCCTATTCCAGATGTTGAATAGAAATTGCACCATTCTGCAAATACTTCCACATTCAAATGTGTTGTTAGTTTACTTTTGTTTAGTTTTCCTTTGTGCATTCTACAATCCATAGCTTGTTTCCAAGTGCTGGTTGTCTACCGTGCTGCGATCCTAGCCCCCGTGGTGCAAATCATTTACATTTTGGGGTATCTTTATTCCAGGGTCACTCTTTATAACTTGCATTAGTAATCATACCCATCAAATTTTTATTAGCCTTGACAATAAAGAATAATGGGTTCTTGTCAATTTTATTGTCACCCCTTAGTTTGCCTTTAGATAAATTATCACCATAGCTTATGCTTTTCCTATGCATTTTGAAACTATCCTTTGCTAAAATATAAACATGCAAACACGTACAAAGTATTAATATAGTTTTTATATTACTTTCCCATTGGCTTTATTGTTTATCCTATGTGAGGGGAAATGATTCTAAATGAAACCCCCTCCCTCTAAATATTTTGCAATTTCCTTTAAGAAACTTTTGAAATTGGCGTTTCTTTAAATATAAACATCTTTCTAGGGAAATGATCTTGTGCTACAACCACCAATCACTATGTTGTCTAAATAATCATCAATGTTGATACTGGGTGCTACAAATAACAAGCAATTTCCAAGAATGAAGAGACTGTAGAGCTGCACCCGTTGCCAACTCTTTCCAGCTATGAGCCCATTGGTCAATTTAACATCCATTCAAATACAAGATGAGGCTGTATTTTTACTATGATTCAGTTTAATCTTAAATATCTACAGGTATTCTTTGGAACTTTTTATGGATGCATTATTAAAATATTTCCAGAAGTTATGTTCAATGCCAGCTTCCTCGCCATGTTTTGTTTAAACAGGATTCAACCCCTGCATCTACAAACTAATGTGGAAAGCATTCGCTATAGTGTGTTGGTCCCCAAAAATGTCACTCATTTTTGGAACAACATATGAGCTATCTTGGTCCTACAGGACCAAAATTCCTCTCTTCCCCTTTCAAAAATTGTTCTGAGCATTCAGGTTCTTTATTTTTCAAAGCTTTCTCAGAAAACTACGGACTCTGCAGGCTTAAAACTACGGACTCCGCCGGCTCATTTCTACGGACTCTTTCAAGGCTCGAGAGAAAACTACGGACTCTGCAGGCAGGTTCAACAGGGTAAAAAGCTTCTGCAGGCGAGTTCAGTCAAAAGAACAAGTTTCTAACACTTAGTCGTTTCCAAGATTGGTTCAGCGCCTCAATTCAATCAAAAGAGTTCAATCGGCAAATGATAAAGGACAAAGGCTTGAACCATTGAACTTTGAACCACTTTGGTTCAAAGGTTCAATGGGTTCAACGACCAAGTTGGTTCAACACGCTTGATGCAAAAGATCAAAAGGGCTTAGCCAAATAACGAAGAAGGAGCCGATTGAACCATTGAACCGTTGAACCAAAGTTGGTTCAATCGGTAGGTTCAAAGGGCTGCCCCAAAGCCAACAGAACAAGTGCCCTTGCAGGGGGCAGTAAGCAAAAGCGGACAAAAATTAGGAACCCCTCGGGAAAATGGCTAAGTCCAAGAGGCCGAAAGAATTCTCTCGGGAAGATTTTCTCGGAAAAATGTTAAGGCAAAATTCCTTCAGACTTTTTGTCCGAAGGAATTCACCCGGAGAAAAAGTCCGAAGAAACAGAAAACGAATGGCCAAGTAACAAGAAACTTTCCTTCAGACATTTTGTCCAAAGGAATTCTTTCAGGCTTTTTGCCCGATGGAAAAAGCCCGCCGAAGAAGAACTCGCAGGGGAAGTTGAAGCCCGCAGGACAAGTACCCTTGCGGGGGGCACTTGGCTACAGAGAAATGACCGTTTTAAAAAGCCCAAAGGGACACCTTCCCTTCAGGACGTTCCAAAGGCTGAACAAAGACGCAGAAAGGAACTTTCACAGAATAAACCAATGAACCGATTGAACTTTGAACCGAAAGAGTTCAAAGTTCAATAGTTCATAGGTTCAAGAGTTCAAAGGCGGCCTCAGTCAAGAAAGAAGCAGCAAACAAGTGGTTCAACGGATGGTTCAACCAAGGAGTGAAGAAGTGATTGAACCAAGAAGCGATAGAACAAAAGAGACAAAATGAACCAATGAACCGATGAACTTTCAAGTGGTTCAACGGGTTCAAGGTTCAACCTGAATCAAGCGATCGACTGAGAAAAGAGCCTGAAGACTCAAAGAGAGAAGATCGATGCAAAGGACCATAAATGTCTTCGAAAGAGTTATTTTCAGTAGGTGGAACAGTGGATCGAGTAGACTTCTGAGCGCACCAAACCAAGGACGCAGCCTATCTTTCTTCCATGAAGTAAAGACAAATCAGAGAAAGGACCAGACGGTCCATACCAAGGAAGAAACATATTAGATGAAGGGACACGCCATAATTATGGCAGCGCACTATTCTCAGCATGGTCTCTCCAGACAAAACTGGAGACGCATTGAAGATGTTGACTATAACATGGGCCGTCCCATAGAAAAAGGCACCAATCCTTGCGTAGTTGCTATAAGATTGTAATATCTCTCATTTGTAAGGAAGACTTTTTCATTTTTACAAGAGCGAAACTCTGCCCATTTTGAAAGAAGACTGAGACTTTGAGCTCAAATTGTAATTTCATTTTCATTTTTATCTAAATGAGAAAGCAGGTTGTTTACAGACTTTGTGTTGTTTTGGCTTGTATCATTTTAGAAAATTATTCTTATGCCTGTCTTCTGAAGGTGTTCTTATTCATTTAATTTGGCAAACAGAATTAGTGAAAGTAATAGGGAAGTGTCCTGAAACCAACTATGGGAAGACTTTGTGCTTTCACAATTGTTTTCAGTCTGTGTTTTTCTTTTCTTTTTGTGTTGAGGATTCTGGGACAACTTTGTGCCCCCATTATCCTTTGTGATATACTCTTTGGGCAGTTGAGGTGGAAACTTTGCATTCTATTTCATCCTGCTGTTACTACGCCCTTTTGATTATTGGTTACTTTACTATCTGAAAGAAACTCCTGCTGTTTCCTGCAAAAACAATTCTGAAAGAAGAAAAGTGCCTTCAGTGTTTACACCAGGATTTTCTCCTTTGTCTGTGTGCATCATCTCTGAAAGAAGAAAGATGGATGGTTTATTCTACCCCCATGTGTTATTTTCTGCTTATTTATATTATATATAGCTCCTACGTATCTATAGGGAACCTCCCCTTGATGAGAGGAGAGATTTGTCTCCGGTTGATGTAGTAAAGCTGCACACCTGGCCGACCAATCTTCCTGCTATGGTTGATCAGACCTATTTTGTTGATCAGTACGCTGATTGACAAAATATTCACCCAACACAGTGGATATATATCTCTTGTTTGGAACAACAAATATAAGAGACCAAAATACTGAAGAGAATCAAACCCTGACTGAGTTAAACTGCACTCATCAGCATTAGTAAAACCCTTCCCTAAAATGAAAGCCTCGCCATGGCCTCCAGTAAATGTAGAATTCTGTCTAAAATGACTGTGTTTTGGTTTGCCTGACAAGATACTGAATAGAAATAAAGATGGCATCAGTTTTGGCATAAGAAATAGAAAGTGATAATATATGCCACATAGTTTCTGATGACTTTTTAAGTTGTATTGGATATAGTTTCTGGTGATTTTTTAAGTTGTGTATGATATGCGGTTACAGAATTTCCTAAATAGATACTTTATATCTTCACCTGATCAGTATATGGTGTTTTGGAGCTGGGTTTGGCATTCATTCTGAAATATTGAGGATACCTCTGGATTTTTTAAAAGGTAAGAATACCGTTCTCCAGCCGTTTGTTCAATTTCCAATTGACCTTTAAAATTATCTTTATATTTATTATAATTATTACTTGTTTCCACACAAATAATTGCAAGATTTGCCTTAGATTTTATGCTTGCTAGCAATTTACATTTGTTTTGTATTTTATTTCTTAGCACCAATTGTTTTTTGTCCTTATTTGTTATTTGTTGTCCAAATGCATCTTCCTTCACATTTTTTGTATCATTTTTTTGTAGAACCATAGATAATGTGGGAAACCTAGAAACTTCCAAAGCATCTTTAACCAATGCCTTTCCTTCTTCATTTTGAAAGTCGTATTTTTTTAATAGTTTCATTATTTTGCTTGTGACAAACAAGTGCTGACATTCTTAATACTATCTTGCACCATGCTAGTTTCTAGTTTCTTTGTATCAACTTGACAGGCAGCCACTTGTAATTGTTCAATGCTTGTACCATTCCATTCAGTAATGCTATTTTGTAGGTTGTTTGTAGTGTATTTAGAAGCATGTTTGCATTTTGCACCACTAAGCACTCATGCTTTTTGGGATCCGTACCTAATAAAACACAAATGCCATGGATTCCAGATATCCTAAAGTTAATGAAAATTTCTACTGATCGAGCTCTTTATTGAATTAGCTCGGTCAATTTAAATTGGCCAGATTTTTAAATCCATATAATACATGAGTATTGATTTCTCAAACCACTTTGTGTTTGGGACCCCTTCGTCCTAACTCTTTCTTTATAATTATAGTCTTAAATAAAAGCTACGAAGACATATGCTTTATAAGTCGTCCCTTGACCTAATTGTAAGAATCCCAATGTAGGGGAAGTAGTAATTAGCTAGGATAGAATTAGTATAAATAAGAGCCTAGACTAGTGAAAAGGCATCTACGAATTATATTATATTGAGCTTGCTCAAAGGAGGTTGCTCCCTCAAAGAGGCCAGCAATATTATAATGCAATTCTGCTTCTTTTTTAATGCAATATACTTATTTTTTGTTTATTTGCAGTATTGTTTTGGATATTTGAAATATTGTTTCATATATTTGCACTATTGTTCTAATCTAATGCAGGAAGAACCATAACATATGGTATCAAAGCTCTTTCCAGGGCCATTTTTCTACAGCAAGTTTATTGGTTTAGGGTTATCTATTTTTGTCCACCATATGCTCTCACCTCGCCCAATTAGGATCTTAGTGATAAGAAAGTGGTAACAAAGTGGCAACACTAAGATTATTACCCAAAAAAAAATATCATATCTTTTTCCTTTTCGTTATACATTGTGTTCTAGCAGTTTTAAAACTAAAAAAAAGTTGTCGTTTCGGGATAAGCGGTTATCAATTTTCCCTGATTCCGTGGAGTGTGGGGTTATGTCCCAATATGCAAGCCATCAGATAGTATTGTATACGTACTTATGCTTCCACGTACCTTTCGGTAAATAGGAAGACCCCCTACTTGTTTTTGCAGAAGAAACCTTTAGCGATTTGTTTCTGTGATACACTAGTAAGCAGTTAGCCCCAAGAAGTTACTTGTACTATACCTCGAAGACGAATAGTGAGCTAGGAAATTGTTATTCGTCATAGTTAAAAGCTCTCAAATATTGAGCCAACACTATTTTACTAATGACATTTGTATATTTTCAAGCTCACAAACCAAACACACCCTTTAGTAACCTTCCTTGTAACCCTAGCATTCCTGCAATCACAAATTCGACTATGATTTCTTGGAAACACAACCACCAACAGTCAGTAAAAAACATTATATCTAGTCAATCGACAAACACACAGTAACTGCATCAACCAGCAGGGTCAAAATGTTCCAAAACGGTTACCTGAGCATGTCGTAATAGTTAGCCATCAGGAAAGCAAAAAAAAAAAACTATTGTGGTTTTCTCACCAAGATGGTCATTTCAACAGGGATTTCAATTTTTTGAAAAAAAACTCCCTTCAAAATTATCGCCTACAATCTCGAAAACACTTTTTTTTTCACCCTTGTAAAAATTTATAGCGTTGTGATCCTCTCGTCGAGTTGATAATTTTAACATATAACTTCAATCAACTTTTTCCAGCACCCTTGGCCCCTCTAGTCAATGGTTACCCATGCAGGGAACCAAGCCATGGCCCAAAACATTGAAGAACCCCGATCTTAATCTCAATCTTAGCTCGACTCTTGACTAATTGAGTTGAATGAGCGACTACATGGCATAAATGCACAAAATACCTTGATCTCTAACAGACTCAATAACGAAAAGCATTTTTAAGGCAGTTTTTAATCCCGTAACATGTCGCATGGTTCTAAATTAAACTTTCCAAAATTTGATGGTATAGAACTGACCAGCTGAATTTAACCATGTTGAACAATATTTCAACTTGCATAATACATTAGAAGTAGACAAGGTAAACATCGCATTATTTCACTTAGAGAAGGAAGTTGTCCAATGGTACCAATGGTATCAAAAATCTCATACATAACCCACATGGGATGATTTTTTCAAGTTTTTATTAGTTCTCTTTGGTCTCAGTGCTTATTATAATTTCACCGGAGCCCCAACCAAACGACGGCAAATTGGAATGTTTCACAAGTATCAAGCTAAATGAGAAAAGTTGGCCAACCAAACCGAAGGGTTAAATAATAATTGTTTCAACAGTTGTTTCATCAGTGGGCTCAAAGATATAATTTGTGCAAAAGTCAAGATGTTTAAACCAAAGAACATGATGGAAGCTTTAGGATTGGCAAAGCTTGCAGAAGATAAGATTACCTCCTAGTGTCGATCTTCCAATTTTGGTTCCTTCAAGACATTTACAGCACCACAACCAGTCACAAACCCTCCTCCAAAATTCACCCCCATTAAACGCCTTACAGAGGTAGAAATGTGCACTCGTGAAAAGGGGCTATGTTACAACTATGATGAAAAATTCACCGAAAGACACAAGTGCATTGAACAAATATTGTATTTGTTAGATGTCGATTCACCACCAAATGCTCAAGATTCCCATGATGAACCTAAAGTCAAAGAAGCCAGCACCATGGAATAGCACCCCAAAATTTTGATGCATGCCTTGGTTGGGTGTAATAGCCTTGATAAAATTTTATCCAAAAATGAAGGATATCTAAACTGCTATTACCCACGAACACACATGCATGGCACATGCACACACTTTATATACCAATGTAATATCCCCAAACCATAAATTAATGGAACATAACCAGATCTGAAATGATTTATAAAACTCTCAAAATACCCAATTTTCTCCTCACCAATGGACCCTAAATTTGATAGTTTGTTAACCAATCCAAGGGAAACTTATTCAGACTCAAGGGAATGATTAATCTTCATAAATAATAGGAATTTCACGACCTATTTCTAATGCATATCATAAAATAACATATTTTCACAATGAACATGAATTTCAAGAAATATGTCTTCAAACCCTTACACCCGATTTCTCCAAAATTGCACAGAAAATATAAAATAAGAACCCAAGATTATAATATTGGATTTTCTAATGAAATTACAAAAAAATGGACTTATTTACAGCCATAACAATAGCATCTGTAGCAACAATAAAATCTGGAAACACACTATCAAACTCCTCACCCAAAAATCTTGTAACACAAAAAATTGTGATAATTCAATCTACAACTCTGTGAAGCTCCACTGCGATCTTTGTATGAGATTACCCACATGAAATCAGAGGGGTTTCATCCTATGATTTCCAATAACCCAAGGGGTTTTGTCCTCAACCCTGTTACTGTAGCGCAAGTGCAACATGCAAAAGAAATTTGTTAATTTAGCAAAAGATCCTCAAAATTGAAAGAAGGGCGTATTAATACCCAAGAGGTCCAAGAGGGGCGCTAAGATTAAAATTTCTTGCTTTGAAGGACATGAGTTAGAAAAAGCAACCAAATTTCCTCTTTCATCTACTTTCCATAATCCACTTAGATCTCGTTTTTTCCTTCTTTGTTTCTACTTCCAACTTTCCCAAACTTGACCCACTTATGAAATGGAAAGTTTCCCTAGAACTCCCATCCATATCTTCTTCTAAAAGTTAGCGTCCCATTTGGAAAGTTTCCTTATATACTCCTCATTAACTCCACCAATAAAGCCACACTCCATTTGGCAAGTTTCCCTTGAAACTAAACATTAACTCCAATTGTGCCTCCAAACATGCCACACTTTAATTAAATTAATTAAAATAAAGCAATCCTTATGATTTAATTTATTTGGACAACTTTATAAATAATTTATTTTATTTTATTCCTTTGTAATGCCCAATTATAGCCTATGGGAATAAAATAGGCTAGTTAGCCCTACTGGATGATCACTCAAAAAAAAGAGACATTACATTGGGGTAACCACTCCTTAGACTATGAAAGCAAAAGGGTATTTTAAGAAACACCCCCTCACTATTCTCATTGACTCCAGTAGCACACATAATTTCATTGATCCTTGACTGGTCAAACAAGCCGATTATTTCGTGCACCCTGTTCCAGCTTTGAAGTGATGATTGCTAATGGAGAAACATTGTCGCGTAAAGGCAAATGTCGCAATGTTCATATTTTGGTGGGGCATTATAACTTAAAAACATACATGTTTGCCTTGCCCTTGGGCAGATGTGATGCGATTATTGGAGCCCAATGGTTGCGCACTCTTGGCCCTATTTTGTGAGACTTTTCAAAACTTTGGATGCAATTCTCTAAGAATGCCCAGTAGTACACACTAAAAGGCCTCTTACCAAGATCCGCCAATGTCATCAATTCCCATTAGATGCAGCAGCTCCTCAAGAAAGGCTCACATGGAATCATTGCTCAACTCTTCTCTATTTACCTAAACACATCTCTTGATTCCCACCAACCTACTGATTTACAAATATTCTATTCAAATATGCATCAATCTTCGAGGAACCAACATACTTGTCACCTCGTCAATCAGAAGACCATCGTATTCAACTCATTCTCAATAGCATATCCCACAACATTCGGCCATACCGCTATATTTTTTTTTAAAAGCCAAAATTGAGAAGATGGTCCAAGAACTCCCTCGTGCAAGTCATTCATCTAGGCACAAGCCCATACTCTTCCCCAGTTATACTAGTCCACAAAAAAGATGGACCTTGGCAGCGCTACCTTGATTTTCATGAGCTAAACAAGCTCACTATTAAAGATAAATTTTCTATCCCAATGATAGATGAACTTCATGGTGTTCGCTTCTCCAAATTAGATCTACAATCTGGCTATCATCAGATACGCCTCTGGGATTGATATATTTCAAAAATAGCTTTCCACACATACGCGACCACTATGAAATCCTGGTCATGACCTTCGGGCTTACCAATGCCCCTTCTACCTTGCAAGTTTGATGAACAAAAAATTTCGCCCATTTTTGTGGAAATTCATCCTAGTCTTCTTTGATGATATCCTAATTTACAACAAAACTTGGGAAGAACATCTCCAACACCTCGACATGACTTTGCAACTTCTTACAGACCACCAGCGCTATGCAAAAACATCCAAGTGTTCTTTTGGTCAACAAGAGGAGTACCTAGGCCACATTGTCTCAGTATTTGGGGTTCAAGTCAACTCGACGAAAATTGAGGCAATGAAAAATTGATCTGAACCCAAAAAACTCAAAATCTTGTGGATTTCTTGGCCTCACCAGATACTACCACAAATTTGTCAAAGATTAGGGGAAACTTGCTGCCCCATTGACCGTCATGCTAAAAAGACTCATTTTTTATGGTCCACCACATCTAAACAAGTTTTTCGAGTACTCAAACAAGCTATGTATACTACAATTGTTTTGGCCATGCCAGATTTCTCGAAGACATTTGTCATTAAAAGTGACACGTGGCAACGGTCTTGTTGTTGTCCTCATGCAAAAGGGACGTCCCCTCGCTATCCCCAACAAAGCCCTCAGTGGGCACAATTTGACAGAGTCAACATATGAGAAGGAAATGATGGATATCCTCTATGTTGTTAGTAAGTGGCGACCATACCTGGTGGGTCGGCATTTTCGCATCAAAAATGATCATCAAAGCCTCGAATACTTCTTGGAGCAACAAGTCTCTTCCTTGGTTCAACAAAAGTGGGTTTCCAAATTAATGGGGTATGATTATTATATCACTTATAATAAGGGCAAGGACAATCTAGTCACTAATACACTAGCCCGCCAATATGAAGTGCAGACATAGATGTTTGCCTTATCCATCCCTGTTTCAGAATGGATGCATGAAATCCAATAAGAGTGGTAGCAAGACAGCTACACACAACAAATCATCTGACAATTGTATCGTGAACCCAACTTTCAAACCCAACTATACTTGGGATGGCCAATCCTTCCTTTACAAAGGCTGCATTGTCTTGATTTTTGGATCCAAGTTCCGACACAATATTTTGCACAAGTTACATGCCTCACCTTCTGCAAGTCATTCAAGGTTTTTAAAAACCTATAATGCCATCAAGACATTTATTGAGAAATGTGAAGTATGTCAACATCCCGAGGGAGAAATAGTGGCAATATCTAGCTTTCTCCAACCCCTGCCCATTCCACAACGCATCTGGACAGACATCTCCATGGATATTATAGAAGGCTTACCAAAATTTGGTGGAAAGTCAATCATTATGGTGGTGGTAGATCACCTCTTGAAATATGCTCATTTTTGTGCCTTTGCTATAATGTCCCTTTCCAAGTATTTTATAAACTCTTAAAAAAAATTGTGATTCCTTTTCAAAACTAGATATCAAACAGATACTAAAACAACCCACATACAACACCGATACTAAAAACCCAATTGAAATCTTTACTGAAATCTTCATTTTATGGAATTAAATGCACACAAATACTAATAATGAAGCAATATGAACAACAATGATAATACTGCAGGGAAAACCTTACATGTATTTATGAAACCCTAGTGTTTATTGTTATTACTCAACAACATATGCACTCACAAAGGTTGCATTTGAACATTTGGTCAACATTGTCACTAATGGTAGGGTTTGACTTATACTATAAATGATTTACAACTGACAACAGATGGTATGTCAGCAGCAAGTGTTGAAACAGCAACATACAAAGGTGATCCACACTTACCACGGTGCACAGCAGTAAAGGAGATGTGATTGATGACAGTACAGCTGCCAGTATGTGAACAACAACCACACAAGAAACCCACTAACGCCCAATTGTCTTAAAAGGCCCATGATTTGAAGCTTGAACTAGTACGACAATTCCAAATGGTACGGTAGGCTCAAAGATGAAATGACAATAGCAAACAGAGGTGCAACAAGGACCCAAGCAATGCCCAATGTGTTACAACACTCTCAATGGGGTACGGCGGTCTCTAAACAACAATAAACCCCAATAAAAATCTTTGTAACCCTCATAGGAAAATAATAACTACTTCCAACCCAACTGAAAACTGGAATTAATCTTGACCTATTAGCGCAATTGTAATCCCTGGATGGAATCACCATGAAGGAAAGGAGGGCTTTTTGTACTCAAATCATGTACACATAGAGAGTTGTACTCATATGGAGAAGTTGAACCAAAAGTTCAAGCTCTGGAATAGGGTTTTGATTTCAATAATGAATCCTTTTGAGCCCAACTCATCTTTTATAATTTTCCATTTTTTAGTTGCTCTAACCCTAAAATTATTTAAAACACTATTAAATAAATATTATCTTTTGGCCCATTTAAGGAATATTACATTTTGGCCCACTTAATGAATATTACTTTTTGGCCCACATGATAATAATAATAAATAAGTGTCCATTTTCCATGTTATGAAATAAAGTAACTTAAAATGACTTAAAACATTAATATAAATTATTTTCATAATTTGATATTTCGAAAAGGGGACATGACAATCCGTCCTCAAAATTGCTTGTCGTCAAGCAATTGCAAGCTCAACTACTCTGACTCTCCCCAATTGACCACCTTTGTAATACCTGGATCCCAATTCATCCTTGCGAACTTGCAAGTCCAAATGACCCCTTCTGAGATTGCACCCTCAATCCCTGCATTAGGTGCTTTTTGTTTGAAATTCTCAGTTGCCTCAGAAAATCTAAAATTGTACTATAAATCAAAATTCATGAAGTCAAACTGATTGTCAAATTCATGTTGTAAATCAGAATTCCATTTTCCTTGAGAATCAAATGACCTCCTTTGTTTATCATGTTCCTTTGTAGTGAAAGTGCTTAATGAAACTTCAAATTCACCTACAAAATGTTTGCTGCCCATACCTCATACCTGGAACAATAATTCATTTACCCGCTGAAATCTGACTTCTTCAATTTCTCTTTCTTACATCTTGGGGTGGCTAACATGTTTGGACCCTGAATCCAAACTTATGAGCTGTTGGGTTCCTTCACCTGGCTGCAATCTTGGGGACAAATGACTAAACACCATACTCTACTTATTCAGAAAGCTGTGTATATCAAAGATTCCAAGTTTAAATCCCTTGTTCTTGGGTGCTAGAGATTCCAAGTTTAAATCCCTCTTAATAGCTTCTTGCAAAGATAGAGTCAAAGGTCTTTACCAAACCCTTGAGTGGTTCAGTTAGTCCTACAAATAGAACAATATGTTTCATTTCTTTCACATCAGGAACCTTTGTTAGGATTGTGGAGCTAAAAGCTTCACTGATGCAGACATGGAGGAGGTTGCAGAATGAGTTGCTGAGTGTCTGAAGTGTTTGGCGTTGGTCTGGCCAACCGGCGTCGGCAGGGTAAGACAGGAAGGCAACCGACGTCGGTCATATATCGGCCGGCGTCAGCGACCCCAGGCGGACAGGGACCGACGTCGGTCGCCTGTGTAGTTCGACTGTGAGTTATTTACGGGCAGTGAACTAACGAAGCAAGAGTTTGCATGATGAGCGCTAATTTTAGACTCATAGCTGCGGATCTAATTATTGTAATTAGATGTCTAATCATTGTTTGGATGAGATCTATATAATAGACTCATGGTTGTATTGGAAATGTGTGCTAGGGAGTAAGAGAGCATAATTATAAGCTCCTTCTGTGTGTGAGGTAGAGCTATGGTGCGTTCCTCCTAGTGCCACAGTACCAGGTGTGTTGGTGCTGGATTGGAGAGCCAGCTGGGTTCTTCAATAAGTAAGATCGTTGATCTGCAGGTGTATGTGTGTGCAAGGTCGAGGTTCACAGGTGATTGGAACCATTGCTTGATTTGCAGGTGTGCAAGGTCATACAGACAGCAACACAACAGGGAGCAGTATCAGACATGATCTACTTGGAGTACAGGTGTGTACTCGGATAGAGCAAGAGGAAGGCAAGGGAGTTCCTTCCATGAGTATGGTCTGTTGAATTGCAGGTTGTTGCAGATTCATGGGAGATCTACTTGAAGTACCTTGAGTACTTGTGGAGTGCGTGGAGCACTTGTGGTGTGCGTGGAGCACGGGAGGTGAACACCAACTCTGTATTTGAGTTGGGTGTTGGGACCTGTGAGAGGGAGAGCTTTGGGGAGAAGAATTACTGTTCACTTGAGGCGTGGGAAACCTCTGTAAGGTGGTGGAGAAGAAGTGGCATCTTCTTTATTGTATTCTTTTCTGTATAAAGTGTTAATACAATTTGGTATTGTCTCTCATATCATGTGTTATTCTGAATTCTAGTTACTTGGTGATCTGGTTAATTTCCGCATATTAAGTTGCTTGGTATTAGTAATCAAATTGTGTGCTTCCGGTGTACACCCTCTCCCAACAAGTGGTATCAGAGCCTTGGTTGTAGGTTCTTGAGCTTGATACCAACAGGTGGTATCTGAGTTGAGGTTGGAGGAAGCAGGGTTTGTTTTTGGTTACAGGGCACTCTCAGGGGTTTCTGATTGAGTGGGAGTAGAGCAACTGCAGATCAAAGTAAGCTAAGAATGGAGGAGTTGAAAAGCACAGATGGTCACTCACGGTCCTATGGAAAGAAAGAGCAGGTAAAAGATTATTGTTGGTTGGTAACAGATCAGCATGAAGAAACTGAAGACACAGATGTAGCAGGTATTGTTGCACAGGATGTGTTTGCAGGTTTTTTGGATAAAGTTGAATCTTGGATAAAAGATTCGGTTGCCTCTTTCCATGCAGTTCCAGGTAGAGGAGCTGGTGAGCCTTGCCAAAGGATTGGCAAAGGGGAAGTGAAGCTGAAATTGCAGGCGGCCAACACACAGGTGTTGATGAAGGTCATGCAGGTCCCAGGTTTGGAGATATGGCTAATTTCTTCAGAAAGATTGGGTGATGAGAGATGCACAAGAACTCTCACAGCGGATGCACTTGAATTAGCTGGTGGTAAGAAAACAGGTATCCTTTATCTACTTGTTTATATTACTGATTCTTCTTTTGTTGCGGAGATGTGGCTTCGTAGGCTTGGTCACATGAGCAGGAAGGAGATGCATGTTCTTAAGCGGAAGACAGATATATTTGACAGGTTTAAGAACTGGAAAGCCTTGGTGTTTATGGAGGAGATGGCGGACAGAACCCAGTGGATATGGCTGGATACTTCTGAGCAGGGCAGTTTGGACATGTATTTTGATTCAAAGGAGCTCGCGGGTAAAAAGTCATCACTCACAGGCGAACACAGACACCGATGTCGGTCAGGAGGAACCGGCGTCGAACAGACAGATGCCGATGTCGGTCATGTGCAGACCGAAGCCGGCGATGTCGGGCAGGGTAAGACCGATGTCGGTCATGGGACCGACGTTGGCAGTATGTAAGACCGATGTCGGTTATGAGGACCGACGTCGGCAGCATGGACACCAGCGCAGGCAGGTTGGTAGTCAGGTACAGACGCATGAAACCGACGTCGGTCGGATGCAGACTGTGGGGTGACCGAGGTCGGTCACTGTAACGGATTTTGGGTGGACAGCAAGCTGTCAAGGAGTCTCAAACACCCATACGGAGGACTGAAGGCGTAAGTAGGCCCTCAAATTCGTTGTTCCTCTTCTTCATACTTGTTGCTGATTGTATAGCAGGAAGGATCCAGGATACAGGTGTGAGCTTGGCATGGATGAGGATGTGATTCCTTGGAGGAGAACCAGACAGGTGTGTCTTGGTAGAGTTGCCAGCAGGTATGAAAGCACAGAGACGAATGGATACCTTAGTAGAAGAATAGAGAGAACGGATACGTGAGACGGAAGACCAGGTATATGGTCTTGTGGAGCTGCAGGACAGTGGTACAGGTTTTGACAGGTGGAGGACGAAACATGGCTTCAGTCAATGTCAGGGTAACTACTGTGGTTTGACTTACCAGGGGGATGGTGATTGCAACATCATTCTGTTGCTGTATGTGGATAGTATGCTAGCTAGCAGGGGTGTACATACAGGGTTTTGCTGAGCTAAGGGTAAGATTAGTTCAGTGGCATGTCATGAGGAGTTTGGAGCAGCGGAATTCTTTGACATGGGAGGCATGGAGATCACAGGTTGATTTTGTCTCGAGGTGGAGCTGATGTGAATCAGGTGTTGGCGAGGTTCGGGATGCAGAACCGGGAGCACACTAAGGGCTGGACAGGTACATTGTCCGAAATCACATGAGGTCTGGTATAGACCTGAGTATTCCCATACAGTGGGAGCTGTCAGAGAGTTAGGAGCCAATTCGGGGAAGTGGATTCTCAGGTTTTTTGAGAGGGACCGGCAGCAGGTGTTGCTATGCAGGGTCAGGACTTCACTACAGGTGTTGTAGGTTCGGATGTGGCAGGTTACTCGGATGACAGGTGGTACACCACGGGATGTGTGGTGGGTTGTCTTCAGGTGGGAGCTTGAAGAGGGATACAAACCAGGAAACAGATTAGACAGAGTACAGGTACAGGTACAGTGCAGCTGTTTATCTCCAAGTGGGAGATTGTTAGGATTGTGGAGCTAAAAGCTTCACTGATGCAGACATGGAGGAGGTTGCAGAATGAGTTGCTGAGTGTCTGAAGTGTTTGGCGTTGGTCTGGCCAACCGGCGTCGGCAGGGTAAGACAGGAAGGCAACCGACGTCGGTCATATATCGGCCGGCGTCGGCGACCCCAGGCGGACAGGGACCGACGTCGGTCGCCTGTGTAGTTCGACTGTGAGTTATTTACGGGCAGTGAACTAACGAAGCAAGAGTTTGCATGATGAGCGCTAATTTTAGACTCATAGCTGCGGATCTAATTATTGTAATTAGATGTCTAATCATTGTTTGGATGAGATCTATATAATAGACTCATGGTTGTATTGGAAATGTGTGCTAGGGAGTAAGAGAGCATAATTATAAGCTCCTTCTGTGTGTGAGGTAGAGCTATGGTGCGTTCCTCCTAGTGCCACAGTACCAGGTGTGTTGGTGCTGGATTGGAGAGCCAGCTGGGTTCTTCAATAAGTAAGATCGTTGATCTGCAGGTGTATGTGTGTGCAAGGTCGAGGTTCACAGGTGATTGGAACCATTGCTTGATTTGCAGGTGTGCAAGGTCATACAGACAGCAACACAACAGGGAGCAGTATCAGGCATGATCTACTTGGAGTACAGGTGTGTACTCGGATAGAGCAAGAGGAAGGCAAGGGAGTTCCTTCCATGAGTATGGTCTGTTGAATTGCAGGTTGTTGCAGATTCATGGGAGATCTACTTGAAGTACCTTGAGTACTTGTGGAGTGCGTGGAGCACTTGTGGTGTGCGTGGAGCACGGGAGGTGAACACCAACTCTGTATTTGAGTTGGGTGTTGGGACCTGTGAGAGGGAGAGCTTTGGGGAGAAGAATTACTGTTCACTTGAGGCGTGGGAAACCTCTGTAAGGTGGTGGAGAAGAAGTGGCATCTTCTTTATTGTATTCTTTTCTGTATAAAGTGTTAATACAATTTGGTATTGTCTCTCATATCATGTGTTATTCTGAATTCTAGTTACTTGGTGATCTGGTTAATTTCCGCATATTAAGTTGCTTGGTATTAGTAATCAAATTGTGTGCTTCCGGTGTACACCCTCTCCCAACAACCTTAACTGATAATCTTTGGGATTCTGCAATATAGTTGTCCATAGTTCCATATTGCTTAAATTGAGTTAATTCCTTGAAGTGGATCTCAGGGTCTTTTGTAGCAAATCTCTTTGTCAATCTTTGGTTGAATTCTTCCAATGTGGAAATAGATTCATACCCTTGGGTGATCATACGATGATTCCATCACTCATGTGCCACTCCTTTCAAGTGGAGGGTAATAAATTTGATTGTCTCTTCTTCATATGTCAAATTCAGGGAGAGATAGGTGTCCAGCGTCTATAACCAAGACCTAGCAGAACATTTATTGGATCCATCATAAGTAGGAATGGTAATCTTACTCAAACGCTAATGGATATCTTTCCAGGGCTGATCTTGGTGAGTTCTCCTTCCCCTCACTATACTATTCTTCATTCTTAGATCATAGAACTCTCGAAAAGTCAATGTTTGTTGTACTCTTAAGGTTGAGTACTTCATATTCTGCATGAAATGTTGCAAAAGCATTAACTACTTGATGTTGGGGCTCTACCTTTTTTGAATGTCCTTTTTGCACAAATTTTGCTCTGAAAGTCTTGAAAGGGGTATTGATTAAGGCTTGCTCACTAGCTGACAAGCTTCCTTCTCCTTGATTTCTCTTATTCTGATTAGAATTTTGTAGAGCTTGTACTAACCCTACCATGGATTCTATCAATGTCATTTGAATTGTTCTTTCCAAATCTTTCTGACCCTGACCGATTATTTCCTGCAAATAACTCATTTCATCTGTAGGAGCATCTCTATGTTCTTTGTCCCCCATGACCTCTATTTCTTTTTTTGGTGATTGAGCCCTTCTTTTTTCTCTTTAATAATACACGATTTTTCTTTGATTGGGTTGCATATGAAATCAAAATATTATTTTCCCCTATAGGATGGCAAAATCAATGCTCTAATACCGTTGTAATGTCTTAAACTCTAAAAAAAAATTGTGATTCGTTTTCAAAACTAGATATCAAAAAAATACTAAAACCCACATACAACACCGATACTAAAAACCCAATTGAAATATTTACTGAAATATTTATTTTATGGAATTAAATGCACACAAATACTAATAATGAAGAAATCTAAACAACAATGATAATATTGCAGGGAAAACCTTACATGTATTTATGAAACCCCAGTGTTTATTATTATTATTCAATAGCATATGCTCTCACAAAGGCTATGTTTGAACATCTTGTCAACATTTTAGTTGACAGTAGGGTTTGATGTCCGTTGTAAATGATTTACAACTAACAACGGAGGGTACATCAGCTACAAGAGTTGAAACAACATACAAAGGTGATCCACACTTACCATAGTGCATAGCAGTAAAGGAGTTGTGATTAATGATGGTACAGCTTCCAATAGGTGAAACAGCAGCCACACAAGCAACCCACTAATGCCCAGTTATCTTAAAAGGCCCATGTCTAAAGCACTGAACTGGTACGGCAGCTCCAAATAGTATGGTAGGTTCAAAGATAAAATGACAACAGCAAACAAAGGTACAACAGGTACCCAAGCAGTGCCCAATGTGTTACAGTGCTCTCAATGGGGTACGACGGTCTCTGAACAACAATAAACCCCAATAAATATCTATGTAACCCTCACAAAATTTTGAAAACTGATAACTACCTCCAACCCAACTGAAAATTGGAATTAATCTTGACATGTTCGTGCAATTATAATCCCTAGATGGAATCACCAGAAGGAAATGAGGGTTTTTGTCCTCAAATTTTGTACACCTGGAGGGTTTTCGTCCTTAGATGAAGTTGAACCAAACACAGAAGCTCTAGAATAGGGTTTTGGTTTCAATAATAAATGAATAATAAATCCTTTTGAGTCCAACTCTTTTTTTATGATTTCCTTTTTCTCAGTTGCCTTAACCCTAAATGCGTTTAAAACACTTTTAGATAAATATTAATTTTTGGCCCACTTAATGAATATTACTTTTTAGCCCACATAATAATAAAATAAATGTCCCTTTTCCATGTTATAAAATAAACTTAGAACAACTAAAATATTAAGATTGATTATTTCCATAAATAAATATTTCGAAAAAGGGACGACATTTGTCCATCCTTACACTACCTCTACTATCACCCAAACATTTTTTGGTCAAATCTCCGCCTTCATGGAATCCCAACTTCTATTGTATCCGATCACAATTCAACTTTCACAAGTCACTTCTGATAGGAACTCTTCAAGTGCGTAGGTACCCAACTAAACATGAGCTCAGATTACCACACATAGATAGATGGTCATACTGAAATTGTCAATATATGCTTGGAATCATATCTTCGTTGCATTGCTATGATCAACATCAATGGGTCAAATTGTTACCACTTGCAAAATGGTGTTCCAACACCTCCTATCACACAGCCACCAGGATGACTCCTTACGAAGTTGTCTATGGTCAGAAGCCATAGTCTCTTCTTGCTTGTCTTCTCAGCAACTCTCATGTGCAAGGAATGGACACCACCCTCAACACTCGAGACAAATTCTTCGCCTTCTCAAAGACAGTCTCCACATGACACAAAATCGCATTAAGTAGCAAGCAGACCAACATCATTCCGAATGCACCTTCCAACTTGAAGATATGATTTTCCTCTGACTACAACCTTATAACCAATCCTCTCTCAAGCTAAAGGGACGTTAGAAACTTGTTCCCAAGTTCTATGGACCTTATAAGGTTCTTCAACAAATTGATCATGTCGCATAAAAACTGAAACTTCCACCCTCTTTGTGTGTCCATCCAGTTTTTCATGTGTCATATTTGAAGAAAGTTCTCAACCATAATGTCACAACTTAGACAATACATCCTGGGCTCAATGCAAAAGGATCTCTCCTTGAACTGAAAGCTATTCTAGAGAGGTGCTCCCATCAGCTTTGCAAGCGGACCATCATTTGAGGATCTAGTATAGTGGCATGGAATTTAGCAAGAAGATGCAATGTGGAACCCTTGCTTCAACTCCAACAACAATTTCCTCATCTTCAACTTTGAGGGCAAAACTTTTGAAGGGGGAAAGCATGTTAGAACCGTTTCATCCTAACACTTTCTTTATAACTATTGTCTTTAATAAAAGCTCCAAACGCATATGCTTTGTAAGTCATCCCTTGAACTAATTGTAATAATCCCACAGGTATGGGAAGTAGTAGTTAGCTAGGATATAATTAGTATAATAAGAGCGTAGACTAGTGGAAAGGCATCCACGAATTATATTAAATTGAGCTTTCTCAAAGGAGATTGCCCCCTCAAAGGGGCCAACGATATTGTGATGCAATTTTGCTCCTTTTTAATGCAAGTCTTTTCCTATTCAATTGCAGTGTTATTTCGGGTATTTGCACTATTGTTCTAATATATTGTAGGAAGGACCATAACACTTTGCCACAACCTATTGTTAAGTTTTTCTTTGACAGTTTATATTTCATTTTCCAAACAAATTCATATGTCCATTCCTCAATGGTCATATCCTTAATTTTTCTAATTTTTATCATTTCACTCATCATCATCATTATTTAATGGTTTTTTTTAAGTTTTGCTACTAACTCTTGTTGTAGTGAAGTGTGTCATTTAAGTAGACGCAACGCTCAATCATGCACGCAACTC
The DNA here is from genome assembly GCA_037957365.1 of Torreya grandis. Classification (NCBI taxonomy): domain Eukaryota; kingdom Viridiplantae; phylum Streptophyta; class Pinopsida; order Cupressales; family Taxaceae; genus Torreya; species Torreya grandis. The sequence goes on along the minus strand of JARHVA010000766.1, from coordinate 850,440 downwards.
CGATTATCAAGCATTTCTAGGGTTAAAGGAGTTAGGCACAAGGGGAGCAAGGTCTAGCGCACAACATTTAAACACACTGGCGCGCTGGCATCAGTTTCACATAAAGTGCGAACCTTATGCGCTCACCCGAAGCGTGACAGCGAAGGGACCAGGTCCATGTTGGGCTAGTTGCATCATGGCACAACCGAGGGCTGTCTGGGGTGTAGTGGTTCAAGGGATTCACAGGGTATCTAGCACAAGGGCTCAAAGGGATATGTCCATCAACGCATGCTCAAATAGAGGGGGTCGAGGCCTATTGGCGCATGTAAGTAAGGGAGTCCACATGGGGATGTCCATTCGTCCTAAGTTGTCATAAGGCGTTGGGTCTAGCACAAGGGCCTTTCACGGTGGGTAAGAGGGCTAAGTGGCTCGAGGGCGCCACTTACTACCAGGGTTGAGTCCCAGTTCATCAACATTCTTCGTGGGGAGAGAAGTTCACAACTCAAACAATCTACAACACAATAACATATAGCATTAGCAATCAATATTCATCCATTTATATCTATATTCATCCATTAATATCTTGTATACATTACAATAACCAGTAGCAACCTTCGTTGCTCAATCCTAATTTTACTAATGCTAGAGGCTCACAGACGAGCATGGCTTACATCCGCTACTTAGCACTCAAGACCTAATCCTTCTATCGCTCTCGAATTCACCAGAGCTTCGCTGTAAAATGGTCTCCTCCCCTCTTTTGCTCTTGGAGGTCGCCTCCTTTAAATAGGCGTTGGCCACTCTTCTTGTTGATTGGATAGGCACGAGCCGAAGGATGGGTAGTTGAGAGCTTGTCGGCTCCATTATGCCATATAGGACAACCAGGGCACGTGCTGGGTCCCAAGGTGTCGATCCGGGTTGTACACCTACCTGATCCACTACTCATATATCCGTGCTCCTCGAGCCTCAAACCGCCACGTGTAGGATTGGGCAGGTATGCCTCAAGAATCACGACACTCTACAACCATCAGCCAGCTGGCACGGGGACTCCAAGAGTCTATCTAGTCAGCGCCAAGGTGTGAAAAAGGGGTCCTTCACTTCCTCCACGGGTCTTCGCACTCCAGTGTTGGTCTTAGCTAGCGCGGAATCAAGTCTTCTCAAAAAGGGGGCCCAACATCACCCCATACAAAATTGCTAGTCCGCCCTGGACTAACCCTGAAGCGCCTTAGGTGTGCAGAATTCGAACGCACCTTGCCGTAGATCCTCCTTAAAATTTTCAAAGCCGTGGATGGCGCCTTTCAACTCTTCAATGGTGCCATATGCTTTTGTGGATGCTGCTTCTAGAGCAAATACATCTGTGCCTTTCAATTCCTTTATGAAGGCTTCCTGCCTTTCCTTCACCCTCCTCACTCCATCTAGGAGTTCGCCCTGCTCGTTGGCCTTGCTCTTGTGTTTTCAACTGGGCGCTGAGGGAGTTGACTTGCGCCATCACCTGCACGTGCTCAGTCCTTGAAACCGTGGAGTGCTAGAGCAAGGCATCCTTCTCCTTTTTTTCTTGAGGTGCGTGCTGATGACCTCCGCCTGGTCTGCGAAGCTACAGAAAATGGTATCTGCTTCTTCGGTGCCTTCTTCGAGCTTGGTGAAGAGGTCTTCAACCTCTTCCATCTTCTTTGTCAGCTCGCCCCTTATAGCCTCACAAGGGTCTTCCTTCTCCAGCGTCGGCTTTAGCCTAGGGATCATTTGCTCAACAAGCGCACAGGCGTAGTCGGCCTCCATGCCGAAGTTGTCAATGTTGTCTCGGAGGGAGGGCTCCGCTTCCTCGACGTGCTCGATCAGTTGTTGGAGCTTGAGTTTGGTTTCCTCAAGCTCCTTCTCCGTGTCTTTAGCAATTTTCCTCCATCTGTTGGCGCAAACATCGTTGATGATGTTCTTGCATGCCACAGAGGTTGCCATCTTGATCAAAGCGTTGGCCGAGCGCATGGGGTTCATGTCACGGGGGTTCATCAGGTGGTAGTCATGGCCCTCTTCTGGATTCTTGGCGCACCGGATGGCCTTTGTAGGGACCTCGAACTCTGACTCATCCATGTAGCATTTCATGGCCCATGAGCCTTGGTGGCGCGTAAGGGCCGTGGCGGTTCTTGGAGGCATGCACTCCATCATGTAGAAGACATCATCCTCCTTGAACCCCATCTGCACTCTCTCGCGGTTCCCGGCTCAACCTCTGCTTCTTCTCCGAGCTCTTCTTCTTCGTTGGCACTGGTGCCAATCCCCGTTTCGTCAGCTCTCTCTTCTTCTTCCTCTCTTTCCTCTCTGATGCTAGACTCACCGTCTCGTTATTCTTGTGGGGGTTCTTCGGCGGACTTTTCCCCATCGTCTTTTTCCTGGTGCAGCACCTCTTCCTCCGCTTGTTTTTCTACGGTGCCAGCATCGCCTTTGTGTTCCTCAGGCACCCCCTCAGAGCTAGGGCGTGCCTTCTGTGCGGCTTCTTCCACTATTAGGGTGTCAACACCGAGTGCTACCTCGGCTTCTTATTTCCTGGGCTCAACGCCAACGGAACCCTTCTTTCTTTCCCATTCCTCTAGCATGCACGCCCTTTCCTCTTGGTCCGCTTTTGCTTCCCGATCCTTCTTCTGGGCGCGTTCTGCCTTTGCCTCCTCCATCCTTTCCTCTCTCTTGGCCTTTCCTTTTTCGGCCTTTCTTTGCGCTGCTTGCGCGGCAAATTTTTCTTCTCTTTTTAATTTCTTCGACCTTGAGCTAGTCAATATCAGCCTGGGCTAGACCCAAGGCCCTCCAATCCTTGCGCCTTCGATGTAAGGTGAGCATTGCGTCGATGTGGCCTTGGTCCAAGCACATTCCTCTCCATTTCTTTAGCAGCTCTTCCTCTTCGTCCCCTGCCCTGGAGGGAGTTGCTTCTTCAGGCGCTTCACCTGCTTTACTCATATCTCCCTCCTGCGCCCTATGCGTTGCTTCTCTTTTCTGCTCCTCTGCCTCTACCATTTGGATGACCTCAACATCCACCCCTGCCTTGGCCATCTCCTCTTTCTGCTCCCTTAACTCCCACGCCTGTTGGGTCTCAGCCTCATAAGATCCAAGTCTCCTCAGCCTGCGCCTTGGTTTTTCTGGTTGTGTTTGTGGTGGAGGTGAAGGGGATAGTTCACTAGGGGACGATTCTACGTCCTGAAGCACAATGTAGGTGCCTTGTTCCCACTTTTCCTCTTCTGACCCCTCTTTTGATGTGTTTTCTTCCGACGCAGGGGAAGGGGCCTTTTCTTTCTTTTTCCACTTTGGTCTTGCAGGGGCTCGAGAGGTGAAGTGCACGCACTTCTATTGTGATTCTGTCGCCAAGGCTTCCCCTTCTGAAGCTATCTTTAGCTTCAGCTTCTCCTCGATCTCTTCCAATGCCTCCCCCCTCTTCTTTTTGGGGAGCTTCTTCATTTCCTAGGGCACGAGGGTTCCTTCCTTCCCAAATAGGACTAGGGGGTCTCTTCATTTTTCGACGCTGGCCCCCGCACCATCATCCTTTCTTCTGGGCTTCATCGCATAGTACAGTCTATGGATGAAGCCAAGGAATGTTACCTCTTGCACAGGATCAATGTCTGTCTGATCCTCTTCGTCCTCTGTCGCGCCTCCATCCGCGCGAGGGAATTTGCACCTCATCTGTCAGCTATCTGTGTCCAGCTCTTTGACTAGAATGTCAAGGCTCTATGAGTTGGGGATTTTTCTGAGCGCATCCCAGAAGAACTCGGCCGAGAAGGCGAAGGGAAGCTTCAACCATCCCGACTTATTCCCATTCTTGAGTGCTAGACGGACAACACGGTAGTGTTGCATGACGATGAAGGTCGTCGTTCCAAACATGCTCGTTGGGAGCCCTTGTGGGATGCGCCACTCTAACTCGAAGGCCTCTATGTATTGCTCGCACCACTTCAGCATGCAAGTTCTGTACTTGGCGCTGAAGGCCGTGGGGCAGGTGAAGTCCTTGTATTTCTGCTCCAAACTTTCGTGGTGTTTCAGGAACACCCACAAGTTGTCTTCTCCACCGTCAGGGATCCCGATCTCTTCCATCACTATCAAGATGAGTATGGAGCCCCATCTAAACGTCCCCTTCACGTTGTGGCACTCCAACGCGTTCTTGGTCCATCTTAACGTCCCCTTCGCACTATGGCACTCCATATGAACTACGCCACATTGAACTTTACCCCCTGGGCCATGTGATAGGCTAAGCAAAGGTATGCCTTGGACACATCGGTCCATCTCCCTCCTGGGCATAGTTTTGAGTTGACCAGTCGCGTCGCTGCCCTTGTGCTCGGGTCCTCACACCTGGTGATGGGAAAGTGTATCCCCCCTTGAAGTAATTGAGGAGCTTTGCGACACACTCCACCTCTTCATCATCACCCATCAATTGATGGATGTCTCTTCCAGAGTCTGACAATCCAATTATTTTGTTGATCAGGCGCACAGATATCTTCATGCGTCGCCTTGTGAAGTACACGCGGTCTTCATGCACGCGCGAGAGGAGGAACTAAACAAGTTCCTCTGGCTTTCCGAAGCAGGGCAACTCATAGAGTTGAGCTGTGCCTAAAGCCTTCAATCTGTCTCTTATTGAGATGTCAAAGATTGCATCTCCCTCTGGGGTCTTGCACCGAGTGTCCACCATCCAATCTTGCGTCAAGTCTTGAAAGTGACTTGACGTCCAGTGGTTGTAATCTCGCAGTTGGCATACATGCGCAAATGAGCGCCAGGGTTCGCCCACCAACACCTCGGGTGGGAACTACATGTGCTAGTAGGACATCTTGGTCAATGCCTCGGCTTCCACCATCGCAACGCTGACTGCTTCCATTGCCTGCGCCCTTGTCTTGGCGGCAACTACTTCCTCTACTATTTGGACTTGCTTGGGTTCGAGTCGCGACTCTTCATATCTGGATGCCTTCTGCTTCTTTGTCATTTTGAATCTGTTGGAAATGAAGCGCAGGAGTTGTGGCTTGCCGAAAGCCCTAATTTTGCTTTGGCACGAGTTGTCTACCTGAGCTTCTCTGGCTGTTAATGGCAGCCTAGCGTCTGTTCTGGTTTGCCTTCTCTGCTCCAGTTTTGCTGCACCACTTCACTCTTGATGCGCTTTTTGTTCTAGTTTGTTGCACCAATTCCTCACTTGATGCCCTATTTGCTCTGTGAGAATTTGCTCTTTTGGGGTCGTTTGGCTCTGGTTCTCAGGCAATTTCACATGAGTTTGTAACCCTGTTCATTCGTCATTCGCCCTATTTATAGCTTGATATGTCACCCACCGTTATTAATGCCGTCGTCTGGACTTGATTGATGGTTTTTCTGAGAGATCACAAAGATCTTTGAAAATTCCATGTCTTGTCCGCATTAAATGTGTATCTTTGTTCCGCCGTCTCATTAAATACTTCTAACGGCTTTTCGATGATGTGACATCCTTTTTCAAATGGTCACTTCCCGCTTTTCCTGGGTGGACACCAGCTATCCTCGACGATCTATTTCTACGTGTCTCCTTGACGCGACCTTCGCCTCTCTTGTGGCAACCTGGGCGTAGCAGCTCACACACGCGCAATTCAGCCTCCTCAGTTCCACTTCTTCTAGCTGCACTCCTCTTTCAATGAGCTCCTTTGTCTTGGTCGATTTCTCGCGCGTCGTCTTGCCTTGGCTTGTCCTACCCCATACAAAAGTCTTGCGCTTGGTATCCTCATCTGCTTTGCGTACTTCATAGGAAGGGCGTCTTCTTGCCTATCTTGTGCTCAACTGATTTGAGCATTTTCTCTGCTCGCCTTGCATCCATCCGAGTGGAACGTCTTCTCATCTAGTTTTGCGCCCAACATAGTTGAGCGTCTTCTCTTGCGTCAGCCCTCCAGCGGTTCATTTTTTTCAAGGGCTCTTCTTGCCATCTCACTACGCGCCTCTTGTGCAGATGTTTCTTTTTCTGCTACTACTTGACTTGGAGGCTTCACGCGCCCACAACTTAGGTGTCTGGCCTCATGCGCTTGTGGCACAAGTGCTCGACTCACCTGATTGAATTTATGCGTGGAGTGGTAAAACATAGGGATTTCTACGGCCATCTCACACCGCCTATTGCCTATCTGTACAACAAGAACCACACAAATTAAAGTATCACATGGTTTGGCTTACGCCAAACCTTATTTCGGTTAGCTCAATTCAAACCAACTGTTGACCAAAGAGTCGGAGTAAAATTGGCGCAAGTGCCACCCTATTGCCGATATGGCTTCAATTGATTGCCATTGAAATGCTCTTGAAGCATTTCGCCGAACAACGTGCACAATTTGCATGCGCCCGTTTCTAAAATGTGATGGATGACATAGGGACCCATCCATCAGATCTACAGCTTGCCTGGGTGCCGAAAGTATTTGGAGTCATACAGCAAGACTAAGGCTCCTTTGGTCAACACCTTGCGCTTGATATGCTGGTCATGCCACCTCTTTTGGCGTGCCTCTCAACTTGCTGACCCCACTTGGCCTGGGCGTGCATCTCGTCCAAGCATTCCAATTCTTCCACCCTGGTGTTCAAAGATTGTTGGTCGTCAAGGCAGCCAATTTGTGCGATACACAAAGGTACTAAAAACTCCATGGGCAAAACCGCTTCCATGCCAAACATTAGTTGAAATGGTGTAGCCTTGTTCAGGTACTTGTATGTCGTGCAGTATGCCCATAGTACTGCAGAGACACGATAATCCCAATCCTTGTGACCTATGTCGCATATCTTTGTGAGGCACATTCCAAGGATCTTATTGAAGGCTTCAGCAATGCCGTTGGCCTGGGGATGATATGGGGTGGTCTTGTGGTGCACCACCATCTATTCCATCAGAAGGATGCGCACTGTCTCATTGATGAAATGAGTGCCCCTGTCTCTAGTCAGACTTAACGGGCATACATATCGGTTGATGATGTTCTCCCAGATGAATTGTGCAGTTGTTGCGACTGTGCAATTTTTGGTCGGCACTACCTCAGCCCACTTCGTGAAATAGTCGATTGTCGCGAGGATATATCTGGCTCATGTGCGTTGAGCTGCAGGGTTGATTGGTTCTACAAAATCAATGGCCCATTTCTCGAATGGCGCCTAGGCCAGAATAGGGATGAGAGGCATCTCATCCTGATGGGTCAGCTTTCCAATGCGCTGACATACATCACATGCCGGCGCGTATTCCTTGGCGTCGTTGAACAGGCTTGGCCACCACAACCCTGATTGTAGAATCTTGCACGCCGTTACGTCTCCGACGCAATGTCCTCCAGTTATCCCTTCATGCGCTTCCTGAAGGACGAAGTCCCGCTCGTGTTCCAAAACACACTGGCACAAAACTTCATCCCTACTCATCTTGTATAACTCCCCTTCAATGAGCTGGAAGGGGGAGGCGCAGACAGCAAGCTGCTTCTTCTCCTTGGACGATAGTGTTTGTGGCGCTAGCCCTGAGGTTAGGAAAGTGGCAATCTCCGCCAAGTCTTCAAGAACACAATGAACCCCGTAGAGCTGCGCGTCTGGCATATTGTCCTCAATTGGCACCGCCGCATCACTAGAGTTGATGCGGGACAAGTGGTCTGGCCCCAAATTCTGCTTTGTAGGTTTAACCATGACTAAAAATTGAAATTCCTGGAAGAGGACAACCCATCTACAAATGCACCCATGCAAAACAAGTTTGTTCAGGAGGTATTTTAGCACCTCATGATCAGTGAAGAAAGTGAATGGTGTTGTTAGCAGATATTATCTAAACTTCTGCAAGGCGTATACCATTGCCAGCGCTTCGCACTCGGTGGTGGTATAGTTCTACTCGGCTTGCGTCAACTTTTTGCTTGCGAAGGAAATGGGGTGGTCCATTTTGCCTTCGCCTGGTTGCGCCAAAATGGCACTGATCGATGAGCCTGACGCATCGACGTGGACGTGAAAAGGAGTCATCAAGTCGGGAAACTGAAGTATCGGCGCACTCGCCAACTTCAGCTTTAAAGTGTCAAATGCCTCCTCTTGCACCTCGCCCTAGTAGAACAGGCCATCCTTGCACAAGAGCTCCTCTAGAGGCGCGGCAATTTTTGAGTAGCCCCTTATGAACTTCCTATAGTAGCCGCAAGGGCCTAGGAAGGAGCGAACATCCTTCTGCGTGGAAGGAGTTTGGAGCTGGATGATTATTGCAATCTTCGCTGGATCAACGAGCAATTCATCCTTGCAGACGATGTCCCCGAGCAGTGTGCCAAATGGGGTTGCAAAGATGCACTTCTTCAAATTCAACGATATCTGGAGCTGTTTGCACCTTTCGAACATAAGGCGCAAGTTGTCATGGTGGTCCCTTACAAGACCATACACACTCCAATCATCCAGATATACTTGGAGGAACTTGTGGATGAAGTCCTTGAAAGCGGTGATCACCACTCTGGAGAATACGGCTGGCGCGTTCTTGAGCCCAAAGGGCATCACATTGTAAGCGAAACAACCCCATTCAATCACGAAGATTGTTTTGAGCCTATCCTCCTCTATCTGCTCCTGATGGTAACCTGAGAACCCATCGGTGAAAGTGTAGATTTGCAACCTGTGACCCCATCCAGGACTTCGTCAGTGAATGGTGTTGGGAAAGGGTCATTGACACATGCAGTGTTCAGCATCCTATAATCGACGCAGATTCGTATGCGCCCGTCCTTCTTGATGTTGATGACCATCGGACTCACCCACTCCGATTCTTGCACTAGGTAGATGACACCAGCAGCCAACATTCCATCGATCTCTGCTTTCGCCTTGGCGCGGAGATTGGGGTTCATCTAATAAGGGCGCTTCTTGACTGGTCTTGCGTCGTCCACCAATTTGATGCTCATCTTTCCTAATGAAGGGTGGGTGACCTTCATTTCCTTGTAGTTGCGTGGGAAGAGATCTTGAAATTCCCTCAGGAGGTCGGTGATGCACACGAGCTCCGCCTCAGACCAATATGCGCCTATAGTGGCCATCTTGGGCTCACCTTTCGTGCTAATGTCTACCTGGGTGGTCTTGAGGGGTGCACGGTAGGGTTCGTTTCTCTCCTGGTGGGGGTCTTCGACCTACCTCATTCCCTCTATCATCTCAACTCAAAGGTGCGTCGGGTCGCTGTCATCTGGAGAGTTGTCATCAACGAGGCGCACGAGCTTTTGCTTACTTACCAGAGCCCTCAAATTGCGCTCCCTCCAAGTCTCATCGTCTTCTTCACTAGAGTCACTGTGGTGCACCGTTTCTTCGAAGAAATTCAGAAGCGCCAGTCCTTTCTCTCCGAACATCTCTTTTAAGCGCTCCTCTAAGACAGTTGTGTCTTCGAACACACCTGGGCGAATGACTTGTAGCGGCTCCAGTAATTCAAGGTTCTATGAAGATAAGGAAAAAGTGTGCACAAACTTCTCCTTTAGCGCATCGCAATTTCCTGTTTCCCAACACGTCTCGTTCACAATGTACCATGCTCGCATCCATGTCTTCAAAATTCTATAGAAGGCATGCACCCACGGCCTCGTGGCGCGTTTTCTTCGTAGATTGCCCAAGTCTCTTCACAAAGCCGGATGTGCGCAATTGGGTCGAGGTTGCCATCGTAGGGGTTATGTCCAAATCCTCGTTGCTCCTACCAAATCTGGTGCACATGGCTGCCTTCACATCCCGTCAAGTGGGCAAGCCAGGTTTCTGCGTGGCCCACCAGTGCAGGGCAGTACTTTTTAGTGCATACACCAATTTGTCCGACCAATCAATTTCCTTTGGGATGTAAGCCTCAATATCCTATACATACCTCTCAACAAGCTGGCTTCCTTCGTACTTAGGGAGTGCTGTGAGCTTTCCCTTGCTGACCTGAGCACTCTCTTTCTTATCTTCTTGGTGTGAGGAGTCAACTTTTGGCGTCGTGCAATTCTTACCAACCCTATGCCAAACAATCCAAATCCAGCTTTGTGCACTAGGTGACATCTGCGCCCAGTGACCTCATAGGCTTCTTCGACCCAACGTTCGCAAGCTACGTCTGTTGTATCCGAGGCTGATTGGCCATCTTCCCAAGTGAGCACCCCTTGTTCACTAGGATTGAGAGTCGACGCCTTGCGCCGTGATGTTATAAATATGGTTGACCTCATCCTCAAGGTTAACACTTTCAACGTAAGGTGGCCCTTGGTCGCTTGAAAGAGGTATCACCACCCTCTCCTTGCCATTTTCGGAAGTCATATAGCGCTTCTTGAAACGCATATCGACATTGTTTGTGTAGCACCATGGCCTTCTTAAGAGTGTCGGGTAGTTGTCCTCTGCTAGCTCTATGACCTCGAAGTCAGCTTGGAACTCGGCACCCATGATGTACACTATGGTGCCCTTCAGGATCCCTATGGGCTGCACTCAGGTCGTATTCGCCATGAATGTGTGTGGCGACGATCTCAAGGGTGGCCTCCCCATTTTCTCCCAGGCGTTCTTGGTCAAGTTATTGACCTCTGCACCTGTGTCGACCAGCACTTCACAAACCGACCACCCATTGATGGTGGCGTTGATTAGCAATTCCTAGTCATACTCGGTGTTCTAAGTATGCCTCACTTCTCGCACCCACTCCATATGCGGTGTTGCAATCTCTATTGCTTGGGGATTGGCTTCCTGTGTTGGTGCTTTCTATGCATACCTTAGAAGCAAGTCCTTTGGTAGGAGCAGTACCCCTTTCGTCTGTAGGAGGCGTAGGACCTCGGTCAACTCCTAGACTTCAGCCTCCTGTTGGTCTTGCTTTCTACGCGTTGCGGTGGCCTGTGCCTCCAAGTCTCTGGCCAACTGCAGTTCGCCCTGCAGGTCTTGTATCATGATCATCGCTTGCTACAGGACATCCTTTTGGCACGCAAGATCAGGATATGGCGTTGCTTTTGGATCTGGGTGCGTCATGAGCTCGGTGCGGCTTGACTCGCCATATTCCAGGCATAGGTCTTGGTTTGGCATAGCGGGTGGCTGACTGGTGAGCCCACTCCATGTCGTGGCCTACAGCTTTGGAGGCCCCTTCGGAGTCTGTTGTGGCTTGGCGGCCCATCTCCCTTTGGACTCACGTCGCACCATAATGGCTCCTCTATCCGCGCCAGGCCAACCTTGCATCAGCCTCTTGTAGAGATCTAGGCAGTCTTTGACTGCATGTTGGCCTCGACAGTACCCACATGTTGGGTGTGTGGGGCATGCGCATTGATAATGCTCAGTCAACCCACACTTATAACAAGATCGTGGTGGGAATCTCCCTCCACCACGTCCACCTCCTTGGCCACGTGCTCCTCTTTAGTTCCCATAACCCATGTTGTTCTGGCCATAGCCCTCATTCCCTTGCCCTGCCTAGCCACCACCTGAAGTCGTGGTTTGCCTTGTGCCTCTCTCCATGTTTTGGCGCATCTCATCTATGACTCTACAACTCACCATCGCATGTGTAGGCATCACACATCTTGCAATAAATTGTAGTATTTAGTTGACCAGTGCGCTACAATAGGGGGCAATTTTGGGAGTCATGCGCTCCATGGCAAACCTCATAGTGGGGAGTATTGCACGAACATTCCTGCATGGGCAGTTGTTCTTGTTGTGCCCCTCTATCTCACAGTGGGTGCACCATAGCCCACTGCGAGAGTCATGTGCCTGTCCAACAGTAAGCTTCTGTAGTTGAGAAGCCATCGACGCAATATGTGCCTCCATGAAGGGACTAATCCCAAAGTCGAGGCTGCCTACCGCCTCGACATGGAGCGCAGCTTTGAGCGCTTCGCGAGGTTCTATGAAGGTTTTCATGGATAGCACCTCATGAATGGCACCAACAAGCCTCCAATAAACCATTGCGCGTGCTAGGAGGGGTGGATATCATAAGGAAGCTTGGAGAGGAGAGTTTTGAACCGTGCATCGTACAAGCGCACGCTCTCGAATAACCCTTGGCTGATCTCCTTGAGCGTCGCGATGCTCTGTTGTTCAAACTCAAGAATGTCAAACTCCTTCGGGAATGCTCCCTTCAACATGTCATAATCAACTATAGCCTGGTTCAGATCAAACTTCCGATACCAGGTATGGGCACAATCCAGCAAGGTTGTCACAAATTGTGTTGCCTTGCGCTCAGGCCAAGTAATGCCTCGAATGCACCACTGCAATTCACACTTCGGCACATGCTCTACGGCGTTTACAACTCCGCGATACTCCGGCAAACGCATGGCCATCTCATAGTATATTTGTTGAGGCGGTGGCGCGGGATTTTGCATTCCCTGACCTCCTTGTATCTGCGCAGGGGGCGGTCCTCCAATGCCTCCATTGGTAGGGTTGAGCGTTGACCCTAATAGAGGAGGTTGCGTCATAGAGTTTGACAACGCGGCTCTGCTCATTAGTGGCGTTGTACCACTTCCTGCAGGCTGTTGCCCGGTTGGCGCGGCTGACATTCCTTGCACGAGAATATTTGTGCTTGTGTTCATGGCACTTAGACTAGCGCCTACTTGGTTTGTCGTACCATTGCTCAGCTCCTCGTACGGGATCACTAGTTCAATCACAAACCCTTGATCCAAAATCTTGGTCCAATCGCAATCTATTAGGGTAATAGGTTCAGTTACCTTTCTGTTCTCAAAGGGAGAATCTAGCGCATGGCTTGCGCTTCAGGTTCAAAGGGGTTAGGTGCCTCTAGCGCATCCTCAAGCACCTTATCTTGTAGGAACTCACTACATCCCACACCCGTTTGCGTAATCTGACCACTTATTTCTTCCTCTATCTCAATGCGTTGTGGTGTTTCAAAAGATCCTTCCCCATGCCCTTCCTGCTTGCTACAAGTCCTCTCAGCACTTCCTAGTTCCAGGTCTTCCATCAGCCTTCGTCTGCACTTATTGTAGTTCAGCCTCCAGAGCTCTCAAGTGTCAAGTTGTTATTCCTCTTCCATGGCACCTTTCCTACACTTCCCCCTTCTTCCCCTCACACTTGCCCATACGCATAAGGACTTTTAGCCTTCCATCCTCATGGTCTCTATCCCGTAATCGACCATGAGCTTCTTTAGCTCGGTGCGGAGTCCTCTGATGAACGTGCCCCTTGGTTCTCAAAGAAATTTGTGCTCTGCTTCTTCTAGGCACGAAAAGGTTGACACTGCATACTCTAACACGTAGCTATTCAAAGCACCATGCCACCACTTGTCTACGGCACGCGTTCACACTTCATCCAGGCTTTCTAGCCTCTTTACATGCTCTGCAGTCCACTCAAGGCGTTGTCCATAACTTCTTCGTCTAGTATCAACATATGCAGCCAACCATTTATATACGTGCTCAGGTAGCTCGCAGAAGAACACTTCGTACAATGGGTCGTACAGATAAGTCTACACCCATTTCCACGACTTCTCTCCTTCACACGTGGCATGCTTTTGCGTGAAGCAATCTTCAACTTGCTCTAGCCAGCGCTCAACATTCTTGAGTGATAGTCAGAGCATCGCTCGGCTGACATCTTAGCAACAAAATTCAACACGTCCCGGCAAAGGAACCAAAATGTTGTAGTGAAGTGTCATTTAAGTAGGCGCGGCGCTCGGTCATGCGTGCAACTCTGGTTATCAGGCATTTCTAGGGTTAAAGGAGTTAGGCACAAGGGGAGCAAGGTCTGGCGCACAACATTTAAACACATTGGCGCGCTGGCATCAGTTTCACATAAGGCGTGAATCTTATGCACTCACCCAAAGCACGACAGTGAAGGGACCAGGTCCTTGTTGGGCTAGTTGTGTCATGGCACAACCGAGGGTTGTCAGGGGTGTAGTAGTTCAAGGGATTCACGCGGTCTCTAGCACAGGGGCTCAAACGGATACATCCATCGGCGCATGCTCAAATAGAGGGGGTCAAGGCCTTATCGGCGCATGCAGGGAAGGGAGTCCACATGGGGATGTCCATTCATCCTAAGTTGTCATAGGGTGTTGGGTCTAGCACAAGGGCCTTTCGTGGTGTGTAAGAGGGCTAAGTGGCACGAGGGCACCACTTACTACCAGGGTTGAGTCCCAATTCATCAACATTCTTCGTGGGGAGAGAACTTCACAACTCAAACAATCTACAACACAATAACATATAATATTGGCAATCAATATTCATCCATTTATATCTATATTCATCCATCAATATCTTGTATACATTACAATAACCAGTCGCAGCCTTCACTGCTCAATCCTAATTTTATTAATGCCAGAGGCTCACAGCCGAGCATGGCTTATATCCACTACTTAGCACTCAAGACCTAATCCTTCTATATCTCTCAAATTCACCAGAGCTTCGTTGTAAAATGGTCTCCTCCCCTCTTTTGCTCTTGGAGGTTGCCTCCCTTAAATAGGCACTAGCCACTCTTCTTGCTGACTAGATAGGCGCGTGCCGAAGGATGGGTAGTTGAGAGCTTGTCGACTCCATTATGCCATATAGGACAACCAAGGCGCGTGTTGGGTGTCAGGCTGTCGATCGGGGTTGTACGCCCACCTGATCCACTACTCATATCTCCGTGCTCCTTGAGCCTCGAACCGTCACGTGTAGGATTGGGCAGGTAGGACTCGAGAATCGCGACGCTCTACAACCATCAGCCAGCTGGCACGGGGACTCCGGGAGTCTATCTAGTCAGTGCCAAGGTGTGCAAAAGGGGTCCGCTTCCTCCATGGGTCTCCACGCTCCGGGGTTGGTCTTAGTTGGCGCGGGATCAAGTCTTCTCAAAAAGGGGGCCCAAAAACTCTAAACCTTTTACCATTTCCTTCTCAACATTTTAGGTTGTGTCCCTTGTACTCTCTCCTTGGTAGACTCAGAAACAACATGCTTCCCTTCATTCTGCAAATTATTAGCATTATTGAAGTATTGTTGTAGATCACTTCAACATTAAATCCATGAGATTTTTGTTTTGTATTAGTTCCAATCAGTCGAGTTCACAATCTAAGTCTATTTAGGATTTGTGTCAAATTGTTAAGACTATTTGGAGGCGAAACAAATTGATAATAATAATAATAATAATATGGTTGTTGGTTTTCCTTCATTTCAAATTGATAAGACTATTTGGAGGCGAAACAAAGCAGGAAAGCATTCCTAGAGAGGCATGGAGGGCAAATTGGTGTCTCAAAATGGTACATGCAGATGTTGTGGTCCAATGAAAATAAAATCAAGATTTGACAATTCAATGCAAGTAAAATCAATACTTGGTACTCTATACTTTGACTGTTTGTTGCTGATTACTGTAGGAGGATATAGGTGTATTTTCTCAAATGCAAGAGTGGTATTTGATAAATTCAAGTGGTTTAAAGCAACTGAAGAGGTTGAATCCAGTTTTAACATTAAGTTTCTATGTACTAATGATGGTAATGAATTTTATGGAAAAGCATTTGCTAATTTTTATGCAAAAGAAATGCAAAGAAAATTTTCTGCCCATTATATGCCATAACAAAACAGAGTTGTGGAGAGGTGGAATTGAGTGGCAATGGAAACAACTCAATGTATACTAAGGGACAAGAGTATGCCTATGGAATTTTGAACACAAGCAGTAAATATAGATGTCTATATTCTTAATAGAAACCCATCTTAGGCATTGCAGGAGTTCTTGGTCAAGAAAGATACCAAATGTACTTTATTTAAAATCTTTGGTTGTGTTGCATATGTTCATATTGAGGATGAAGTTTGCAGTAAATTGGATCAGAAATTCAAAAAATTAGTTTTTGTTAGCTATGGCGAGCATTCAAAAGCATACAAACTCATGGATATGTCTCCTCTTAAGGTAACTATCACCCGGGATGTTGATCTTGATGAGAGTGATGGTCTTTTAAATTCTGATTATCAGTCAGAACTAATAACAAAATCAGATTTTCCATGTATCTTGAATTTTAATGGCATGGCTTTGAATGGTACTTAGAATGTGCAAGAGATTTACGATGCTGTTGGGGCTGAAATGCCAATTAAAGAGGGTGATTTGGAATCTGATTTGCCTCTTGGATAGGTTGGCAATGGCAATGATTTAGACTTGAGCAGATCTGACTTGGATATGCAGAATGTGCTAGCTGAGCAAGTTGTGCCAATAAGGAGACCAAAGTGGAATCATACTAAATAAGGGATTAAAAGCATTATTAGTTGGGCATATTGAACGTTGCTTCAAGATCAAAGAGAAATGTCAATAAGTTATATGACTCTCTTACATTTAATGCTGGTGATGTTTATGTTTTTGTTGCTAACAATATGAATGAGCCCTCTTCACACAAGGAAAATTGGAGTAAGAGGCAGCCATCAGGGCTGGGTATGGTGCTTTGATGTAAACAAAACTTTGGTGCTTACTGACTTGCCACCAGATTAAAAAGCAATTGATAGTAAATGGATTTATAAAACCAAATTGGAGGCGGATGGTTTGTTGAACAAACATAAAGCAAAGCTTCTAGCAAACGGGTTTACCCAAACAAGAGAGGATAGAATATGAAGAGGACTTTTCACCAATAGCTAAGAGGGTGACAATCAACTTAGTGATTGCCACTTCTCAGTTTCACTAGAAAATGTTTCAGATTGATGTTAAAGTGTTTTTTGAATGTTGATTTAATGGAGTTGTACATGACAGCCAAAAGAATTTGTGGTTTCTGTAAGTGAAGTGTCAAGAGCATGGTACGTACACCCATATTGATCATTTTTTAGTAATTCGGTGCTCAAGAGACGTCCTTATGATCCAAATCTTTATGTAAATAGTTTGGTGGATAATAAAGTATTCCCCATAATTACCAAAGTCGGACATCTGGAATATAAGGGAGGGGAAAATAATCTGAAAATATAGAGTTCTAGAAAAAAATTGGAAAGTTTGATTAAGAAAAAAAAAGAGTATATGTATATAAATACATATACTTTTTCTTCAAAACCAGGCTTTCAGACTTTATATATATAATATAACATAAACATATGTAGAATTCTAATTGTTGGGTGTGGATTTGCAAAGAAATGAACAAAAAAAAATTAAAATTAAAAGGTCAAGATAGGATCAAATTGTAATGTCCCTTTAGGGCAGAATTAACAAAATTCTGATTTTTGTAATAAAACCTTTATACTGAAATATTCTCTTAGGGCAGAATTAAATAAATATTACTTTTTGCAATAAACCCTTATAAGAAACAAATACAGACTCTGAAAATCACTGGTAAACCCTCTAAAAATGACGTTCTTATTTTTATTGAATGCGGAGATCAAATACAACTCAAATACCAATTTTATTTATTTATTTCTATGCTGCAAATTAACAAATTGCTACTGACCATGCAAATAGAAAAATTCCCTGAAAATACATATCCAACTCGCTGATGTTGGCATCCCAAATAGAAATCAGTCTTTCCAAACCCTATAAGGTAACCCTTGTTTTACGGCAAGCTACAACACCTCCCAATGATGGCATCATCCTCTAAATTGGTGACATCAACCCTCAAACAACCCTGAAATCTTCCTGAAAGGTGATGCCCTAGTTGATATGACAAATCCATAGTTACAAATGTTGTCATGTTACTCTGTCAAACTAAAATGAAACTCAAATATAGCCCCTAGATGGAACTATCACAAAAGATCAGAGGGTTTTCGTCTTCAAATCTGAAGTGCAATGGGAAGGTTTTCGTCCTCAAAAGTAGAAGTTGAACTGATTCTGATTTCAATCATGAATAATAAATAATCCATCTTTTTGGCACCAATTGTCCTTTTATAATTTCACTTTACCAATTCCACCCTAACCTTAAAAGCATTTAAAACACTTTTAGGCAATTATTACCTTTTTGGCCATTTAATAAATATTTCCCTTTCGACCATGTAATTAATATTGTTTTTTAGCCCCTTTTAATAATAATAACACTTAAGTGTCTTTTTTGCGCATTATAAAATAAAAATAATTTGAACAACTTAAATGAATTACTATTAAATTATCCTCCATTAAATATTTCGACAAGGGGACATGACATAGACTGATTCAGTATCATTGAAAAATTCAGATCTAATGGGATCTAGAACACGTGAGACGAGATATGGTAACCATGGTCATTTTTATTGTACATGTGGATGACTTATTATCACAAAAAGAGATACCGGCAGTATTAACAAGGCCAAATCAGATCTATAATTTGGTTTTGTCATGACAGAGTTAGGACTTGCACGATATTATTTAGAGATTGAATTCTTGCAAACGAAAATAGGTGTGATTGTTTCTTAACAAAATTGTGTAAGAGGACTGCTTGAGAAACTCAAAATGGTATATTGTAAGTCAATAATGACCCCTACGGAGGCTGATTTAAAACTGGAAGCCTCGAGTGCAACTTCTGTTCCGCAGGTCAACAAATCACTTGATAAAAAACTGGTAGGCATCCTAATATATCTTTCTTCCGCTAGTACTGACATTTCCTTTGTTTCTATCTATGCTACCATATTTCTCAATAAACCCATTGCTGATTATCAGAGGGTAGCAAGGAGAATCTTGAGGTATGTGAAAGGCACAATGGATTTTGGAATTTAGTATTGGCAGTTCTAATGATTTTCAAGTTGGTTAGATAGACTCAATTGGGGTGCGACAGTTGATGACAGAAAGTCAACAATAGGAAATATCTTCAGTCTTCACAAGTTTAGTATCTTGGGTAACCAAGAAACAATTAAAGTTGTCTTCAACAGAAGCAGAGTACAAGGTGGTTGTTTTAGTTGCATATAAGACAGTTTTCCTAAGAAAGATCTTGGCCAATTTACAATTCCTTCGGGAGCAGCTTAAAGGTGTTATTTTCTGAGTATTAAAGCATGGTATTGTAGTCCACAGAAATTAATTGTTAAAATACTGCACCTATACTCATCTTTTAACTAGTCTGTGTTCTTCTTGCAGAGAAAGGTCTGGCTCATGCTTATTTAATTTTAAGTGGGTTTCGTTTAAAATTGCAAAATTTAAATAATAGGCTTATCCAACTATTTAAATAATAGAGCCCATTTATTTGAAAAGGAGCTATGACTTAACAGCCCATAAGGATCTCCAACCGTTGATCTTATTGAGATCTAATGGTTTGAGCTTTTCTAAGGAATCTTGCTGATGTCATAACTAAGAATCCCCGTGAACCATTGGATCAAAAAGGAAAAGTCACGTGAAGAGTTAAAAGAAGATATGAGACAAAAGAAGCTACGATAAAATCAAGGGAGCTCACCATGCATTTAAAAATTTTAAAGAATGCTTCTCTTACTTTTGAAATGTATGCAAGTGGACATAAAAAGTCAAAGAGAGCAGGCTAAGTCAGCAGGGGGTGTGGGCATCATGAGCAGCGTACATATAGATTTTTTGAGCCATTGCAAAATCCAAAGAAGCTACAGCAAGGAACAAATTCTGAAATCTTCATTTACTTCTCCTCCACTCGGACTGTGGGCAATTGAGAAAATTTTGATTTTCCCTCTCTTTTCTCTTCTCTCTTCTATATATGACAAAACTGCTCATTTGAGCGGAAGGAGTATTTCCTGGACTTCCAAGTCCCTGAATCTGACAAACCTGAACCTCTGTTATTCTGCTATATATGAATATCTTGAACCTTCATTGTAAATAATTGTGATCGTGCATATCTTATGCAAGTAACAATGATTGTGGCTCTTATTTGTCTGTCCTTTGGTTCTGGTCTTGCTGTTTCAATTCAATTTATGGATTGTGCCTTGTCTTTCATAATTTATTATCTTTGTCATGTTTTTTCCCCTTCATGTATGCTAGCAGCACCATGTTCTTACAGATAGAAGATCTTCTCACTTTCTTATTCTAGTGCATCACCGCCCTTCTAGTTTATTTTTCTCTCCCTTACCCCTTCCAAGTTTCATTTTCTGTTGATAGATTAGCATTAAAGTAGGAAACACAGCCAGCTGTCTCTAGAGGTTGCTCTACATTTTCAGTCCCACATTGGTAAAGCATCCCATGTTTTTGCTGATTTGCGGGCTGCATTCAATCGGACAAATTTAGCCATTAAAACTAATAATAAGGGAGGGTCCAACAATTAGCCTTGTTTAATGATTAGACGAGAATCAGTTGACTGCCTTCCTCACTTAAATGTATTTTCTATAATCTGATTGTTGAAAAAGCAGCAAGCTTTTCTCTCCATTTTTTGGAGTTCGAGTGTTTTCTCCTGTATGTGTTCAGTTTTCTCTGAAGTCACAAAAATAGAGAAAAGGAAAGATTGACTAATCGATATACCATATGTGTGTCAACAAATTTCTATCATTAGTTCTCATTTAGGCAATTGCATCTGATGATAGATATCCATGAATTACAGTCCTATTGGCAAAACAGTCTCGTTGACCATTCAGTTCAAAGTTTATTTAAAGTTATAACACGAACGGAATGGCAGCTCCATTGATTTAAAAATAATATTTCATAAATTTATAATCAGATTTAATTTGATTCACTTACTTGATTGTGATTGCAAAACTGTAAGTATCAGACTTCTTGGTCTGTATTTTTTTTTTAAGTACTTCTGGTGCCATATAAATAAGTGTTCCGACCATTCTCCTTTTATGAAAACCCCCAGTTGGTTTTCCATATGACTTCCAATTTTGTAAAGTAATCTCCTCGAGATCTTTTTCATATGCTGCCAATCCAAAGTCCGCAAGGTGTGCTTCCATTTTGCTGTCAATCTGTGATAATCACATGCCAATTGCTTCAGCAAAGACATCACTATAGTGTCAAAATTTTATAAACAAGTGAGAATAAAAAGATTACAGTGATGATAATGAGTGATAGCAATTCATACAAGGATATTTGCAGGTTTGACATCCCTATGGACAATTCCAAGATTGTGAAGATACTGCAGAACCTTAGCTGCAATAAGAATTTAATATTGTAAGATACGCCTCCAGAAGCACAATTTTTAATCAAATATTTGTCAAAATTTGAGAGTGCATCTTTAAAGCAACTGATCTTCACTTAGTGAGAATAGCTGTACGATATACTCATCTCTCATGAAAAGATAGAGGATTCCAAGATACAATCATAAAGACTCCTCAACATACCATAGATGAAGAATGATCCACCTAATTTTAAGGATGTGAAAGAAACTCGCGTAAAAATTTGGAATGACACACTACAAGGGAGTTAAAAGAGAGAAAATAGAATAACCTAGGATTACTCCGATAACACACTATGAGAAATCATATAGTTATGACACTATATGACATGCACATAAAGGTGAGAGCACATGGAAGGAATCATAAGAGGAAAAAAAATATAAAACAAGATAAAAAATAATCCTAATCTACATGTACCCTCATGACCCACATACAAATAAGAGGACCCCTCAAAAACTTAGGAAAATAGAAATAATATTCCTATACTTCAGAATTATACATTATTTCTAACAGCCCCTCCTAATGTCTAATTCATCGTCTCACATTAAGAAGTTTTCTGAACTCCTCAAATTCCTCCCTACTTAAAAGTTTTGGTGAGAATATCAACTATGTGATCCTTGAAATGTAAACCAACTCAGCTGTTCCAATCTATACCTGCTCTCAAATGAAATGACAATGTACCTACACATACTTAGTCCTGGCATGGAACAAAGAGTTCTTTGAAAGCTATATGGAACCTTGATTATCACCAAATAGTGTTGTAGGGAGATCCTGCACAAGGCCAAAGTGACTAAGATTTCTTCTTAGAAAAACTATCTCACATGTAGCCAAAACTGCTGCCTTATATTCTGCCTTAGTTAATGACAAAGAAACTGTTGCATGTTTTTTAATGCACCAATAAATCACACAAGAATCAAACGTGAATCAAAAACCTCAATGTAGACCTCTTGTCATCAATGTCACCAGCCCAATCTAAACTTGTTAGGCCATAAAGTTTGAACTCATCACATCTAGTTGAAAGGAGTCTGAATCTGAGAGTTTGTTTCACATACTGCAGAATCCTCTTTGCAGCTTTACAATGAGTGATGGATGGAGCAATCATAAAACATGACACAACACCAATAGCATAGCTGATATTAGGCCTAGAGGTAGTCAAACAAATAAGACTTCCGATGCGTGTCCTATACAATGTATTACCAACATGTTTATAATAATCATTCCCAGACAGCTTATACAAACATTCATAGGTTAGACATGGGTTTGCAGTCCTCCGTATGAAAGCATTGCAATAGACCGTGCCTATTTAGACTGAGATCAAATATGCCATTTTTCCTCTTCCGTACTTCCATCCCTAAGTAGTAATTCAAAAGACCTAGACCAGACATCTCAAGAGCTTTGCAAAGTTGCCTTTTGAGACAGTTGATCTTACTAGTGTTACTCCTAATGATGATGAGATCATAGACATACGGTACAACTATAACAATCTCACCATCCTTGTGCTTTACATATAATGAATGATCAAAGTATCATCTAGTGACTGCATGGAAAGTAAATTACTCACCAATGTGAGAGTTTAACCCGTACAAGGTTTTCTTAAGCCTACAAACAAGGTGCTCTTTTCCAACTTGAACAAAACCTTCAGGTTGCTCAATGTAGACCTCCTCATCAAGAATGTCATTAGGAAAAACAATTTTTACATCCATCTAATGTAACTCCCAACCAAAACTAATCAACAATTTGACTTTAAACATTTTTGTCATCGGTGCAAAAGTTTCTTCAAATCCACACCTTCAACTTGAGCACAACATTTGGCCATAGGGAGAAAGAAAGAAAAAAAATTATTAATGTCCTCAAATGACCAAAAGTAGGTCAATGGGACTTAACAATACATCCAATTACAATAGAAAGTGCTAGGGTAAAAACACCCTAGGATAAAAAAACTAACTAAATAAAAAAGAAGTAAAGCACTGAAAATAAATGAGGGGGGGTAAACCCAAAATAGTGAAGTCCCACCCCATGTGGTTAAGGTATCAATACAAATAGCCATGCGGGGAGAGAAAGAACCCCCAAAGAGCATGGGCTGATGAAAGTCGGAAAGACTGGATGCTAGTCAAATCAAACATCTTTGACCATGCCCAGTACAGAGGCTTTATTTGTGCCATCGTCTATCATTGTGGAAGGACCAATGCATGATCTGATAATGCTCATCGGGGAGTGTATAGGGCTAAGGGGGCTAGACTGAGTAATCCTAGGAGCATATCACTCCCCCTAAATTCCTCCCTAACATCCAAGGCTAAAGAAACTCCTATGGAAGCAAATAAAATCGTAATGAAGGCCTATCCCTATAGCCAAGGAAACCATCGACGAGGAGTAGATCCACAACGCCAAGAAGCAAATCCATGACGTTGAAGAGCAGATCCACGTCGTCAAGAGATAATGTGTTGCAGCACCTTAGTAGTAGTGTTGTGCAAAGATGAGCACCGCCTCACTAACCTATCTCCCTGAATGTGTGAAGCAATAGTATCCAAAGGGTGCTTAATGTCGCCAACCTCCATGATGCACAAAAATAAAGAGGTGGTCACCTAGGGGATATGGGGCCTACCTATAGGCTAAGTCACAATGCTCGAGTTTGAATTCGAGTTCGACGAGGATAAAATTTGATTCAAGTTCGAGTTTAGATAAAAATCGAAAAAAATCGCCATTAAATTGGAAACGTAAAAAAAATAAAAAACATAATTAAAAATATTATAAAAAATAAAAACATAATTATTAAAAAAATAAAAATAATAAAAATAGAACGCATAATTAAAAAAATATAAAAAATTAAAACATAATTATAAAAAATTAAATTCGAAACCTAAAAAAACATAAAAACATTAGGAAAAAATTCATATATATAATTAAAAAATTAAAAAGTCACAAATAAATTATAAAATTAAAAAAAAATATAAATATAAATAAAATAAAAAACAAAACATAAAATAAAATAAAACTAAATTCAAAACTATAATCATAATTAAAAATAAAAATGTAAAATAAAATAAAATAAAATAAAACAAAACAAAACTAGTTAAAACTTAATAACAAACCATCCATCGTTGACCTGCTACGTCGACCTCATCCACTTCGAACCTACAGCTTTGAACCTACTTTCCCTGCCAATGGCCTTTCTTCAAGTGAAGCACACAGACATCAATATTACCCTTTGGAGTCTTGGACTAACAAGTAATGCATAGACATTGGACTGAATTTATGTTTGTGGAGGCGGTGATGAGGAGTAATTTTGAGCATGTAGTGAAGCCACAGATTGAGGGAAGAGTATCGAGGGCATGTTAAATGTTGCGGATAAGTTTTCTACCCGTAGAACTACAAGGGTTTTGTATCTGAGATGAAATCCGTCCAAGGGCAACAGAGGAGTTGTGAGGGCCCCAGTAGAAATTTAAGACGCGCAAAATGCAGACAAAGATAAGTACAGTCGTGAAAAAATGCAGGCCTAAAAAAATGTCATTTTTCTCCTTTTTTTATGGCCGAATAAAAATTGGTGAAATTCGAATTTTATTTGAAAATCGCCGTACCTTATGACTTAGCCTATAGGCTACAGGGACCTACATCGAAGGGTGACAGCATCTCAAAGAAAATAGGCTAGGGATCATTGGTTTGGGTACCGAAAGAAAGTCAATAAAGAGTCACTCGAGTCTCTATAAAGACAGTGGTATCTCCCCCAGATCTCATAATAAAAGAGGAATCTAAAAATGAAATGTTACTCAGTCTCCACCTTCTATAGGGAGCAAAGATGACAGATCCAATCCCCACTTAGAATATGATGATCAGTCTCAACACACAACTAGTGCCAAGCACACCTTCATCTGGCCAAGGGGAAACCTCAAGCCGTGAGACCAAGAATGTTGGAGATAGTCAAGATGGCGAATGACAACACCACCTCCAAGAAATGCTCAATGTAAAAGGCAAGCTTGGGTTTGAGCAACCGAGGAGAGGTCCAAACGACCTGGATGTACTAATTATAGATATCCTCTCTTACAGCTCTAAGGATGACCTCCTTTGAGAGAAGCAGCCAAAGGGCATCCAAGGAGTACCTAAAAAGAGGTAACCTATTGTAAACACTCAAATTTGGTATTAGAGACTTGTCAATGTCAATTTTGGCCAAGCCTTGCTATACATGACATGTGCATACACAACTGACTCTTGCTCACACTCTCTCTTAGCCATTCTCTTATTTATAAATCCGACCTTCCCCAATGGTCATTACACATGCATTGATTTTCCATAGTCTCTACTTGAACAGTTTATCAACTTACACAGACTATCTCCTAATCTCATATTATTGTTTCCTGATTTCCAGACACCTCCGGCCACAATTAGACAGATTCGGTTACCGGAGCCGACTGCCTTAACTTGACTCATCCGTGCGCCTTTAACGACTATTTTCTCAAATTCCAATCCTTCCTTTGGGTTAGCCCATAAATTTCGCATGTTGGTTCATAGAGAAATTAACCAAAGAGTCAACTATTTAAGCATGTCAAGCCTAACCCTGTTCCTATCTAACAAGCATCTATCACTTATCAAGAGCACGTCTATTGTTCATTTACACATTGAGAACAGCGCTAGAGCTTTCAAATCCGAAACCCCTCAAAGGAGCAAGCCTTGAGACAAGTCTGAATACCATTGCAAGGTTAAAATCATAGGTTGTCAAGTGTTTAAAGCCATACACAAGATTGCATGGCATGCTAATATTACACTAATTGCTCACCCAACTAGGTGGGAGAATTACATGTAGTTTGAGCCCTCTTTAAAGTATTGAAATCTTGGTAAGGGTGGTTGAGGTCAGTGCAACCCTGTAATATCCCTTTTACTAAATCACTGCAATATGCTCAATTGCTGCCATTAAATCGTTGCACTTAAAGAGGAAATCGTTGTCATTAAGGGAGCATTAATATATTTCATTAATTAATAACAGCATTAATTATTAATTAATTAGTATTTAGCATTCATTTGACGAAAGGTCACAACACTTGGAGAAGACATGTCGTTTGATGGAACACTATGAAGGTATTTATATTCAGCATTTGGTGAGAAGGAAAGGCATCCAATCATATTCATTCAAACATGTCATTTTGTACAAGCATCAACAAGGCTCTTAAGGACATAACCCCTTAATTGCAAACGTGATCTCAAGGACAAAAACCCTTGTTATCAAATAGCCCATGGATGAAACCCCTTGTGGATTAAATGCTTTATCATTCAAAAAATCTGAATTAAAATTCATTTTATTATATAAATTTTTATTTCAATTTAAAATCAATAATTATTTTAAAAGGGATTTCCAAGGAATCCAAATTCTTGCATAATATTCCGATTTGGAATATTACAGTGGTATCAGAGTTGTTTTTCTTGCCAGCCTGTGAACCATGGGATTACTACATAAGAAAATTATGGACAGTTTCGAGTCGTACAACGTCCATTCAACAGAGATTCGAAAAGAAATATCTTTTTCAAATTTTTTGGAGTTGAAAGAATTATGGAATGGAAACAAACACTATGAGGAAGACGAGTTTGCGAATCATAGTTATGGCAGTGAGATGGAAGAAAATTGGAGAGAAGATGAAGGTTACATCCCAGACAAAATCCAAAGAAGTATTCCTCACGATTTAAATAATAATAATCTTAATAAATATCAAGAAATAACTAAAACAATAGCTAACAATGCTAATCTTAACCATAACAGCAAGTACTCCTATGAAGTGGCTGAGACTAAATATAGTGATTTTGGTAAGCTTGAGAGTAGGTCTAAGAAGAAAAAGGAAGCTATTTTGTCATCATTTTCTTGTCCCAAAAATGTGTCAGACATAACATGTGAGTATTCAATGGTCTCTGTAATAGATATGTGGGTCTAAAGAAAAAAATACTCCACCACAAATTAATATATGTTCTATACATAGTAGTAAAGATAAGGAAAGCAATGAATGCCTGCAAATAGAGTGGGAAAACTAGGTTCCTAGTTGTGGCATGGGAATTTTAGATGGAAGCCCAATGAAGTTCAAGACAAATCTTGGTTTATTTCATATTGATTATGATGACAAGAACAAAGATGTGCCTTCTAAGCATATGTCTACCGAAAAACTGATGAATGATGTATTGGCACCTGTCTTTAACAATGAGAAGATTTTAAGTGAAGAAGTTAGTCTTGAGCTGGACGAGGGAGAACGCAGTAACTCACACATTGCTTATCGGTCTGGATTGCTTGATTTTAGCAGTGATGAGGAACATTCATTGCCTTCTCAAATTTTTTGTTCTTTTCAATCTCCAATAACTAATGGCTAGACCCCGCTAACCGAAAAACCGAGAGGCCTTAAGTCGAGAGATGATGATCATAATGCTCATAAAGAAATGGATTGGCCCAGAACAGAAGACTTCTTGGAAATTGATTATTTGATATCTAAATATAATATTCAACCAATAAAGGCACATTCTACCATATATCATAGGGGAAATCATTTAGTTAAAAAAAGATCTCTGCGAATGTATCGGGAAACTAAGTCATTCAAAGATAAGTATACCCAGAAAACAAGTGATGTCGAGAATATCTTTTTCTATGATAAATCAGATTGATGCAGAGCATACACCAAGAATCTCTCACTCTATAAACTTATCTCAAGATGCACTCTTAAAACTATGTTTCACCACTTTTTGTTAAAGCTTCTTTGTTCAATCTGCATACAAGAAATTGAAGTTTCCTTGTTGACCTATTAATTTCAACTGTCTATATCATGCTTACATGGGTCTCATTACTCTCTCTTCCACTCATCAACTTTACTAAGACTTTCCAAGACTCAATTCTGCCTTTACACAACTCTATCCACTTTGACAACAATCCTTGTAGCCCTGTTTTTGGGCTTTTTGCCTTTGTACAGAATTGTACCTTCACCAATTTAAAAATAGACTATTTATGCAGACACCCTTTTCCACCAACTTTCTATTCCCAAAGTTTCATAAACAAACTCAGTCTTTGGACCACTTTTAAATCCTTTATGCCTTTGTTTAGGCCTTTTAGGCCTGTTTAGGGCTAGTTCTCAAACAGACCTCTCCAGGTGTACGAAAACGTACAGAATAACTATAAAAACTCCTAAATCTCTTCACCCACATCAAAACACATCTATTCACTGAGTTGTATGAAATTTGGACGGTTAGAATGGCCTATATCATCCAAACCCTAGTTTAGGGTTTATGTGACCTCTGTCACAGCCGAGAGTGAACAATATTCTCTTGACAACGTATGAATGGGTTTCAAATAACTGTAAGATGTTCCTCTGATCTGTCATGACCTTGTGCACATTACCAAACCAATAAACACTCGTTTTCTACCCACTGTCTGCGAATTTCACCTCAAAACATACCTCACTGTGTGATAAAATATCACTCTACAGGTCTGTCTTTATGAGAATACACAACTCAAGATAATATGCCAATCCAAGAATCCAGAAACCTTCAATAATATTCAAAAGACTTACCTCAATCTACCACAACTTGAATCAGTCGATGGAAAGATCATTTCTTGTATAAAGCAAACACACAGTCTGTGTGATCATAACAGGGTTCTTAAAACACAGAGTTTCTTTACCTATCCAATATGATTCTTGGAGCTTATAGGGATTCCTCCTTGAAATTAATCCGATAGCAAAGAACATTAATTCTTCAGTCACATTAACAATACAGGTTCAACGTCTTTTGTCTCATAACAACACAACACAATTTTGCATACAAAGAACAACTCCACAATAGGGGTCTGTTCTTGAAAAGGTCTGCATATCAGATGATTTAAACACTATTCCATACAATGTATGATCTCAAAACACATTCTACAATCCCTCAAGAACATGTATAACAATTGTCCAACTCCACTTGATCATCCAACTTAAGAATACAGTCTACCACCTAATCAAATACACAAAACAAAGCCTGTGTATACAACATGCATCCTCTAACCAGCATTCTTTTCTTATTCTTATCTTGAACTAAACCTTCACAAAACATACATTCTTTATCTTCCAGGCACAGTTGGAAACAAGTATCATTCTTGTTCTTTCATCATTCAACATATGCAGTTAGCAATTTTATGCAAAGACCTTTAACAGAGGTCTGTATTCATATTCTTGAAACAGGGGTTACAAAACAACAATTCTCCCCTTCATACCAAAACTTGACAATACATCTCCCATTCATCTATTTCAAATGGAATGTCTATCTAACACTGTTAACTGTCTCCAATATCCCTATATATGTGCATAACTACTTCTTGAATCCCTTTTTCCACGTAGAAGTCTCTTTCTTACATTTCATTTTCATGATTTTACATAAGAGGACCTATATGGAACCATGATCTAAGACTTATGAACATTTGATGAACCTTCTAAAGTATCAAAACCCCTTTAACTTGTGTGTCTAACATCTTACCACCTTTACAAGCACATAAGGGTCCTTATAAAAGCTCATTAAGATTCAAAATTTTCAAATAATGCTTTTGGCAGGAAACACAAGAATTCAAATTTCTTGCACCTTGAGACAACCTAGACTGCACCTATGGACTACTTATGACCTCTAACACTTATAAGACGCTAATTAGACTATCTAAAGACAAAATTGAAACTATTTTGGGGTCCTTATGGGATGCCCCTACATCACAAATACGCTTCTTAAAGATTCATGGTTGTATCTCAAGGATTTCATGGATTCACATCAATCAAAATTTGGAAGAAATGGTAAAGAAGGATCGTCTATGAAATCCAGGATAATCGGGAAAAATTTAATAAGTGTTTGTCTAAGTGTTGATTGTGTTAGGAGCAGTCCTAACAACAATAACACAAAAGTTTTATACAAGCTTACAGATATCCGGTTAGGGTTTGTACCAATAACTCTGACCAGAAATATGGGGAATCATAATGGGTCAACAAAGGAAGAGACTCTTGACAGAAAACATAACATGTTTCAAGGTCAATGTTAGGGTGTTGTGACCATAAATAGTACAATTATTAGAAATCTTAGAGAGCACAAAGATTTTGATTGTACACAAAAGGATTCTAGTAATTTTGGAATTGAACTTGATTTTTCCCTCGATGGGGAAGAATTCTCTCTGTTACTATTGCATTGTAGAAAGAGATGGAAACTCAGAGCTGATCAAATTATTGAAAATGATTATGAAGACAGTAACAATATGAAAAGAGTACATTTTTCAAAAGATATTATCGAATACCATGCATATATTGATAATTGCCAACCAAGTTGCCCCAAAATTGTGTTCACATGGTACTCTGATAAAGACAAAAGTGTCTCACATTGTTTCTGGACCGAGAAATCAGTTTGAAGTTTTAGTCCAAATGTCGAATACTAACGTGGGAAAGAAGATAGGCGATGATTATAGAAAAGGTTTCTCTTATTCGAGACGAACCTTATTTAATACGTCCATAGTTCAAAATTATATTTTAATAGTAATAGACAATTATACTAATAGAGTAGAGTCCATGGACGGGAAAGATATGCCCAAGCCAGCCATAGTTACAAACATAGCGGTGGGCAAAGGTTTGAGGGAATTTGATAAACAAGATCAAATTTCCCAAGAGAATACTTCTGCAGAAATAGAATATCTTCATCAAAAACAGCATATCCGTTCTCACGTTGAAATTAAAAAAGATGATAAGCAAAATGAGATCTGCATTTTATCTAATACAGGGAGAGTTTTGAGACATTTCCTTATAGTAAAAAATAAAAGGTTATGCATAGCTAAACAGCAATTTGAAAATTTTAAAGTCGCAACCCTTTCGAGTATCTTATGCAAGAGAGCATCATAGAAATATTTGATGTTGTAGATTATGCAGAAATAGAATTTCCGCAAGGGAGAGAGATGCAAAATGAAAGTGTTGAAGAAGACAATGATGAGGTCTCATTAATGTGAAAACAAATGTCATTATCTTTCAAATGTTCCCAGAGTATGATAAATCGAGACATGGATTCTACTTATGACAAAGATGATACAGAAGATTGCCTTCATAGCTTCATTCTAGAAGATGATCATGGTAAAGTTTGCACTTTGTGTGGCTTTATTGGGCAGAATATTGAAACAATCTTTGACATCCAATGGCCACAAGCTCAAAAAGGTGCAAGATATTCAAGGTTTGTCCCTAACAGAAACCCGGAGACTTTTAGGTACCAATAATCAGATATTGTTGGTTTTAGATGGGGGTCATTTCCCTCAAGAGAACTACACCAAAATACTAAAATCACTCACCCAAATACATACCGGGGGACGAATTTTATGGGTAGACTCCTTTCGCACAATATTTAGACGGTTGATTACAAGCATTGCTGGAAGTGAAATACATCAAAAATTGCTTTACCAGAGACATACGCAAGATCCACTGGAAAGAATATTTTGCGATGTGCTTGATTATGTACTACAGAGTAACAACGAAGACGTAAAAACGTCCACGCTGCATGATCTTCAAGAATTAACTACACTATTTGTACACTACTATAAAGAAGATATACTGAAGAATTTGCCTGGACTGTTTGATTTTACTGCCAAGTTGGATTTAAATGAGAAACAAAGAAAGGCACTTGAACATCCCAATTTACAATTGATTGCAAACAACCTCAGGATCAAGTTGGTTGCATTAATGTTTCATGGAAGAGGTTCGGGAAGCAATGAATGCAAACAAAGAGGAGTTCTAATACTCACTGAAAGCTCACATCAATAGCGTAAAGAGCACTCAACCAGACCTACAAACAACGTTGAAAAACTCCCTAAACAAAGTCAGAAAGGAGAACCATGGACAAGGAAGATTCTCCTTCACACAATGCCATAGTACACAACTCAATAGACACAACCAAGGCAAGAGATAGGCAAAGAAAATCCTTTATTGCATCAAGAGGTAGTTCTTACAAATGCTTGGCAGGGTCAAACTTAATCAAGCTGAGCATATTTTGCAATATCTCAATTAGTGTCCCATCTCCCAGAGAGATGAAAAAGTCTAAAAACTAGGAACCCCTAAAAATGGAAAAACATCAGATATATATAGAGAAAAGGAAAAGAGAAAGAAAGGGCTTGTGGGAGCAAGGAGAACTGAGAGAAAAGGTCGTCGATGATCGGGACCCCTACTATTGTACTCGAGCTCCCTTGCATTCAAAGCGTGCAACTGCCTTGACCATGAAATGAACCGTCCAAGATCACCGCAAATCTCCTCGAGCCCCTCACGCATTCAAGTCCCTTTTGAACTGACAGGGCCATGTCGTGGGTAGTTGCATGTCCCCGCCAAGTGTACATGATTTGATCTCTTGCATTTAAAACTTGGCATGTTCCTTACTGCTATTTTGGACTTATATGGTCCTCCTGTAGATTAAAATCGACACCGTCCTTGATTTTTTGCATGTCCATTGATCGTCAATGTAAGATTGATATGCGTCGTTGGATCTAGCTCCCAAAATGCTGCCACGCATCATCTTTGCATTTGGCCAAAGGCCCCTTTGACAGCTTTTGAATGGCAACGCCTATTTGCAAGGTTCATATTTTGACGTTTGTGTGCAAGTCAATTCCTTGAGTTATTTTCTTCAAACATTTCCTTTCAGGAAATTTCCGTGGACTTTTTATTTATCACTTTCCCGCGGACAATTTGTCCAAAAGGAATTCATGTCTTCGGACTTTATAAAAATGCCCTTCGGGATTTTGGCAAGGTACCCTTTGGACTTTTGAAATGGTCCCTTTCCGAATTTTGACAATGAACTTTTTCGAAGGGAAAGAGCCCTTCGGAACTACTGAAAAAGACCCTTTGGACTTTGTGAAATGGTCAGTTGCCCTTCGGGTTTCTTGAAATGGACTTTCCCGAAGGGAAAGAGCCCTTCGAAAATTCTAAACAAAGCCAACAAACAAAACAAAGCAAAACAGGTATTTCCAACATGTTTGTTGCAGCCCTTACCAATTCCAAATCAAAAATGGGAGAGCATTTCAATAGATTTTATTACAGGCATTCCAAAAGTTCAGGGTAAGAGTTGTATTTATTGGTAGTTGATAGACTTACAAAATATGTTCATTTCTCTAAGTTTAAGGCACCACAAGTGGATTTGATTTTCAAAGAAGTTTTCAGACTACATAGATTACCTAAAAACATTGTAAGTGACAGGGATAGCAAGTTCCTTAGTTTGTTTTCGCATGAGCTCTTTTATATAGCAAGAACTGAATTGACTCCAAGTACCAGTTACCACCCTCAAACAGATGGGAAAACAAAGATTGTGAATAAGTGGATTGAGGCTTACATGAGGAAATATGTAGCAGGGCAACAAACAACTTGAGTCAAATGGCTCTACATGGGAGAACATCGTTACAACACCATGTATCATATATCCATTGGTATGACTCTTTTTAGAGCTTTGTATGGTTATGATGGTCTTTCTTTTGTGGATTTGGTTACTACAGGCAGTAGAGTGTCAAGGGCAAAAGACTTGGTTGCATTGAGTCAAGAGATATTGGGTATACTCAATGAAAATCTCCAACATGCACATAATCAACAAGAGTTTTATGTGGACCAGCACCATATTGAGAGATCCTTTGAGGTTGGAGACATGATTTTCTTGAGATTGTAGCCCTATAGACAGTCTTCTCCCAAGAAGAGTGGAGCTGAAAAGATCAAGCCTCGCTTTTATAGTACATAACCATCACAAAATATTTGGTACGTTGGAGAGATCTACCAACAGATGATGTTATTTGGGAGGGTGCTGAAATACTTGAGCATCCTAGTTTGCAACTGTTTTAAGTCAAACAATTATGGGAAGGACAGAGTATAATGTCCCCTTTTCCAAATTAAGTAGGTCAGGGACCCTGAAGCCTATGTTTATTTCCCGTAGGCTAAGGGAAATTAACGAATGAAATAATTAAATAATAACTCATTTAAGTTGTCCAACATTATTGTTGACAAATCTCCCACAAATCAGATTTTCTCTTGCCACTAGGGAATTTTCTACAGACTCAAGCAGAAAATTTTCTACGGACTCAAGCAAAAAAAATTCTACAGACTCAATCAGGAAATTTAGGACAAAAAAAGTTAAAGGGGGAAGAAAGACAAAGGCGAAAATATCCTTCGGACTTTTTGTCCGAAGGAATTCCTTCGGACAAAACTCCGAAGAAATTGAGAAGACCACAAAGACAAAAAAGTCCGCACAAAAGAAGCCAAGGATTAATTCGGAAAAGAGACAGTTTCGAGAATTCCGAAGGGTAGGATACCCTTCGGAAGGGTCACTTTCAATATTCCCGAAGGGCACCTACCCTTCGAGCAGGAGGAAGACCAAATTCGGAGACTTTTGCAAAAAGCTCAGGTGCCCTCCAATTTTTCCGAAGGGCACGGGCGGAGGACACTTGGTCGGTGCCGGAGGACACTTGGTCGGCGGAATGGACCATGACAAATTCCCGAAGGGCACAAGCAAAGGAAAAGACAAGGGAAAGATACCCTTCGGACTTTTTGTCCGAAGGAATTCCTTCGAACAAAAAGTCCAAAGAAATTCGGAAGTGTCCATGGAAAGAAAGACAAAAGACAGGCAAAAAACAAAGGAAATGAATTCTTTCGGACTTTTTGTCCGAAGGAATTCCTTCGGACAAAAAGTCCAAAGGAATTCGAAGAAAAGACCGACCAAAAAACCCGAAAGAATTCCGAAGGCCAAAGACAAAGATAATTCTTGCGGACTTTTTGTCCGCGAGAAAGATGCGAAGGGAAGAAAGCCGCGGGAAAGAGGCGAGACAGAAGTCCGAAGAGGGACGCGGGAAATAAAGCCGAAAGAATTATGCGGAAATAAACCCGAAAGAAATTGCCAAGCAGAGAAATCCGAAGGAAATAAGAAAACTAAGAGTGACGTCCCGCAAGCCGTCAAATTTTGCCTGCGGGAAGTAACCATTGGAACAGGGATAATGCCAAAATTCCGCTAGAAAATATAAACCGGGTATAATTAGACTAACACCATCTGAATATACAAAATCCCGCCAGAAATAGATACGAACAGGAAGACCAGAATAGAACGAAATACATGCAAACATCGGAGCTATTTTCGAACATCGGAGATATTTTCGAATAATCAGTCAAAGCTTCAATTGACTGATTATTAAAGTCTTGTTTATCTCTAGCCAGCTCATGCATCCGAAAGTCTAAACTCAGCTTCAGCAGGTGCTCCAAATTCGAACGACAAGTTGACTGTCCCTGATTTAAAGTTGACTAATTGATTAAACGCCACATCCACTAGAAGCTTTCCATGCGAAAGAGAATGATCTCTTCGTCCAACTTGGCTTAAATAACATTTAACTCAGCTTTCAAACACTACAACTCGGCATCAAGCAGCTCACGTGGAGTTCTAAAATTAACATCTGCATGGATCTTCATGCAAAAGGAGGTGGGCAGTTCATAACAAAGATAAGTTCGCTTCATCAAGCGAAAAAGCTTCATGCAAGGACAAAGGAGAAAATATATTTTATTGAAAGGCCGAGTAAAGCCTTGAGTTAACCAAAGTGAATCTTTCTCTTCAAGTTCTACGCCAATCTTTGGCCTCTTGAAATTTCTATATAATGGCTTTTAGCCTTGATTAAATCATCCAATCTCTCTTGGTTAGACCAAACTCTGCCATTGGTGAGTTGTGTAACCTCTTCAATCAATAAGGACTGTACTTTCAGATTTCAAGCGTGGCATAGTGTATATTTCTTCAGCAATTTGCATAAGTGGTAGATTTCTCTCCCTTCCCAAATTTTGTTTCGTACCTAGTTGCTATATTATCCTTGTGCAGGTCATGTTAAAGTGTTCTTTATTGTCTTTTGCTGAAATTGTAAGTGGATGTTAGGTGGCCGCAAAGTGTTTTTTATCAGACCTCTCTCCATCATTTTCCCTCAGGGTTTAGTTATCAGATCGAACCTCTGCATGATATACTTATGCATAAGTGATTAATTGAAGTCTAAGTTCTTCCTTCTCCCTTGTTCGTCCAGTGTTCAAGGTTCCAATTTGAGTGGATCAAAATCTTGGTGTATCACCCCTTTTAGGTAGGATTTCCCCTTTAAGTTTTCTTTCTCCCTTTTCCATGGTAGTCAGCAGCGTAGAGTAGGAATCTTCATTGATACATCATACAGGAACCAGCCTTCTCTGGAGGTTCTTCTCACTATTGAAGCACCCACCCTCGTGAGAAGATCCCATTGTTTCAGCCAGATAGAGGACTGGCAGTTTCGCGCACGTCCTCGAATCAGGGCGCAACTCCAGATTGACAACAGTTTTTGACACGCCCGGTGGGACCTATTTTTAGCTGGTCTTGATGAAATCGCAGTTGTAGCAGTGTTCTTCAAAAAGTATTCAGTGACTCCAAGCTCAAGCAGTTTCTTCTAATAGTTCAAGATAGCTTCCATGTAAGTCTATTTTTATTGAATTATCGTGAATGAATTTTGATGGCTATGTATGGAGAGAATTCCTATGCTATGTTTCCTTATCAGCCCGATGATGGATCATACCACCCTGGTCACGATACCTATGAGCCTCTTTATGAGTCTAATCAGCCTTATCAAGAGTACTATCAAAGCTATGTTGATCCTTATCAAGTTTCTCATAATCAGCCTTATCAGGAGCATGAATCTTACCTTCCTGGTAAGCCATATCAGTCTCAGGACCGGATTTCATCTTTCCCATATGGCTATGATGTTTCATACGAGCAGTATCGCCTTCAAGAAAAAATGAATGAAATAGAGCTCAGAACACTGACATATGCAAGAAAGGTTTGTTCTAACTCTCAGTATGAGGAGGTGAATGGTCTATTTCGAAATGTGTCCAATGATCCAGAAGAGATAAATGGACTATGTATTCTTGTATTGGAAAAGATAGAGGCTTGGGAAAGACAAAAAATCGAGTTAAACCAATTGTCTACAAAAGGCTATGGTGCTTCTTATTCTCATGAAGTTCTTAACCATCCCCAGTATGCGCCAAGGAAGCTTCCTAATTGGAGTCAAAAGCCTATGCAAAAGCCTATTCAAGAGCATACCCAAAAGCCTATTCAAGTGACTATTTATGAGACTAAACCTTCTTATGGTCCCCTTCCCTCACCAATCATCCCTCAAGCTCAGGTTGTCCAGGAAGACAAGCAAGTTTCAGACTTTGATGAGATAATGGCCAAGTGGAAGGAACAGAATACAGAGGTCTTTAAGAGTTTCTCTTTCCCTCCTCTCCAAAACTCCCTAGATAATTCATTTTCCCTCGAGATTCCAAAATCCGATCATGATCGACCTCCCATGCTCCATTTTCCCTCTCAAACAAATGAATTTCATCACCCTCCCGCCATCCCCCTTCCTCAGGAGTATCTGGTTCTTTGGAGTTTTGAGAAAGAGATTGCAGCTATAGGACAGGTTCTTGCAGAATGTGTAGAGGATGCTTCAGGAGTGCTTGAGGAAGAATTTCCTATTGATACTTCACTTGAGGTTGTAATTGAGCATCCAGTTATAGCTGAGTGGGAAGACTGATCTTGATATAGAGGAACTTCAAGAGGAGCTGATACAGATTGAAGTTATAAATGAGTTATGTGTATCTCCTATTGAGAAGGATTCAGATAGTGTGACAGCTAATTCAGTTCAAATACATCAAAATGAGGAACATAAAGATAATTGGCTACTGTACCTTGAATCTCCACAAGAGATTGAAGCGCTGGATGATCTTGCAGCAGCAAATAAGAAGGATGCGGTCACTCAAGAACCATGCATAAATGGGATATCACTTGACAAGGTGGCAGAAAACAAGCAATCTGAAAACAATCAGGAAATACTTGGTGAGTTTGTCTTTGTTGGTGACTGGTTTGCTGTTGATGACTCATTCAAGAAGATGCTAATACAGTTCATCGACAAGGCAAATACCTCATCAAAGGTTATGACTAATAAACATCCTGCTTTGCAAATTATACCATCTCTCGGAAGGGGTGAGTTCAAAAATTTCCCATTTGATCCAGGCGGATCATGCCTTATCATGGTTAACTAGGTTATTTAAGTTGTTTTTACTTTCCTCCAAGTGCGGTTCAAGCACAATAGTTTGTTTTAGTTTTGTTCCAATAAGTGTTTGTTTGCACATTTGCTTTTAGTTGGTTTTTTGCTTTCGTGTTTTTTCCCTTCTTATTTTGAAGGAGGAGGTTGCTACAGCGATGATCAGAGCAGATTTTCAATCAGAAATCAGGTTCCCCATTTGGGAATTCAAATAGCATCTATACATGGTCTGAGTTCTCAAGCATAGCAGGCATGCTGAGCCAGCTGAGTCGCCATAATGTTGACAAATCTCCCACAAATAAGATTTTCTCTTGCCACTAGGGAATTTTCTACAGACTCAAGCAGAAAATTTTCTACAGACTCAAGCAGAAAATTTTCTACAGACTCAAGCAGAAAATTTTCTACGGACTCAAGCAGAAAATTTTCTACAGACTCAATCAGGGAATTTAGGAGGACAGAAAAAGTTAAAGGGGGAAGAAAGACAAAGGCGAAGGTATCCTTCGGACAAAAGTCCGAAGAAACTGAGAAGACCACAGAGACAAAAAAGTCCGCACAAAAGAAACCAAGGATTAATTCGGAAAAGAGACAGTTTCAAGAATTCCGAAGGGTAAGATACCCTTCGGAAGGGTCACTTTCAATATTCCCGAAGGGCACCTACCCTTCGAACAGGAGGAAGACCAAATTCAGAGACTTTTGCAAAAAGCCCAGGTGCCCTCCAATTTTTTCGAAGGGCACGGGCGGAGGACACTTGGTCGGTGCTGGAGGACACTTGGTCGGCGAAATGGACCATGACAAATTCCCGAAGGGCACAAGCAAAGGAAAAGACAAGGGGAAGATACCCTTTAGACTTTTTGTCCGAAGGAATTCCTTCGGACAAAAAGTCCGAAGAAATTCGAAAGTGTCCACGAAAAGAAAGACAAAAGACAAAGGCAAAAAACAAAGGAAATGAATTCTTTCGGACTTTTTGTCCAAAGGAATTCCTTCGAACAAAAGACCGACCAAAAAACCCGAAAGAATTCCGAAGGCCAAAGACTAAAATAATTCTTGCGGACTTTTTGTCCGTGGGAAAGATGCGAAAGGAAGAAAGCCGCGGGAAAGAGGCGAGACAGAAGTCCGAAGAGGGACACGAGAAATAAAGCCAAAAGAATTCTGCGGAAATAAACCCGAAAGAAATTGCCAAGCAGAGAAATCCGAAGGAAATAAGAAAACTAAGGGTGACGTCCCGCAAGCCGTCAAATTTTCCCTGTGGGAAATAACCGTTGGAACAGGGATAAAGCCAAAATTCCGCTAGAAAATATAAACCGGGTATAATTAGACTAACACCATCCGAATATACAGAATCCTGCCAGAAATAGATACGAACAAGAAGCCCTGAATAGAACAAAATACATGCAAACATCGGAGCTATTTTCGAATAATCAGTCAAAGCTTCAATTGACTGATTATTAAAGTCTTGTTTATCTCTAGCCAGCTCATGCATCCGAAAGTCTAAACTCAGCCTCAGCAAGTGTTCCAAATTCGAACAAGTTGATTGTTCCTGATTTAGAGTTGACTAATTGATTAAACGCCACATCCACTAGAAGCTTTCTATGCGAAAGATTCGAACAAGTTGACTGTTCCTGATTTAGAGTTGACTAATTGATTAAACGCCACATCCACTAGAAGCTTTCCATGCGAAAGAGAATGATCTCTTCGTCCAACTCGGCTTAAATAACGTTTAACTCAGCTTTCAAACACTACAACTCAGCATCAAGTAGCTCACGTGGAGTTCTAAAATTGACATCTGCGTGAATCTTCATGCAAAAGGAGGTGGGCAATTCATAAAAAAGATAAGTTCGCTTCATCAAGCGAAAAAGCTTCATGCAAGGACAAAAGAGAAAATATATTTTATTGAAAGGCCGAGTAAAGCCTTGAGTTAACCAAAGTGAATCTTTCTCTTCAAGTTCTACGCCAATCTTTGGCCTCTTGAAATTTCTATATAATGGCTTTCAGCGTTGATTAAATCATCCAATCTCTCTTGGTTAGACCAGACTCTGCCATTGGTGAGTTGTGTAACCTCTTCGATCAATAAGGACTGTACTTTCAGATTTCAAGCGTGGCATAGTGTATATTTCTTCAGCAATTTGCATAAGTGGTAGATTTCTCTCCCTTCCCAAATTTTGTTTCGTACCTAGTTGCTATATTATCCTTGTGCAAGTCATGTTAAAGTGTTCTTTATTGTCTTTTGCTGAAATTGTAAGTGGATGTTACGTGGCCGCAAAGTGTCTTTTATCAGACCTCTCTCCATCATTTTCCCTCGGGGTTTTAGTTATCAGATCGAACCTCTGCATGAAATACTTATGCATAAGTGATTAATTGAAGTCTAAGGTCTTCCTTCTCCCTTGTTCGTTCAGTGTTCAAGGTTCCAATTTGAGTGGATCAAAATCTTGGTGTATCACCCCTTTTAAGTAGGATTTCCCCTTTAAGTTTTCTTTCTCCCTTTTCCACAGTAGTCAACAGCGTAGAGTAGGAATCTTCATTGATACATCATACAGGAACCAGCCTTCTCTGGAGGTTCTTCTCACTATTGAGGCACCCACCCTCGTGAGAAGATCCCATTGTTTCAGCCGGATAGAGGACTGGCAGTTTCGCGCACGTCCTCGAATCAGGGCGCAGCTCTAGGTTGACAACAATTACTTTATGTTATAATATGGAAAAATGACCATTAGGCGTATTATTATTAAAAGGGGCCAAAAAGCCATATTAATTACATGGCCAAAAAGTAAACATTTACTAAAAGGCCAAATAAGTAATAATTGACTAAAAGTGTTTTAAAAGCCTTTAAGGCGTGGGTGAAATTGGAAAAGTGAAATTAATAAAAATACAAGTGGGGCAAAAAGGAATTATTATTGATTATTGATTATTTACTTTTCACTATTCACGATTGAATCCAGAATTATTTCAACTTCTACTTGAGGATAGAAACCTTCCATTGCAAACAAGTTTGAGGACAAAAACCCTCCAACCTCTAAGGGTGATTCCATCCAGGGGTTATAATTGCTCGGATAAATAGGTTATTTTCAGATTTGGGTTAGCTGGAAGCCATAATCAAAATTTAAGGTTTTGTGAAAATGTAAGGGCAATAAATTTAGGCTTTTCCAACCAGTTAGGGCTTCCATACAAAAAAGCCCCACTTCTTGACCACTATTTTGATCTTTTGGGCACCAAGCTTGCTCACACCACCCACTGGGGTTTACAACCCTCACTGTCATACTGCCTAGATTGCCAAACCCTACCACCATACCCCTGTCCAAGGGTTTGCATCACTTTTTCTAGGGTTTTGACGTTGTTTTATAGTACCAAACTACTAGCATCACATCACCGCCCATAACGTACCTCCCAGCTTGTCAATGTAGCACTAGCATGTTGTCATACCAGCAAGGCAAAGAATGCAAGTTTCTTCAAGTGGTATTGTGGATAGCAGCCATCATTAAAGTTGTCGTATAGTCAAAGGAAAATTGCAAACCTATTCTAGGGTAGGGTTTGACAAATTTCAGTGAATAAATCGGTATTTATGTTTTACCTTGATGTTTGTACCTTCCAGAAATAAATAGTTTTATTGGTGTTCGCATGACAAGTTTGCACTTGGATCAGTGGTTGTTAATGTCATCCCAGATTTGATTTAGAAATAAAAAAATTCAGAATTCAATATTATTATTGAAAGGGATATTACATTGTATGACTCCTTTTATGTATAGCTCTTACTTTGCGTATTCATAATGTGACTCTATTTATGCGTGACTCTTACACTATGATGTCGATTATTCTCTATGTGACTATTATATTTGACACTGTGTTATCATGCACATCTATCTAATTGATTGTGTCATTGCCATGACATTGCGTGTGAATTTGTATGTTGTGTGGATACATCTAGGATTGTCTGTTGTGTTTGTGGTGTCACGATCCATATCACATGTTTTTCTTCTTATGTGCGATGCCACGATACATATCATGCATCTTTTGGGTAGTTATTACTGTGTTTTTATGATTGTTACTATGATGACTATCACTGTGTGCCTCATTGCTATATATATCTTGACATGACACTTGTATGCCTTATGATACATGTTTCATATATGCTCTAACGATCTAATATTTCTATGATAACAAAATGTAATCATGTTAACAAATGCTGACATCTTTTTCTATATCACATGAAATGTATAACTCTTTTCTTTTGAGTAGAGTAATTCGCAAGCTACATTCCTCACCTCGAAGGGGGGGATACATAGTGGGCTTGTCTTAAAGACTAAATCCTTTACATAGATAAATTCATAATTTGGGCACAAATTTACATAGATGATTACAAGATTGACTCAGATTTGACACATATTGAGGGCACATGTCAGATATTATATAGGATTATGAGTGACAATTCATAGATTCTATGATATTATTATACAAATTACATGACTCATATTACATAAGTTATCAATTTGCAGGGATATGCACGACATATGTTGTCAAGTCATATATATTATGATATTTAGGCACAAGTTGATTACATAGTTTATCAGATTGGGGGCATATACGGGCATATGTGAGACATTTTACAAATTATTTACAAGATTATTTACTCGAGTTCTACTCACCTGTACTTAGGCATTACTTAGATTGAATCGTAAAATATGTTTGAAGTGGAAGATTCAAAAAACTAACTCAGATACTCAATTTTTACTAAAGTTTATTGGAAACCATTTTGGTTACCATTCGTAGGAAATATATGAGTAATGTGGTTAAGGTTATGCGTGACTTAACTATTAAGCACTTCTCCATCTCCAATGACAGTTGGCACTTATTCAGCTCAACCGATGGTTTTTACATTGGCATCTCCATAGGACATAATCACCCCATTCTCCACCAAATCCAGAAGGCAACTTGGTTCGCACGCATATAGGTGTATTCATTCCTTCTTGTTTCAATTTCAAAAATGTTCAATGTTTTACTTCATATTTTTATATCATAAGTGAACACTAATTTCTATAAGTTTCATTGGGTTTTGTATGGAGCAATCTCAATACTCAACCTGTACCTAAAAACACCCACCATAGTTACACTCAGGTATCTCACTCTATCCTTTTACTAAAGCACTTTCAATTACTAGAATAAAAGGGGGTGCAAATGTAGACACTCAAATTTGCTATTAGAAACTTGACAATGTTAGTTTGAACCAAGGCTTGTTATACATGACTTGTACACAACAAAATCTTGCTCACACACTCTCTTAGCCATTCTCTTATCTGTGGGCCCAACCTTCTCAAATTGTCATTATTCATGTACAGGATTTCCATGGTCTCTATCTAAACAATTCTTCAACTTACACAAACTGTCTTCTAATCTCATATCACTATTTCCTACTTTCTAGACACCTCCAGCCACAAACAGATAGATCTAATTACCGGATCCGTCTGCCTTGGTCGGACTCATTCGCACGCCCTTTAACAATTATTTTTCCAAATTCAAATCATTTCTTTGAGTTGACCCGTACATTTTGCATGTCAGTTCGGAGGGAAATTGCCCAAAGTCAACTATTTAAGCATGTCAAGCATAAGCCTATTCATATCTAGCAAGCATCTAG
Organism: Torreya grandis; assembly: GCA_037957365.1. Classification (NCBI taxonomy): domain Eukaryota; kingdom Viridiplantae; phylum Streptophyta; class Pinopsida; order Cupressales; family Taxaceae; genus Torreya; species Torreya grandis. The sequence continues at coordinate 807,044 of JARHVA010000766.1, read as the reverse complement.
CAATTATCAAGAGCATATCTATTAGTCATCTACACATTGAGAAGAACTCCCTAAAGCTTCCAAATTAGAAGCCCCTCAAAGAAACAAGCCCTAAGCCAAGTTTGAATACCATTGCGAGGTCAAAATCACATGTTGTCAAGTGGTGAAAGCCATACACAGGATTGCACAACATGCTAGTATTATACTGATTGCACACACATAGCTAGATGGGAGAACAATGTGTAGTTTGAGCCTTCTTCAGAGTATTGGAACATAGACAGTGCTTAGCCACTTCGCAAAGGATGTTTGAGGTCAATGCAACCCATCCTTTTTAACCCATTTTTCTAGGTCACATTGGTCTCCAAAGTGTAAGCTAGGGTTGTGAGGCAAAAATAAAGAAAACAAAGTTATTCGTTCAAGTTTGAAGATATATGAATACACATGAACCACTTGCAGACATAGGTGTAGCGATCCAAGCTGTCACAGCTCAACACAAGTGTTTTGGAAGAATCTGTCAAAGTGCAAACATATCTGGTTGCCACAGGATTACAAGCAATACCGGACTCGTCCTGATGAGTTTCACAATCTATTCCCTGATCTGAATCAACACAGAGCCATTGCAGAGCCTACTTGAGAAATATACATTGTCACATACTAGAACATAACCTAAACATGCCAAGTACCCTATCTTCTAGGTCATTTCCATAAATATTAATTGCAATAAATCAATAATACTTTGTAGTTACATTCAAATTTGCTTAATTTAAACATAGATTACACAATCTGAATTAGACTCAATGGTTTGGCTTATTTAGACAAGTAAATCCAAAATAAGATAAAACACTTATCAATAGAGATGTCGATAGATTAGAAGAGCAAACTAGCCTCACAATACCAACAACACCAGCATCTATAGGGGCCCAATGATGCAATCCTATCTAAAGAACAGAGGGTTGAGTATGGATAGCTCTCACGGATTGAAGCCGACAGTCCCCCATAATTACGAGGCTCTGAATATAGAAAGTAAGCCTAAAGAGAGTCTCAAGGCATAAAGGATGGGCGGCGAACTCTTACTGGACGATGCATCGCAAAAGAATTTGTTTGCAACAGATCATTAGCTAAATCAAAAGAATTTGGACCCTCCCAATACGAGCCCAATCAATGGACCCCAAACTAGGTCCCCAAACCTCGAACCAATACAAAATGTAGAGCTTTGTACATGTCAGTAGAAACATCAAAATTAAACTTACCTCTATAAACTCATTGGCAACCAATTATTTTTTTGTTTTGGGTAGTTCAACAAGATTCCAAGCGTCATTCTTCAAGATAGAAATGACTTCTTTCATGGGTTCTTGACATTGAGCATCCTTATATGAAATTAGTTCATCAATGCTTAGAGCATTTGACATTAATGCTTACTTGACTTTATGCATGCATCTTTTTTGAATGCCTTCATCAACATTGAGTCTTTTCATCAACATACTTTTCAATTCACTTTTTTCTTCACTTTACTGGATTCCTCAATTTCACCCCTTGCATCATTTGATTTACATTTTCCATTGGCAATGGGTACAATCTCTTCATCAAACTAAACAACCCTACAAATTACAATGTTGCGCTCAAAAGGATTCCAAAGCTTGTATGCTTTTGAATCATTATTATGCCCAACAAGAATACATTGGACAGTTTTTACTATCCAATTTTTGTCTTCTTTCATCAAGTACATGGATATATGCAATACATCCAAAAACATGAACATTACTAACTAAGGGCTTCCTAACAGTCCATGCTTCTTCAAGGAGTCACATAATGAACAACTTTAGTAGGACTTCTATTTAACAAGTAAGCAATTGTGTTAACATTTTCACCCAAAACCCTTTAGGTAAATTCATAGCTTTCAACATACATCTAGCCACCTCCATGAAGGTGAATCGGAGTAGAGATATACGTGTCAAACAACAATGCCGCCTTCATATAAAATAGATTTGTAGAGAGATGATGTATTTTGCAATGTGGCGCCCCTAGAAGTGTCTCATGTTTTATCTGGTCATCCTTTTATGTGGGAATAACACAATGTTTATTAATCTAGTGTTGTATTGGCATTATCATTCTAGGTGCTCAGTCCTATTGAAAATATCTTTGATAGGTGCTAACAAGTTTGCCCTTTTTGAATAGAATCAAGTAAAAGATAGGCTTTATGCACCCTCAAAATGAGCACCAATTGCTCCTTGGGAAAAATTGACAACTAATGAATGAAAACCAACGGTTGTAGAACAATCCTAGTCTTCTCATGGATAAAATTATAGAACTGCAAAAGAATCTTTCCCAATCTTAAATCCCTTTCGTCAAAGGATTGAATCGGTGAGAGGAAAGATGCAACCGAACTATAAAACAGCTCCATGAAAAAATGATTGCTAAAGAAACTAGTACAAATATCTATTTGCAATACGCTAAGAGATATCAATCTCAAGGTTCTTATCTTGGATTTTTCACATACCAAATTGATCAATAATTCCATTGCATTCTCTACCAATTTTCCACTGACTAATGTTAAATGACATCAATCTAGCTACACCATCCTATCAAGTTCGAAAAAATATTTCCAAGGAAAAACCAAACTCCATCGTATGGCCACGATATTATGATTTTTTAATTGACATTTCCAAGAGAAAAGAAAAAAGTTATTAGTGATGGTCAAATAGACGTCATATTTAAGGTCGAAATTCCCATGTGATGGTCAAATAGATGTCAAATTTAAGGGTGAAATTCCCATGTGATGGTCAAATGGATGTCAAATTTAAGATCAAAAATAACTATGTACAACTCACTCCATTACACTCCCTTGCTGCCATTGTAGAAGACCTATCAGCATAATAAATGTTAATCGATATACAAATAAAATACGAGCAACAAACATATGAGACTTTAACAAAAGATGCCCAGACAAAAATGGATGAGAGAATGGTAAGCCTTTTTTATTTTTAAACAATTTGATTATCTATCATATTCATTTGGAAGTTTTAAATAATACACCAAGGAAATTGGTATCAATATGTTGAAGGAACCGGGATGCATAGGTCAAGGTCTTCGCAAAGATGGTCAAGGAATTCAAAAACCTCTTGAGGTAGAAATGAGGCCAAAGAAATCCGGTCTTGGGTAATGTGAGAATATTCTCAACCAACAAGTGCATGTCGGTTGGCAAGGTTTCCAACTCAGAAATCTTCACAATCAGTTAAAATGAATTTGGGATGGATTATCACACAAGTGGAAAAGAATCACTTATGATCTAAGAAGTTCTCATGTTCATTAGAATTTAGAGTTAGAAGCAATGGGTCCCATTACTTCCCAAAAACAAGGAGGGCCAATTTATCCAAATAGCAGTCAAGGCAATGTTGCAACAGAATATCAAAAACCTGGTAGTTCACCTTGTCAAGGCCATAACTTTGTGACCGTAGCTCAAAACAACCTAGTTTAAAAAGTATCAAAAAACTTAGAATGCGTACAACATGATCAAATGGTGTCGAACACCATTCAGAAAATTTTGCCCCTCAAAAAAACACAATAAAAGGTTCAATTTTGCAAATTACAAAAATCTAGAAAATTCAAAATATCCCAAGAAACTGAAAACATGTATTTTTATGAGTTTCATATCACAACAGGTCTCTCAACTTCTTGGGAGAACACTTGTTGCAAGGATTTTCAAATTCCATTGAATAATGTCACTTCCTGTTTTTAGACTGTTAATTTCCTAATAAAAATTAATATAAGGAAAATGTCATCAGAACGTGAAAATCAGAGTGTTCTAACTTCACATCTCTTCTCAAAGATTGTTACCTTCTTGTAAAGTACTCTCATTTTCAATAAAGATCTCATTTACATTGAAATGTTATATATGTTTATTGATACATTTCCTTTGCTTTAGCTCATTGTTTTCATAACACATTAAGTTTCTGAAATTTAGTGTGTTGTCCACCAGACTGCCAACTAAATCCAGATCAATCTTTCGTTTTCTTGTCAACCTTTTTCTTCTAATAATTCATTTCATAGTGACCTCCTATATTACACTAGTTGCAAGTGATTGTGTGGTTTCCTTTGCGAGTTTACTGTTCCTTCAAATTGCGATGCATCATTTTATCATTAGTATTACTCATATAGTTACGCATCCTTTGCTCTTCATGCGGAGAAACCCTACCAACCCCTCAAAAGAGAGGATATTTGGTTACAAATATGTGGTAGCCTTCATGTAGGTTGTTGAAAGTTATACTAACAAGGCCTTTTCTCTATACTTTTCAACTACTATAATTAATTGAACCCTAGTAGCTTTCAACATTTGAAGGTCAAAATAAAGTCATTTAAGCAAATTTTTAGTGCATACAATTGATCATGCAATAACAAAACTCTTGCCTTATTCTTTGAAGCATACATTCCTGTCAAAGTCGTTCAGGCTTGATGTCAAGTTTCTTTTCCATGCAAATGCAGAATTGAATCATCCACAATGGAAAGACCAATAATAACAAAAGGTTCCAAATCGTTTTCTTCCCACTGAGCAACAACTTTGGGCTTCACTTCTTTTGCTTATTTTCTTCTGCTCCAACAATATTTTTGAGCTTCTTCAATGCCAAAATGCTACAAATTTAAACTTCCAAATGACATCCATTAAGTTTTTCAGCATCAAAAAGATCATAGTGAACAACACTTGAGACTTCTATAGAAATACAATGGCTTATAACTTAAAAAACAAGAAGAATTTTTCAGCTAATTTTGAAAAAAATAATCCTTAAAACTTAGATTTGAGAGACGGAGAAAAGATGAAGAAGAGATTATGAACTATTTCAAGCAAAAAAAATCTCAAAATATTGCTGAAATTTACCAGGATTGTTTGTGTATTTAGAGGTTGAATCTGAAGATGTACACAAAAAAGTTGAAGATCTTTGTCAACTTTCCAACACAAAAAAAAAAGCCTAAATCTGATATCATTAAAAGAATTACGCCCATTTCATCAAAACATGTATTTGCATGAATTGAGTAACAGATTTCTACATACAATGAATTTTTTTTTTTTTTTTTAAATTCACAACTATTCAAACAAAGAAAGACCTCATGTAAATACATGAATGAAAACTATGGAGAAAATTGAAGAGAAACTCAATAGGAATATTTTCACCTAAATTTCTTTTCTCCCTTGCTTCCCTTGTGTGATCTCCAAGAAAACACCAACAAAAATGATAAGCCACAAGAACACTTCAGCACTAGAACCATGTAAGAAATTAAAGAGTACATCTTTGAAGCAAGTATGAAATTAAAAAAAAAAATCTCGTGTTGAAAACTTACGCTCAATTGATGAAAATAATTATATAACACATTAATCTTTCAAGAAAAGAGAGAACACTCCAAAATAAAATCCTAAAGACTCCTCAACAAACCATAGATGAAGAATGTGCCACCTATTTATAAGGATGTGAAAGAATATCATGTCGGAAATGGAACTTATTACAATGGAGATGTACAAGAAAAAAGAGAATAATCTTAAATTACATTATTCCTGTCACACACTATGACGAGTCATAATAGTTATGACACTATATGACCTGTAAGTAAAGGCAAGGACACATGGAAGGAGCCATAAGAAGATAAAAACGAATAAAAAATAACTCTAATCTTCGCACCTCATGACCCACATACAAATAATGGGACCCCTCACAAACTTAGGACATTAGAAAAAATACGAGACTTAGAATTAAACATCATTTTTAACAATATTCTACTTTTTTAACCCATGTAGTCATAGGCTGATTAACCATCGCCAGGTCCACAGTTGCATTTCCTCTTTAACAATTTACATCCTTCTCTTTAAATAATGAACCAGCATTCAATCAGTCTAACAAGAAAAAATGAAAGGTCATTCAGTCCATTTAACATGTCATAATAGCTGCCCACACAAGGGCATCTACCTCCAAGTCTTGTATACAAGGAATACGCTAGTCCAAATAACAAGGGAAAGCGTCATCAATGAAATATTCAAGAAGTCATGTGTGCCTAAGTATTTGATATTTGACATAATAAGGCTTGTATCAAATGTGGAATGACAATACAGCAATAGGCTGAAGATGCGATTCAAAGAACCACCTGATCCAACTTATTGCCATATTTTTATACATGGACAAAGGGATGTATCTCCATGATTTTTATCAAATGGAAGCAGAGGAATGGCATACAAGTAGAAAAAATTCTCTTAAGTGATGAAATTAGGTACAAAGGGATATGAAATTTTTCACAAGCAGGAAAACCAAATTCAATTTTGTGATGTGCTTCTATGCAAATATTTGTATAAATGTGTAAACCACAGCAAGACATCAATAAAAAGGAAAGAAGATGTGTTGTGAAAATCCAACCTAGCTGCAACGTTATTGCCAATATTTTCTCCACAGGGGGACTCCATTCTTGTACATGCAACACTTCAGCCAAGTTACCGTTCTCGTAGAAAGGAAAGAAAAACAGGTAGTTTGGTGGCTTTGCATGTGCTCCCAACAGTGTTGCTATGCCAGGATGATCAAGCTTGCTACTTGAGGTAAACAAAGATGGACAGCAAAAAATATGTATTGATTTACTAATGTGAACAATCAGTAAAGTGTACTGCAGGAGGTAAAACAGTTACATATATAGATAGAAAGACATAACTATATTCTTGCCCAGGAATGAAAATATATAAACAAACAAATTAAAAAGAGTAGTTTCTAAATTCAAAAAAAGCCATGATATAGGAATTTAAGTACCAACCATAACATTTGCAATTCTGTATGAAAACGGTCCAGATCTTCTGTAGTAGATAAGATAGGTTTTTTTGCTGCCACTCTCTTGTCTTCCAACCTTGCTTCATAAACAATGCTCTCGCAACCTGAAATCAATGACAAACAGCTAGACAAGATAGGTAAACTGATGTGGAAAGAATTGTTCATGGACGTTTCTGTATTCCTATTTTATTTGCAACCAGAGGGAAATTTTATACATTAAAAAACATTGTGTTGCACACTACATAAGATACACAGCTTGATATGTATTCCTCAAGGCTCATCCATGTTCATGAAAGCTACTCCAGCTTTGCTTATATTTACAAAAAAACTCCATGGAAATTTGAGAAGTGGAGTGTGACTTGCAAAGTAATTGTCAAACAATAGATTATGTGAATCTAAACTGCAAAAAGTTCAATGAAAGACTGTACTGGAATCTTAGTATTATATATTTAACTTGCATCCTATAAACAAATTTGTGAATATGGAGATCATAGACAATCACGAAAGAAGTGAGTGCCTCAATAAAGCAGCAGGGTAGTTATGGTCCATCTATTTTTGTTTGTCTGAAAGACTAGTGAATCTTTACATCTTTAGAAGTTACATTCCAAAAATGCAAATGGAACACAACACAGAATATTAATCAATAATATGAAGAGACAAATATATGGATTAAATGGTGGTCAAGCTGTGTAAGTGCACCTTCAAGATGGATTGTATCAGAGAAAGCAGGAAAGCAATAACCAGCTGACCTACTTTAAATTTCTCAATATCCATTAATTTTTTAAATGTATACCATGAAATCATACTTAAGTGGCTTCTTGGCCCATTTATAAGGGTTTTCCAAATTATGTGGCTCGTTTTGCTTCCAATCATACAATCAGAAGTCATATAAAACAACAAATGAGCTATACAAGTTCCAATTTGATAGCCAATGCATTACATTGATTAGCATTACCTATAAGACTTTTAAAAGGCTTATAGATAAGTAACCAGGGTATGTAACAGACAATGCATCACATTGATTATCATTACCTATAAGACTTTTAATAGGCTTATAGATAAGTCACCAGGATATGGATACAAGCAGTGATGCGATAATTTTTGGCAACCCCAAGATATAATATGATGTGGATACACACATGAAGAGAAAACAAAGACATACAATGATAATCATATTTGGTGTAGAAATTTAAAAAAATACTATATACAAAATGTGAAATATTATTAGATGATAATATCATGGATTGCATAACCAGCGAGTACTTGTCGGTTACTCAAGTACTCACCAGCGAAAACCTATAGCGACTCGCTGCTCAAACTTGCCATTTTTTTTAAACACAAGTTTTTGCCTGCAGACGAGTACTCACCGTGTCCTCACAAGTAATCACAAGTACACAGCGAGTAATCACAAGTACACAGCAAGTACTCGCCTGCAGGCCTGGACGCATCCAGACGCTTACAACACGCGTCCAAGACGCGTAAACACTCAAAAAACACTACAAAAATGTGGAAAAAACAAGGAGATTTGTCTTATAAATTGAAACACCCCGTCATTGCATTCACACAATATTTGGAGCTTTCAAGAGCAAATTGGAAGGAGAATTTAGAATTCAGCATATTAATTTTTTCAGGTTAGTACATGTGTGTTTTTTTTTTTTTTAATAATTTCTTAGCATGTAAATGAATGTTAATTTTATTATAAACATATTTGATAAATGTTCATGCATTCCGTTCAATTTTATGGAATGTTATTTCAATTTATGCATAATTTTTTATATTTTTGTTTAAAAATGTTGTTTTTTAATTGTTATAATTTCCGTTTATCATTATAATTTATTTATTGTACAGATTCACTAAAGAATCGTTCTCAATGTTCTCAATATTTTGTCCTAGCCTCTAGGGTTACATCAAAATGTTTAAAATTAAATTTACAAGTTTACAATGTAAGGTTATATTTTTAAATTTTAAATGTTGTATTTTAGTTTGTGTTAAAAAATATTATTTTTTCTTTTTTTAATATTGTTTTGAACATATTTGCAAGTTATCTGTTAGCAAACAATGGCATCCGCTAGTGCATCAGAGTCAAATTCAGTCAATGATAGGCAAACAACTCCCCCTAATGCTTGGACTGTTGCTTGGAATTATGTCGTGCAGGTTGGATCATCCCAAACGGTTTTAATTTGTTTGTTTTGCTCGAGGAAGATGTCAGGAGGCATCAACCATCTCAAATACCACATTTTATGCATTCCTTCCTGAGATGTCAAGCCTTGTCCCAGTGTCACAGAAAAGGCAAAATGAGAGATGATTGTGGAGCTTCATTGTTGGACAAAAAGAAATTAGAGCGGGAAAGTATGCAAGCAGCCCTAACAACGACCATTGCTCCCACATCAGCAAAGGAAGAAGATAACAGAAATTGTGGGCTCTACTTATGGTCTACACAAGCGTCATAGCACATCTTCATTGAATTTGAGTCAGATACACTCTTTTTTTGTGCCTAGAAACATACTTGGAACACAACCTTCATTGAAAGGTACAAGATGGAACAAGGAGGCACATGCAGAAGCAGATAAAGAATGCACAAGTTTTTGGTAACTCAACAACCTTCCCTTCAACGTGGCAAGGAGCCCATACTAGGAATATTTGGTGACAACATTGACAGTTGCAGAGAAATGGTACAAAGCACCCTCTGCAAAAGACTTAAGTAGGAAGTTTCTCTAGAATGCAGTTGAAGATACAAAAGTAATTGTGAAAGATCAAAAGAGCTTGTGGCGAAAGTTCGAATGCATCATTATTTCCGATGGATGGACCGATGGAAAGAATTGCACCCTCATCAATTTTTTGACAGCTTCAAATGGTGAGCTAGTTTTGATGAAATCCATTGATGCATCTAACAAGATAAAAAATGCAAAAACTTTGAGCATGATGCTCGAGCAGGGAGTTTTAAAGGAGGGCATCGAGAATGTTGTCTAAGTTATCACAGACAATGTAGCAGCATATGTGGTGGCTATGAGACTTCTCAAAAAGAGACATCCATCAATCTTTTGGACCCCTTGCGCAGCTCATTGCCTTGACCTTCTTTTGAAGGACATAGACAAACTTGATTGGGTGCGACCAATTGTAGAAGAAGCTAGAGAAATCACAAAATATATATACAATCACCTTTGAGTTCTCAACTTGGTGAGAGAGCACACCATGGAAAAAGAGCTCGTTCAAACAGGTGTCACCAAGTTTGCAATAAACTTTCTTACATTGCAAAATATTTACAGTTTGTTGACTCTTTTGAAGCAGATGTTTGTGTGTCAAGCATGTGTGGACTCATCATATTCCAAAAAAATTGGAGTCAAAGTTGGGAAGACAGTTTTCAGTGAATCCTTAGAAAAGAGAGCTACAGAGATCGTCAATATAACTTGAAATTTAAATTTAAATTTCAAGTCGTTTCCCTTAGTTTCAATGTTATAAACTTAAATATTTATTTTATTTATAAGTTTTTAACTGTAATTTGTTTGTAACATTGTGGGTGTCAAAGCCTTTGGCGAGGGTTTTGCGATTGGTGGATGGGGAGCAAAACCCAATGGGTTATATTTATGAGGCCATGGATAGGGCCAAATATGCCTTCTAAAACTATTATGGGGGGATCGTGCCAAATTTGATCCCATTTTAGAGTTGATTGATCAGAGGTGGAACAATCAACTCCACCAACCCATCCATGCAGCGGGGGTACTACCTTAACCCCAAGTTTTTATACTTCGATGGCTTCATAAATGCTAGTGGGGAGGTTATGGAAGGGCTCTCAACATGCATTGAGAGTATGACACCTAACGTTGAAGTGAGGAACCTCGTTATTTTAGAGTTGCAAAACTACAAGTAGGCTAGGGGGAGGTTATTTTATTTAACACTAGCTATCCGAGGGAGAGCCACGCAGTCACCAGATAATGAAAATGAAGTTTTTACTTGTACCTTACTATTACAAATATATAATTATTAATTACTTACAAAGATTTAAATATCTTGTTTTGGGTCGTGGTGGGAAGATTGGGGTGGGAATACACATCTTCAAAGGTTAGCCCTCTGCATTTTATCTCAACCTTGTAGCACTTCTGGATGTGAGCACAATTGGAGTTTATTTGACGTCATTCACATGAAGAAGTGCAACAAGTTGAGCCAACGTCTCAATGACCTGGTTTTTGTGCAATACAACTTTCGACTTTGCATAAAAAAATTGGAGAATGCATCAGAGGAGCCTATCGATCTAGATGATATTGATCCCTACAGTGATTGGATTGCATAGGAGGAAGAATCCCCTATGTTCACAGAGGATGAAATTGTTGATTTCGAGAGGCAAGCTATGGAGGGTGCAGTTGCAATAGGAGAGATTGGATTAGAGGACATCCTTGAAGATGAGGCAAAAGTAGAGGTGGAGCCACAAGCACAGGTGCAACCTTCTAGGCAGAGCAAGGCGGGGCAGTCGTGTGGGAGGACTAAACTTTTTCAGTCTCTCTTAGTTTTCCAAAGAGTATGGAAGAGAAAATTATAGATTCTTGTAATTTGTACTTGTAGATTCTTGTATAAGACTATAAATATCATTGTATCAGTTTGTTTTTGACAACTTGACAGTGTCATAGTTGTATTCACATGATTATGCAATTTTGTACTTTATTTGTATCCAAATCTAATAGAAAACACTTTCCCAACATTTTACAGAATCATTTGATCTATTTTGCTTCTGTAATTTCTAAAAGAAATATGTTTTTTGATAAATTTAAGCTTTTTTTTCAATTGTCGATTATTCCTAGTTAATCAACCAGCTCTGTCAGTTACTCTTCAATTACTCAAAAATCCCCCTTGGCAACTACTCGCTCATTATGGTTATGTAATCTATGGATGATATATTATGTATGAATAATGTGGGTCTCAACAAGTCACTACTTATGTGCAACATCTGAAACTAGGTAATACTGACATATGGATCGTTGGTTGTTGCTAACCAAATTGTCAACAATTATCTTGTCTAAAGAAGAAAGTCGAATAAAAGGTAAATGTAGTTTTTAGGTCAATACCAAGCGAGATGACAATTTGGTGTTGAGACACGCCTTGTGGAAGCCTACAAGGGGATTATTTTTCCATTTAGCTTGTATAGTTCAAATTGGGCGTACATGCGCACCCGCCCCCCACTGCCCCTGCCCCCCTCGCCAAATTTGAAATTGTGCCTCCTCTATAGAGTACACATGCATTCATCATTAGGCCCACTTATGTTGTACATAAGCTAAGTATCAACATATGCTAATTTGATTATGAGTCCATTAAGTTAAAGATGGTAATTGTTCATAGAAAGTATAGATATGGCTGATTTGGTTAGACTACTAAGACCCTAATGCAATCATGCTCGAGCACTACAAGGTAGTAATGGTTAATTATCCTAACAATGCCATCGAGTTCATGGGAAGAACTTTGCCCATCACTATATCAACTACTGACTTATAGAGGTGCAATTTGACATTATCTTTCCCCCATTATGAGCCATGATCACCAATCTATGGTTCCAACCAGTTCACTATATTTTTCCCCCACACATTATATTCAAAATGGAAATGTCAACTCAAAAAGGGATCTTACGGAGAGAGCTCTAGATTACTATTCACATCAATCATGTCCTAGGGTTTTCCCCTGTTGTCACTTTGCCACTATTCTATTCAGCTCTATAGGATTTTTCCATATACTTGAATAGTATTTAATAGCCTCTAGCTTGGAAATCCGCCCTTTTGGGTGTTGTTTTCTTATTTAATGGGCTCCCCACAAAAGTTTCCATCGTTGGATGCAGCTCACCCTGGAGGAGCAGCAATGGCGCCGAAAAAATATGCAAGTTTGTAACCAAGGTCTTCCACAAGGTAATGTACCCCCTTCTCAGAATAATCCTCCCAATGTTTTGCATGATTTCCCTGAATTTGATAAAGGGTGTCAATGATTTGAATTGCATACCCTAATTGGATATCTTTTGGGATGTATTCCTACCAAGTCTATGTTAAAAATTTTACTTGGGTGAAGTGGAGTTCCCGACTCAAATGGTGGGAGAGTTTTAACTTGAGATGCTTGAGAGGTAATAGCATTTGTTATTTTGAAAGACTCATCGTTGGTTTTTTGAGGTGGCTCAAATTGTTTCATGTTTCATGCGGTAGTTTTTTCATTTAGCTTGGTCAAAGGCTTCCTCCAACATTGTAGGAGAGAAGGACCTCAATTTGTATTGGATTTGTGGTTTTAGAGCTGCGATGAATAGTTTGAAGATATTTTCTTCACTCAAGTTATAATCATCTTTATGCACCAAGGACTTCCATCTCTTGCTGAAATCATGGGCAGACTCATAAGCTGATTGTTTTGCATTAATAAAGTTTCCTAGGCTTTTTTCAAGAAGGTTGTGTTATTGAAATTATTTCACAAGAGCATTGACTAGATGTTGTAATTTGACAATTGAGTTTGGTGGAACTTGGTAATACCATTCTAACACATTCCTACATAAGGTTTTTTCTAGAGGCTTGGTAGGTTCATAAGTATTGGTTTTGATCCACTCTTTGTAGAGGTTGCCAAATGATCTAAGATGTCAAGTGGGGTCGATGGATTTATCATAGGAGATGGTTAGAGAAACACCTCCAATGTCCATAGAAGCAATGTAAGGAGTTAGAGGTTCACTGTGTAATGTCTGAAGCATTTTGTTGCAAATTGGAGGTTGACAGATAGGATTCCCACTAGCATCCATGAGAGGAGGAGAAGGGCATTTATTAGGTAGACCCCAAAAAAATTGTTGTGGTTGATTTTCCATTATCAAAAAAAGAGTTTGTATTTGGGCCATTTGATTGTCATTTGTAGCTTGCATATGGGCCATTTGAACCAAAACTTCGATGAGCACCTAGGAGCTATCTAATGAAGGATTTTGGCTTGGAATTGGGTTAGGAGTATTGAGAGGTGGGCATTGCTTGATGTCCCCATCATTGATGTTTTAGGGTTGTTTCCAAGGTGGCAAGGGAAATTTCCTAAGAGTTCAATCCTTTGCAAGGGTATAAATACAACCGTTATTTAGATCTTTGATTTTGTAAATTCTATCATGATCTTCTTGATCACCTTATTAAGTGATTTTGACCATATTACATTGAATGGTTGGAGCAAGTTGAGATTGAGAAAAGATGCACCATGAGGTATTACCCACGATGGTGTACATAGTAGGGATAAAGGAGCAATCCATATAAAATCTAAATGGGTTGAGGCTCGTTAGAAAAATCCTAGAAGGTGACATGATTGAGATTGAATGAAAATAAAAGATATATAAGCTTTGAAGCTAAGATGAGAAAATGTGAAAATCAACCAGCGAATGGCGGAGTAGGATTCATGTTAGGCTCACCATAAAATATATAAGTCTACAATAACATCTAATATAAGGATACTCTAAAATAGGAAAAGGTAGAAGACCATTCTAGATCCAACAAACAGAAAACGTTGGTCCATAAAGCAGTTTGGGACTATAGACAATGGTCATGAACAAAAGAAGTTGTATGGGATCTAAAAGGGAAATCTACACATACAATAGCAAGTGAAGATATTTAACTAGATCCAATGTGTCATTAGACACTAAAGTAAGAGAAATAAAAGAAACAACAAGGGTTGGTGCCACTAGGCATAAGCAAGAGCTGTAAAGTTAAAAGTGTCATTAAACATTGAAGCAAGAGTGATAACTAATCTAGGCATGTCATTAGATGTTGAAGCAAGAGTTGTAACTAGTCTACCAATTGCAATATAAAGTAAAGGTGCATCTAGGCATAAGCAAGAGTTGTAAATAAAGAGCATGTACAAGATAGCAATGAACTAATAAGCATGTGTTAATCTATACATGAGATAAACTAATATAATAACACCAACCAAAGTACAAAAGAAAGAGGCCCCTTGGGGATAGGCCAACTAGTCCATGTACACGTTGTTAAGGCATGTCAGTGCTCAGCTTGTTCCACCGAAAAGGAGCATTTCCACAAAACTAGGTTATAGAGGCATCCTCGGTCAATTTCGAACCCTTCACCTCATGGTTTTAAGATGACTTTGGTTATCGATTCCCCGTATCAAAAAAAATACAAAAGAAAGAATATAGGATTAGGGATATTTACCTTGGGTTGATTTATTGATGCATTAATCTCCCCCTTGGCTTGTAGCACTATGTGAGAGATCGTTGTAGATGAAGTCAAGACCTAGTGAATAGAAGAGAGTCCAAGTAGACCCAAGTTGGGGACTCCAAAGACTAGGTATACTTTGTTGGTTTAGCTCCTATCCTGGATATCTTCAAAGACTTTGTGTTGACTTGTCTTCCCTTAGTGTAAGCTCCTTAGCCCTAATTCCTCTTCTTCTTCCTAAGGTGGATTTGTGAGTGCTAGTAGAGCGGATTGAATGTCTTGTCTTTGAGAAATGACAATCAGGAACCTATAAATGCGGATCAAAACCCTAAAAGTCAAAAATAAGATTTAGTTGTCATCAGCCTGGCTGATGACCTACAAAAAATTTCCAACAGATACAGTACATCATTGGCCTAGTCAGTGAAGTTGGCTAAACCGGGGGCACTACAAGACATCACTGATCAGACCAATGACATTAGCTAAAGACATGCAACGGGAAAAAAAGGAGCAAGGGGGGGAACAGGAACCTCAGAGGCCAAGTTATGTTGATGTCATGGTGAAATGAAGGTGATAGTAAGAATGGTAATGCATGACAGAATCTCTCACAAAGTGATCGATGTCAGCGCACCCCGATCTTGGGGTACTCCTTAGGATGTACACTAAGGGAGATTAATGGGCTGACAAGCGTTAGAACAGAAAATTGTTAACGAGAGAAAAAAAGTGTGTACAAATACCACCTCCAACAATGACCAAAATATTTATGCGGGCACCAAGGAAAGGATATGGATTAATAGGGAATGTTGATGCACCTATCAAATGATCCAGCATGCTCGCTCATGAAGAATCTAGTGGCTTGAACCATTTGTCCAAGTGCAAATATTATTGTGGCCTCAATGATTGCATGTGTCCCTTGTTTTTTGGCCCAAGACATCTTGGAAAGTAGTATGTAGTAATGTAAACTTTCAAGAGAAAAAGGCTCTTTTGGATTTAGAATTTTTGTTCGTCTTTGTTAGAGATTTCAACTAGGATTGTAGCTAAGTAATGATGTCAATAATCTTTGAAATGAAATGCACTTGTGTATCTCTTGAAGCATATAATAAAGATGATCTGACTCTCTTTTTATCCTCCATAAGAATTGTGTGTGAATCATTCAGTCTATCAATGTTTTTTGCAGTAATGAATTTCTTACCTTTTGTAATGTCCCTTTCTGGACAAATAAGAACAATCTAGATTTTATAACAAACCCTTATACTAAAACTATTAAATCTTGATTTTTATATTAAAATCCTTGTAGATGAAATTATAGAATTTTGAAAATTTCTCATTTTTACAACAAAATCTGATTTTTGCAACAAACCCTTAAATCTAAAACTATAAAACTCTGATTTTTCTAATAAACAACTGAAAATAGAGATTTTATTGGAACGACAAAGTTCAGTTACAACAAAATATAAAAATTATTTGACACCACTGAACATGAAAGTGGAGAATTTAACCCAGAATCAACTCCTAATGGTGACATCAACCCCCACAATGATGACATCAACCCTAGACATATGACGTCATCCCTAGAAATGTTTCCAGAAGAGTGTCGCTAGCCCTAATATTGATTCCCTAACATAGATCTAAAACTTCCATGCTGACTTGATTATTTGATTTAGATGAACTTTGATATAAATCAGATCTAAAGCACAAATGTAGTCCCTAGATGGAACCACCACACAAAAAACTGATGGTTTTCATCTCCAACTCTTTTCCAATGGAGGGTTTTCATCCTCTGAAGCTCCACAAGAGGGTTTTCATCTTTTGAGGCTGGAAGTTGAAGCAGAATGCTCAAACTCACCTCACAAATAAGTTGGAAAGGTTAAGTGATAAGAGATACTCTCCAAAAGAACCCAATGCCCGTTTTATAATTTTGCTTTCACCTTTTACCGAGGCAACACCCATAAAGCAACGTTCAACTTTTATTTAGTTGTTGACTTGCTTTATTAAAAATATATGATATTTTTAATAAAATAACATAAGTTGCCTTTTTATAACATAAAATTATTTTTGGCCAACTTAAGTTAAATTATTAATTTATTTCCCTTGCATCACCACTTCATCCTTCGGAAAATGGAGAATAGGCTACGGATCTTCTAACTTATTCAATTCAAAAAAGGGGACATGATAGTGCACCCTTCCCAAAATTGTTGCCCTCAAGCAATTGCAAGCTCAACTACTCGAGCTCTCCCCAAATGATTATCTCTATAATACTTGGATCCCAATTCATCTTTGGGAATTTGCAATCCCATGTTCTGAATAAACTTTGCTTCATCAGGTTGTTTGACTGAGAACTAGCATGAAATTGTTCCTCTTGCACTTTTAAAACATTCAGTTTTTGTTGCATGTTACCCATAATGGCCCCTTCTAATATTGCACTCTCATTACCTACATCAAGTGCCTTTTGTTTACAGTTTCTGGTTGCCTTAGAGAATCTGAAACTGAACTGTAAATCAGCACTCATGAAGTTAGAATGACTGCCAAATTCATCTAATTGTACTCGGAATTTACCTCTAATATTGAGTCTTAGTAGTTCTATAGAGTTTGAGGTCTTTATTTTTCTGTCATGGGCACAAATGCCTACTGCAAACTCACTTACAACCATATTAGTTGTCCCTTTTTCTAGGCTTGAATTCCATTTTCTTTGAGAATTTGACAATCCCTATATAATTTTCTCATAAGCAATCACACTCATAGGAACTCCTTTCTTTTGCATTTCTTGGAAAATATCCAAAGAATTCATGGGCTGCCCAGCCTTAGCATAAACTTCCATGAAATATACAAAAGGATGAGAAGTTAGTTTATCTCCAGTGTCAAAGAGCTTTTCCCAATTTTCACATTCATTGGCATCTTTCTTATATGCATTACCACATTGTTTCTGATCATGTTTCAACTCAGCTTTTTGGAAAACTGAAGCTTTGAAATGTCTCAATACACCATCCCATGAACCATGTTGTAGAATGTAACTAATCATTGAATTTGTGAACTCAACACCTATGTCTAATAAAATACTTTTTTCAAGTGCATGCTTATCAATAGAATCATTCTGAAAGTCAACTTGATATGTTTCTTGGATCGGAACATTCCTTTCATTATCTAAACTGACATCATTTGAAGCCTCAGTAAAATGTCTCTCATCCATGGATTTAAGCTTCTCACCTAAACCCATGATGTAGGAATCATTGCATGCCTTGTGTCCACTCCAAGTGCAGAATTCTGAATTTTGAATGTTGAATGTTGAATTCTGAATCATGATGCACAGAATGGTGAAGCTATTTTGTAATATCCCAAACTTTGTGGACTCTCATATACACAACCGAGGGTGGCCAACCTGTATGTAGCTTGGGTTGGAATCAAGGTGTTTACCTTCCTTTGTTGCATTAGAAATTGTTGAGATATCCTCACCACCTTCATCCAAACAATGGACTGCCCCCGTTCTATGAAAAGCTCTCTCCAAGGTAAGGTTAAGTAGTTGATTCCTCTTGGTACATGGGATGGTGAAGCCATCAGCTACAGTCACATTAAAGCCTTTATCATTTTTGCGCTTCAAAAAATCACCTGGATCCCATATGCAAAAACAATTTTGAGGTTAAATCAAAGAATCTATATGCCTTATGCTTTTGTAGTATAATTCAGATCTGCATATAGATTCTTCTTCCAAGTGTGTACAGTGTTGTAATGAAAGATTTCACAAGGAGCTATGACGTTCCCATCAATGTGATTATCATCTTTTGGAGATTCTCATGTGTATCTTGGAAAGGTGAACATACTTGGAACTTGATTCCAAACGTGTGATGTGTTGATCTTCTATGTCCTCTCGCAATCTTGGGAGCAAATGTCTAAACACCACAATACACTTATTCTGAAAAATCTGAATAGCAACATGATGTTTACCTTGCTCATGTAATGTCCCTTTTATGGCAAAATTAGAACCAAAGGGTTTGCCAACAAAACCTAACATAAACACATATAGTTCTGATTTTTTGATTCAAACCCTAAGCAAATAAAAAAATTTAAATTCTGAAAATTCATATTTAGGGCACTAATTCCATATTTTATTATTAAAAATACTTGCCAAAATTCAAGAATATTATAGCCCAATAAAGTATGCTCAAAATTAAATTTATTGATCAAGTGAATGGCTGGAAAATTCAATAAAATACCAACTCAATGTTAAGCCCTTAAACAACAAATTGGGCTTTATTTCGCCTCACAAATGACACATTCAAACCCCAAGAGGGGTCGCTGCCCACACAAATCAATTTGCTGCCTTCTAGGGTTTTCAAACCCAGTTGTTGCCCTCTATAATGATGTGCCACTCCTCCTTAATGCCCTAGACTGCCATATAAACCTGAAAATGGTGTTCAAAACACCTCAACGGATCATTGATGCCCTATGCAACCTCTGAAAATGAGGTTGACCAGCTGAAAGGTAAGAATTTTCATCCTTACTTCAGCCTTCCAATGAAGGTTTTTGTCTTCAACGGATGAAGTCAAGCAAATCGTAATTAAACTTGTGATTTTATTTTATAAGCATAAAATGAGCCTTCAAATGAACCTCTTTTTTCCCTTTTATATTATTTTCTCCAATATACTTTCTAAATTATGGACCAACTTATATCAAATTAGATAAGTCCTTATCTTTATTATGTTGAGCATAGTCATTGATGTTTGGTTGTCATTGTTGTCAATGAGAGCATGTTGTACTAATGCATTAATGACAAAGTGCTCAAATTGATGGTTTGGAGAGATATGGCTCATTTGCAGATCTGTAGAGGCATCCATAGATGTCTTGGTGAAGTTTTGGGGTGTCACTTGATCATCTAGAATGAGAAACAAGCATCTTATAGCTTAAAAGAAGCCAGACTGTCACTGCACGTCATGCAGATATGAATGAACCAACAAGTTTGTGCATTTATTTCTGGTGCTTAGAAAGTCAACTGAGGTCAAAGGATTTCATGGAGATGTCTATAGTGTCAAGAAGGCCCCCTAAAAATATGGACTCTTGAAGTGTTTTCTAGCTCAAGTTATAAACCTTCAAAGTTGCACTTGCAGACTGTGATGGGCCAGAGACCGTCAAGTTTAACTACGTCAAAGTCTGAGGTCAGTTTGTATACTGCATCCGATTAAGTGTCTTTTATCATCTTTTTGCAATGTGTAAGTGTTGTTGAATGCATCATAGTGTGCTTACCTATCATAATGATAGGGTTTCCCAAGAAATAAACCACAACAATACATAGAGGTCACATCATAGGTGACCCTTATCCACAAATTTTGGACCAAATGCAAATTAAATTGCGCAAGTGTGCATGATCAGTGACAATGAACCACTATCCTTCCATCCAAGTGAATAGAATACGAATGAAGATGTCAGTCCGTTGGTAAGTGCACTTTCTTGACAAGGCTCTTTGCAATCAAATTCTTCTACGAGCCATTGTCAATAATACAATCGGCTGAAAAGTCATGTGTGATGTGAGCTCTTGTGTCAAACAAACTATCACAACTCCCTTGCACGTTATAGTGATGCATTAAGGTGACTTTATTCACACCCTTGAGTTTATCATATGTTTTGTCATCACCCACAGCTTTGATAAGAATGAAATGCATTTCATCATCGATAAGAATTATGATTATAGTCTTCTTTAACCGAAAACATTCAAATCACTCATGTCCTCTTCTCTTACAAAATGTATAATACTTGTCATTTTTCTTATGTTCTGAATGGGAATGAGAATGAGAAGAGCTAGAATAAGAAAAAGAATTTGTATGATAAAAAGACCTACGTTCCATGAAAGAAGCATTTGAATGTTGATGTTGTGATGACTAAATAGTCGGTCTGATCTCAGAGGAAGTTGAGGAAGGAGACAGAGAAAAACAAATTGGGCAACATGTTTCTCTTCTCTGCCAATTTGTTGGGTTGAGTGTTGCATCCAAGCTCTCGAACAGAGTGTATGTCAACTCTCTAAATAAATGAGCCAAAAGCCCACTTTTGAACTTCAATATCAGGGTGTCAGCATCATCACGCACTTTGAGCATGATGCATCGAGTGCACTGAAAAATGTAGTCCTATACAACCACAGGCACCCTAGCATAATTTGAGCCACTTAATGGCCATGAACTCTTCATAAGTAGAAGGGAAGAAAGCCTTCTTCAAAGCCTCTGTCAATTGATCCCGAGTGGTTATGCGATTTTTGATAAGCCCGTCACACAGTGATCAAGGGCTTACAACACCTAAAATTTTCAATTTCACAAATGAAAATTTATCATGCGTAGGAACTGCACCGTACGCGAACCACGATTCCAAATCCAAAATCCAACTAGCCAGGACCTTGTGGTCGCGTGAGCCATCATAGATTTTGAAATTGCATTCGCTGATGCATGAGGCAGTTGTAGTCAACGATGCTCTAGTTGCTCAATTCGCAACACAATGATCTCATTGACTTTATCAACCCACATCGAGACCACATTTTCGAGCTCAACCATATGGTCTTGACCTGTCAAGTTTAGCATTGAACGGGTGAAAGCCATAAGGTGTAGAAGTTTGTCAATTTGCAAACAAAAGGCAAGTGTTTATCAGGTTGTTGGGCTCTACCAAAAATGCATCCTGTTACAATTCAATGTTGTAAACATGTGTTACATGCCCCTGTTTAGAAAAAATGTATAGCCTCCTTGAGAAAATTTTGAACCGCCCTTGGGAAAATTTTGTATTTTCCCTTATTTTATAAAAAATTTGCCCCATTTGAAAAGATTTTGCCCCTAGAAAAAAATTGGTCCCTTCTAGAGAATTAAGTTGACCCCTCTTTTACAAAGGCATGGCCTCTTTACAATAGTTTTGAGTCCCTCCTTACCAAATTAAATTAAAAGCTCCTCACAAAAATTTAAATGCCTCTTGACCAAAATTTGAATGCTCTTTTTTATAATTATTATGTCTCCCACGACAAAAATACCCCTTTAGTAAAATTGTGTCCCTTACAAAAATGTGTCCCTTTTTTACAATAAAATTGTGTCCACCCTCGATATAATTTATGCCCGCTTATACACTTTCATAAATAATTTTTAATTACAATTTTAAACAAAACTGTTAATGAATAAAAGTTTAAACATTATAACTAAATGTAACAAAGGTTATAAAAAAATAATGCGAAAAAGGATGTTTGTTACTGTTGGTCAATTTTGGCCTACATATAAAAACTCGTCCGGATGGATCAATTCTGGAAGTCCTGGCATGGTTTGATCAAGATGAACAGAGTTCCTAATGAAGCGGATGATCAAAAAATGACTTGCACAAGTCTAAAGAGACTAGACCGTCACAGCACGTCATGCAAAAACAAACAAATCAGTCTGGTTACACATTTGATAGATGCACTTGACAAGTCAACCATGGTCAAAGAGTTGCATGGACATGGTGTTTTCTATGCCTTGAACATTCTCTGCAAATTTCATGTCTTGATGAGTTGTCTATCTCAAGATCTAAGTCCTCAAAGTACAAGCAAAATAAAACATGTGCAGGGACGTGAAGTTAAAGTTGTGGCAAATAGCCGTTTGAATTCAAATGTTCCAAGGATGAACACGTCGCTGACAAGTGGCAAGATCTCGGGTGCCCATGCAAAGATCTAACGGCGCGCAACAACTGACAAAGCCAGTGGGTCCAAGAAGATCGACGGTGTGCGATCCATCATGCAAAAGCAAATGAATGGCAAGCGAGAAGTCAACAAATCAGTGAATCTCAAAGACAAATGCGCAGTTGCCACGTGTCACGACCGCGATAACTGCCAGATAAATCAATGGAGCACGTTCAAGCCGTGCAAAAGCAAATCGAAAGTGCGTGTAAGGTCAAAGAGTCAATGTTCCTGAGATGAATGCGAGGCCACCACGCGACATGTGCATGGAACCAAACGAGGCTAACAACAAGATCCTGAGAACGAATGCAGAGCTAACAAATGTCATAATCTGGAAGGCCCGATTCAAGATCAATGGCCGACATTAAAAGTCAAACCCAAGAGACTTCAATAGAGAACAAATGTGACCTAAGGTCGAACCAAGGCAAATATCTCAAAGGACGCCATTGAAGCTCAGTTGAGACCTCTGTTGGAGGATCCAATGCACGCAGACTCGGTTTTCTTATGGTTTCAACGTCGTTTCATGAATGGAGATCCTCGTGTGCAGTGGCTTCTCAATTCCCATAAGGTTTGAAGGCAGAATTGGTCTATTTAGACCTAATAATAGTCCAGAACAAGACTACGCAACCTATGGATCTTCATCGACATATTAACTATAAGAAAACCAATAAATTGGATTGGTTTTCAATCTATAGTAGAACCTATGCTCAGATTTTAAAGTAAGGGCAGATATGTGATTATAGAGAAATGTCTCATCTATCGACATAGTGATAGCTTTGACAAACATGTACTTGCAGCCACTTAAACAGACTTAGGCATGGCTCTGTCAAGTCCATGGATATGAAGACTTTGTCCTTATAATGAAAGCAAGTGGAGATGGCATAGAAGATCAAAGCAAAGGGATTTGGGATTGGAGAGCACAGTAGAGCATTTATTTCTTTTCAAAGCTTTTTAGTCCTAATTGGATCAAAGATGGTTCAAAAATCAAGAAGGATGGCAGCTCAATTAATGATCTCAGATGGCGTGCTCCCCCTCTCTCTCCTTTCTCCTATATCTCTTATTTTTTTCCATTTGTAACAACTCTCTTTCACTTTTGATAAGAAATTCTCTCAATTTTAGAAGAATAAAGACTCTCATTTGATAAAGCTAGACACTGTCAAAATTTGTAAGAACTACCTCTTGATGCAATAAAGACCTTTACTTATCTCTTGCATTTGATTAGTGTTTAGTAAGCTTGTGCATGATGGCCTTGTGAAGGAGATTCTTCCATATCCATTGTCCTTCTTGCTTACCTTTTTTAAGGTGTTTTCAAGTTAGTTGCAAGTCTGAATCAATGTTCTTTCTGCCATTGATGTGAGCTCGGTGTGAGTCTTAGAACTCCTCTTTGTTTTCATCCATTGCTACTTGAACCTAGTTTATGAAATACTTACATAGTTAGCTAGATTATGAGATTGTGTGAGCTGGTATTGTCTTATGCTGATCTAGCATGGGTTCAAGCATATGAGAGCCTCATTTAAATTTGGTGCATCACCTGGTTAACTTTTTTAGGAGCCCTTTTCCCCTTTCTAACCCTTTTCCCTCTGACAACATTAATTTAGGTGATTCATCAAAAGGACGTCGACCTTCTCCGGAGGTTCAACCCCACCATAAGATACCCAAACCCTGGGGTTGTTCCCATACTGTGACTAGGAGTGGGGGAGCCTGAATAACTCCACAAGTGTGCAATCTCACGTCATAACAGTTTCTGACGTGCTCGGTGGGACACAGTTCAAAAAATATTGGTCAAAGTTTGATGATGGTTTAATCAATTTGCAGCAATTATAGCTTCCAAGCAACAGCTTCTAGTGACTCCAAAAGAAGATCCAACATTCCAGTAGCAAAGCAGTGACTACATCTCATGGCAAAGGTGACTACAAGGTCAGCTTATAGAGGTATTCCCTTTGAATTCATTAAATTGCCTTTGAACTCGACAAAAAGATTAAGATTTGCTAACACACCCTTATAAAGGCAACTTTGTTCCTCAATCAATTTCAAGGCCTACCCCTGCAAAAATTTTGTTAAACGCTCTCATAGCCATGGTAACCCCTAGAGCTTTTGTAGCTTTTAATCGCCAAAGTCCTCTGGACCTCCCTCAATATGATTCTATTCCAGTAGCAGCTCTTAAAAGTGTCCCTATTTTACTAAAGACCAAGCTACAACCCCTTCTGAACACCTCATGGATATAGCCAACTTCTGCAACATTCATGATATCAATGAGGAAACTATGGCAATTAGGTTATTAGCCATCTATTTCAAAGGTAAAGTCTTAGACTGGTATAGAAGCCTTGCTGCTAATTCCATTGCCACATGGGATCAGTTAGGAGATGCACTATGTCACTTGCTGAGCAATTAACCACAATTCAAAGAGCCTCTCATGAAGTTATGCAAGACTTCAATACGAGGTTCCAAAAGACTTGGGACAGAATCCCAATCTCTATTAGGCCTACCTCTAACTTTGTCTTTCTTTACTATTTGAAGGCCCTAAACAATGGCATTGCAGTAATGATCCAGTCCATGGGAGGAAACACATTGCCAGATGCATATAAGATGGCAATCAAAGCAAAAAATTGTCTAGCGCAGACTGACAAGTTTACACCTAGACCACCAATGCCTTTGTTCCCTGACATTAGACCACCCCCTGTTTTTATTCATCCCCTTGCTATCATTCCTCCTGTGCCTACAATTGTTGCTATACCCTCACCTGAGCAAGAAAAGGCTTCCACTAGTCAATCTAGTAATTCCCAGGAACAAAAGAACTTTCAAGAGCTTAAAAGCATGTCCAAATCGTTGGGAAACGAATTAGTGAATGTTAAGAGGCAGCAAGCTTTCAATAGGCCTTACCAAGCCTTATATCAGCTTTAGCAGCAAGCTTATCAAGCAAATAGGCCACCCTATTAAAGAAGCTTCCAAAGCCAAGGCCAAGGTCAAAACCAAGGACAAGGGCAACCTAACTATGTTAGGCAAAGCAACTATAATCCAAATGTTGCAAGCACTTCCAGCATTTTGATCCCCATCCAAAATAATGTTGTTCAAGAAGCAGAGGGTACCATGCCTTGGAATCAGTGTTTTGGGCAATCCATTGTTCTAACCATTGATTTCTCAAGCTTTCAATGATCAATGGCAGCAGGCTACCAATTATGGGTACAATCAAGCTCTTATGGCTCAGAACACAGAGGTACCCATGATGACAAAACCAGAAGAGCCTCAACAAGGTCAAAGCCCTAATCAAGGACCAAGCCAGTTGGGTGCTACAATGGTGAATTATGAGCAAGAAGAGTGTTATGAACTCAATCAGCAGGCTAGTTCTAGCCCGGCATACATCCCAGTAGCAGCAAATACAAGGTTCAAAAGAAGGAACATGGATGGTAATCAGGAAGTAGTCAAAGAGCTTCCTACCATTACTCCAATATCAAAGCCAAATGACCCTATTGTTGTTGTAAAAGTTCTAGCAGCTTTAAAGAATCAAAATCCAGGGAATGTCTTTGTTCCCCAAGACTCACAAATTCAAAGTACAGTTATGGCTCCCAAAGCACAACCAAAGGTTGATGGTATACCCATCAACATTGTGGAACAGATGAAAAAGTCCAATGTGAGCATTCCAATGTGGGACATGCTCTCCATCCCTGGATAGATGGACATCCTTCAGGAAGGATTATCAAAGATCAAAGTTCCTGAGAAGGAACCAAGCAAAGAAAATGCAATTCTCACCAATGCAGCCAAAGGACCTAGTGAAGAGCAATCAAGTAAGGTGGTCAAACCTCCTCCCTTCTACATTTCAATAATCATTGGTGACTCTTTAGTGCACAATTGCTCGGTAGACAGTGGAGCTAACACCTCAATAATGCCAAAGTCTATCGCAAACTAACTTGGTCTAAAATATGAGCCCCGGTCTAAAAGAGTTCTACAACTTGATGGTTGTTCTACCAAGACATATGGCATCATCAGAGATCTCAACTTGACCCGGCATGCTTGTCCTAGTGTCTCAGTGGTTCAAGATGTATTCATCCTTGATGTGCCTCCTCGTTTTGCACAATGCTTATCCAAAGAATTCACAGCAAAGATTGAAGGATATCTAGCAGCAAACTGGTCATACATGGCATTCAGAACAAGATATGGGACCAAAGTGTCAATCAAGGTTGAGCCCATTGCATAATTCCACATTGAACCTTATGGGCCAGATAGCATAAACTTCAAATGCACCATCCTTGATGAGGATGAATTCACAATTGGTCAAGAATTAAACACTCATCCTGAGGAGATACCAAATATGTTCTTGGATGAGCTATGGAATGAACATCAGTCAATTGACCCATTGCAAGGGGTTGAAGAAAGAGACTCGGGTGTCTACTGCCTACATGAAGAGTATCAGTCCATGCCATCCCTCATTGGACCTCAAGAAGATCCTAGTGGCTTATGAAAATTGTTCTTTGATGGTTCAAGGAGCAAACATGGCGTGGGTGCAGGTGCAATGCTAGTATCCCCCTCCAATGACAAGTATTTCTCTTCTTACAGGTTTCAATTCAGTTGCTCTTGCAATGCAGCAGAGTATGAGGGCCTTATCCATGGCCTTCAATGGGCTAATAAGAGAGAAATCAAGCAATTGCAAGTTTATGGATACAATGAATTGATAGTACACCAAGTTAGGGGCCAGAATATCACCAAAAATCCCTTGATGAAGTCTTACAAACATAGAGTGTGGGACCTAATTGAGAATTTTGAGGCTTTCAAAATCCAAGCAATGCCAAGGAACCAAAATGGGCATGCTTATAGGTTGGTAGCTGTGGAAGCTCAATTTGATATGCCAAATGAGTTAAAAAAGACCAAGGTACAGCCACATGTCAAAGTGGTGGTAAGACCATCAATGCCACAAAATGAAACTCATTGGCAGGTTTTTGAGAATGAGAAACAAACTGCTTGTTTCTTACAGCAAGAAGCAGAGTTCTTAATAAACCAAGAAAAGTTTCAACATCAGTATGAGGAGCAAATTGTTCAGTTGAGATTTAACAAGCTTCCTAAAGGGCTTGTCACCCGTGAAGGTCTTTTCCATAAGGGAGATCATATGAAAAAAGACAAAGCAGTGATGTCAACAAGTGAAGACAACTATGAAACAGTCCTTATCTTCAAAGACAAGCTCCTCAAGCTTGAAAAGGTAAACACTAACGCTGAAAGACATGTTTTCATAGAACTTTGTAAAGAATATGCAGACATCTTTGCTTGGAAATATAGTGCCCTAAGAGGCTTTGATCCCAAGTTGGCCCAACACATTATAGAACTAACGGTTAATGCCAAGCCTGTTAGGCAAAAGCAGAGGCCTATAGACCCCAAAATTGAAGAGCTTATGAGGAAAGAATTGACCTAATTAATTGAATCCAATATCATCTTTCCCATTAAGCATTCCTCATGGGTAGCCAATTTGGTACCTGTGAGGAAGAAGAGTGAGGAAATTAGATTGTGTGTTGACTTTAAGGATCTGAATAGGGTCTCTTTGAAGGATCACTACCAGGTAGTTGTTGGTTTAGAACATTATTCTCTTTTGGATGGGTATTCAAGATACAACCAGGTGCCGATAAGAGAAGAAGATCAATATAAGGCTGTTTTCACCACAACGTGGGGCACATATGCTTACCAAAAGATGTCTTTTGGATTGTCAAATGTTGGGGTCACTTTCCAAAGAGCTATGGACATAGCTTTCCAAGGGTTGTTGAATCAGATGGTACTAGTTTACTTGGATGACATCAGAGTTTTCTCCAAGAAGGCTGGTGAAAATTTAGATCATCTAAGGTTGATCTTTGAAAGATGCAGAAAGTATAGGATCTCTTTAAATCCTAAGAAATGTGTGTTTGTTGTTCATGATGGCAAACTTTTGGGTCACATTGTGTCAAAGGACTATCCATTGATCATGACTAAAAAAGTGTCATCTTAGAGCTATCTCTACCTAAGCACAAAAAAGGAATCCAAAGCTTCCTCGGAAAAATAAACTTTGTAAGAAGGTTTAAACCTAGTTTTGCAAACCTAGTCAAACCCATCACCACCATGCTGAAGAAAAGCCAAGTGTTTGCTTGGTCAAATGAAGGTAGAGCAGCATTTGAGGCCATCAAGCAAGCCATTGCCCAAGCACCCTCACTCATAAATCATGATTTCTCAAAGGATTTCATATTGTACACCTTTACCAACGTTGACAACATATCAACTATGCTGATGCAGAAGAATCGTGAAGGACTTGAGCAACCAATTGCCTTTTTTAGTCAAGGGCTAGAGGGATATGAGGTAAAGTACACTTTTATAGAAAAGCAAGTTCTTGCAGCTTTGAGAAGCCTCAAAAAGTTCAAGTCAATGCTTTCCAATAGCAAGGTTTATCTTATGATGTCTCCACCTGGAGTCAGAGACTTCCTCAATAAAGATTTGAATGAGAAAAGAGCAGACTGGATTACCAAAGTCAAGGAGTATGATGTGGAGATTAAGGTCACTAAGCTGGTAAGAGGCAAAAGCTTGTGTGAACATATGGTGGATGACCTTCAAGAAAACAAAGAAATTTTTTTGGTGACATAAGACAACTCACAAATAGATGCACCTCCACTTCATAATAGCTAGCTCCAAGACATGACACATTTTTTTATGACAGGAGAATGCCCTCAAGGTTTGGACAGAGCAAAAAAAAGGTATTTCAAACTTCAGTCCATACCTTATGCATTGGTTAATGGGATTTAGAAGGGACCTCAATGGAGTACTGCTTAGGTGCATTGATGACAATCAAGTGACAAAGCTCTTGGAGCAGTTTCATGATGGACCTATAGGAGGCCATTTTGCTCAAAACAACAGCAGCAAATATAATGAAGGTTGGTTATTACTGGGCTTGCCTTTTCAAGGATGTGTATGCATGGGTCAAAAGTGTGCTCTATTTGCAGGCAAACAAAGATTAATAATGCTTCCACTCAACCCAATCCAGGTGGAGCAACCCTTCAAACAATGGGGTTGGGTTTCATAGGAATAATAAATCCACCTTCAAGTGCAAGACATAAATGGGTGCTCACTACAACTGACTACTTCACCAGATGGGTGGAAGCAATTGCCTTGAAAGAAGCCAATGAAACAGCAGTATTGGACTTCTATGACAGCATAGTGACCAGGTTTGGTGTTCTAGCTACTATAATTTCAGATAATGTCTTCGTTGTTATCACTCTGGAGTGCACCCTGTTTGAAGATGTGCAAAGTACAACTTTTCTCCAGTTGATACAATGGGAACTCCTCAGAGGGTGGGTGCCTCTGTGTTGAGAAGAACCTCCAGAAATGGTTGGTTCCCTTATGATTTTGCAATTAAACCTGAAACTGTGATTTTTGGGGTGAAAAGAGTAAGGGTAAACTTTGAAAGAAAATCTAAGGGGGGTGATAAACTTGAATTGATTAGATCCTTTGAAGTTACTGAAATCAATGCACACATAACCAAAATGCAATTTATATTATGTCCCTAAGCAAAAGTGTTTCAGAGGAAGGGTTGAAAACTTCTTCAAATGACCTGCAAAAAGGGTGAGATAGAGAAAGATAGGTGAGGAAAGGACCTGCAAAAGGAAAAAATTCTCTTATATGCTGATGCACAATCAAATACACACTATGCTGCTGTCAAAAATCAGATTCAAAAAAATAAACTCCTTATTGATCACTGGTCCAACTTACAATTTTTTTTTAAAACTTCAGGGCCCTTCTCTATGGCTCGATTTAGCCAATAAATAGGCTTTGAAAAATAGTTTAAATCAATCTAAGTGTAGTCCAAAAAAGGGAAAAGGTCAGTCTTAGTTAACTCAAGACCTCACCTCTTTTACAATGCTTTGAATATTCAATAAAATTATTCTCCTTTACAAAAATCTGCATGCTTCTCCAAACTTTGGCATAGAATATAGATAATGGAGCCAAGTTTGGAAAATGATTCTTAAAATAAACAAAACTCTCCAAGAAAACTCCAAATATGCATGACCAAGATAGCATGGAAGTGGGCGAAGGAACTCAGGATTGACCAATCAACTTCTCCTTTGCATGAAATGTTACGCAAAAAGCCAATAGATGAACTCCTCACGAACTGCTGAAACATTTAGAACGTTTGGACGCATGAGAGAAGCATGTGGCACGGTGAAACAATCAACAGCAGTTTTGACCAGTCTAATAACATGTTTGCATAGATAAGAATCTATTTTTGACCTTTTCCATTTACAGCGTTTAATCCCTGTGCATGTATATTCTTTGTCTTGCTTGCTTCCCTGCCTTATAATCTCGGACTTCTTTATTTATGACTTTTTCGACTGTGTGTGCTCCTTGTTTATCCAGACAAAAGTCTATGCCTTTCATTGTTCATTCTCTCGGATTTTCCTGTGTATTTCTTCGGCAATTTTCCCCTTGGTTTTCTACACAGTCAAATCCTTTAGAAATTCTTCAAAATTATTTCTTTCAAGTTTATTTGCACAGTTAAATTTTTTGGATCTTTTCCCTGTCTAATGCTTTATATCAGGGTTATTTGTCTCGGGATTTACTTAGCAATTTTCCCGCAGATTTATCTTTCGAAAGAATTCTTTTGGACATGTCTGAAAGAATTCTTTCGGACTTTTGTTTATTTCCTTTTCTCCTTCGACTTTTCCTCAGACTTTTTGATTTCAATTTTCCCGAAGGAATCCTTCGGACAAAAAGTCCGAAGGAATTCCTTCTTCATTTTCTTTCCTTTGCCTTGTTTATAATTTCTTCGAACTTTTTGAAGGGCACCCGGGCTTTTTGAAAGGACCTTCCCGAAGAGCTGTTGCCCATCAGGCTTTTGGAAAGAGTCCTTTGTAATTTTTCCTCCAAAGAACTGCCCCTTTGAATTTTTTCGGATTTATTGTCAAGCACCTTGGTTTTTGTAAACCCCACGGCAACTTTTCCAAAGGTATTCCTTCGGACAAAATTTCCAAAGGAATCCTTCGGACCTTTTGTCTCTTTACATTTTCCCGCAATGTATCTTCCCGAAGGGCAGGTACCCTTAGGGGTTTTTGAAGGAGTCCTTTACCCGCTTGAAATGATCCTTCTAATTGTCCCGAAGTATATATTCCCGAAGGACAGGTGCCCTTCGGGACTTTTGAAAACATCCCTTCACTTTTTCCTTCATACAAAAAGTCCGAAGGAACAATCTGTCTTAGTCCAATTGCAAAGACTTCCATTTATGAAATGACCCTTCCGAAGGGCAGGTGCCCTTCAAAAATCTTGTGACCCCTGTTCCTTAAAAAAAGCCCTTCGGACTTGTGCAATTGGTCCTTCGGATAGCCAAGTGACTTTTTCGAACTTTGAAGATGTCATTTTTTTGAAGGGTAGTGTGAACCTTCCCAAAGGGGTACATACCCTTTGGGATCCCTGGAATGTACCTTTCCCTTTGTAATTTTCTTGGCTTTATTGCAAAGTACCCGAATTTTTTGTAAATCCCTTGAAATCCTCTATCCCATGACTAGAAAAAACCCAAGAAAATAAACATATGCATGATGTTGCCTTTAACTCCGTGCTTCCAATGAAAGTGAACAAGAGATGTGGCCTTTGAACTTGTTGTAGGTGTCTTTCCCTTGAACGGACTGCATGCTCTATATGGTGGCTATAGGTCTTCACCCAACTTTTCTTAATACCTTTGTTGTAAGTACATTCATGCTTTTAGACCACAGATTGACCAGCTGAAAAGGGGGTTAGACCGTTGTAGGAAAGTTTAAAATAATAGGGGTAATAACTTGGCTTTGACAAGCCAAATTACTAATATTCGCATTTGTGAGCATGAAGACAAGTGAATGGGCACTTAAGTTGGGCATCTACTTCAGTACATCCTCCAATTACTACCCCCAAGGCAATGGACTGGTAGAGGCCACAAACAAGAACTTGATAAGGATTATCAAGAGGATCATGGAAGAGACTCAAAGAGTGTGGCATACAAAGCTAAGGACAACTTTGTGGGCTGACAAAGTGACTCTCAAAGCTACCATTGACAATTCTCCATATGTCCTCGTATATGGAAGGAAAGCCAAATTGCCCATTTCTCTTGAACTGCCTGCATTAGAGTTAGCCCATCAACGTGAGTTAATGGAGAGTGAGCCTATGAACGTGAAAATGATAGAGCTCACGGAGCTTGAAGAAATAACGGACCTTGCAATGAAGACATTAGAGTCACACCAAGCTCAAGTCAAAAAAGCCTTTGACAAGAGAGCCACAACAAAGGACTTCAAGGAAGGGAACCTAGTCCTCAAATGGGACTCAAATAAGGCCAAGCCAGGCAAGCATACCAAGTTTGACAGCTTGTGGAGTGGTCCTTATTTCATACATGGATGCAAACAGCATAATGCTTTTTAGCTTGTCCAATTGGATGGAGAGGTATTACAATCCCAGTCAATGTCATTCATTTAAAGCCTTATTATTAGAAGAATTTACAACTGTTGTATGATATTGTAACATATTAGAGTAGTTTTCTATGCTTTTCTCTAAGTGCCATGTGCACATTTCCTTTCAGTTTTGTGTTTCCCTTTCAATAAGTCCCTGGGGCACAGTCATTTGTTTTGCTCTTTTTTCCCTTTTGCTTCAAGAAGTTTCAAAAAGGGTCACCCTTGAGTCAGTTTCACATCAGTTGAGAGGAAAGACTATGACTCCATGTACCCAATGGATCAGTAAAAGCAACCAGTCTATTGCATAGCAAGCATGCAACCCCAGGATGTCACCAGAAATGTTGGCCAAGTTTGGCCTACATATAGAAACTCCCCTGGATGGATCAGTTTTGGAAGTCCTTGCATGGTTTGATCAAGATGAACAGAGTTCTTGATGAAGCGGATGATCAAAAAAACACTTGCACACGTCTAGAGAGACCAGACCGTCACATCACATCATGCAGAAACAAACAAATCAGTTTGGTTACACATTTGATAGATGCACTTGAAAAGTCAACTAGGGTCAAAGAGTTGCATGGATATGATGTTTTCCATGCCTTGAACAGTGTCTGCAAATTTCATGTCTTGATGAGTTGTCTATCTCAAGATCTAAGTCCTCAAAGTTGAACAAGCAGAATGAAACATGTGTGGGAATGTCAAGTTAACGCTGCGGCAAATAGCCGTTTGAATTCAAATGTTCCAAAGATGAACGCGCCGCTGACAAGTGGCAAGATCTCAGATGCCCATACGAAGATCTAACGGTGCACGATGACTAACAAAGCCAATGGGTCCAAGTAGATCGACGGTGCACGTAAGGTCAACGAGTCAATGTCCCTGAGGATGAACGCGAGGCCACCACGTGGCGCAAGCACGAAACTAGACGAGGCTGACAGCAGAATCCTGAGAACGAATGCAGTGTTGACAAATGTCATAATTTGGAAGGCCCGATTCAAGATCAATGGCCGACATCAAAATTCGAAGCCACGAGACTTCAATAGAGAACAAATGCGACCTAAGGTCGAACCAGGGCAAATATCTCAAAGAACGCCATTGAAGCTCAGTCGAGACCTCTATTGGAGGATCCAATGCATGCAACTCAGTTTTCTTATGGTTTCAACGTCATTTCATGAAGGGAGATCCTCGTGTGCAGTGGCTTCTCGATTCCCACAAGGTCTAGAGGCAAAATAGGTCTATTTAGACCTAATAATAGTCCAAAACAAGACTACGCAACCTATGGATTTTCATCAACATATCAACTATAAGAAAACCAATAAATTGGATTGTTTTTCAATCTATAGTAAGACCTATGCTCAGATTTTAAAGTAGGGGCAGATATGTGTTATGGAGAAATGTCTCATCTATAGACATAGTCATAGCTTCGACAAACAGGTACTTGCAGCCGCTTCAGCAAACTTAGGCATGGCTCTATCAAGTCCATGGATATGGGGACTTTGTCCTCATAATGAAAGCAAATGGAGATGGCGTAGAAGATCAAAGCAAAAGGTTTCGGGGATTGAAGAGTACAATGGAGCATTTATTTCTTCTCAGAGCCTTTTAGTCCTAATTGGATCAAAGATGATTCAGGAATCAAGAAGGATGGCAGCTCAATAAATGATCTCGGATTGCGTGCTCCCCCTCTCTCTCCCCTTTCTCCTATATCTCTTATTTTTTTCCATTTGTAAAAATTCTCTCTCACTTTTTATAAGAAATTCTCTCTCAACTCTGGAAGAGCAAAGACTCTCATTTGATAAAGATAGACCCTGTCAAAATTCGTAAGAACTACCTCTTGATGCAATAAAGACTTTCTTTACCTATCTCTTGCCTTTGATTAGTGTTTAGTAAGCTTGTGCATGATGGCCCTGTGAAGGAAATTCTTCCATATCCATTGTCCTTCTTGCTTACCTCTTTTAAGGTGTTTCAATTTAGTTGCAGGTCTGAATTAGTGTTCTTTCTACCATTGATGTGAGCTCGGTATGAGTCTTAGAACACCTCTTTGTTTTCATTCATTGCTTCCTGAACCTAGTTTATAAAATACTTATGCAGTTAGCTAGAATATGAGATTGTGTGAGCTAGGATATAATCAGAAGCGAGGATTCAATGAGGGAGATAGCTATGAATAGTAATCATACTCCTCATACTCGAGAGCAAATAGCTGTTAAAATGGATGCATATTATGTTTTATCAAGTGGTGCCACAGTCAATCGTGATGCAAGTATCAATTTCATCTATAAGTACTTTGCAAAATGATCCGGAGATACCTATTATTCACCTAAACCTGAATTTATTCCTCGAAAAGTGGAGGGTGAAGACAGCTTGTATGAATGTATATTGACATTGACACCTAATGCACCTTTCCAATAGGTAATTAGTCCACCGAGTGGAAAACTTCTTTATGCAAAGCAACTCACATGCTTGGAGGCATGCAAAAGGTTGCATAAAGTTGGAGCTCTTGATGAATATCTTCATGGACTTACAGAAGTGCTGCCAGAAGAGGAAGAAATCAGGAATTCACACAGCAAAATAACCACAGATGCAGGTACTACAAAAAGGAAGGAATTGCATTTTACTACTAGACCATATGGTTTGTTTGATAGATGGGGTGAAAGAGAGAATGGGGTAACCTTGCAAGTCTGCAAACTGTTTTTTATATCAGAATGTAATGATGAGAAAACATACGCAAACTTTTCCCTTTCAATCAAAGAGGTACTGGATGATGATGTTGCAAATGCAGAGATAGATCTGATTAACTGCAAATAGAGTTGTCAAACCAAAAATTTTGCAATGTGGAGAGGTGGAATTGGGCCCTGGTCAGCTGAGGGATGCAAAGGCTTTTCAAGAAATAATTTGCAAGGAAGTATTTGGTAAACTTATGCGCCAGAATAAAAGCTCAGAAGGATTAAGGATCCTGAGGAAAAACGCTTTAAAGATCATTGAAATGAAAAATCTATGATTCAATTCTGATATGTGCTTCCTTCTTCCAACAGAATCAGATAAAATTGGAATTAGCCAAAGTGTGCTCAATATTGACTGGAAAAGCATTAAAAGTTGTGCTTCGAGTGCAAGGTTATTCAAATTACTATCTACCATTCCTGAAAAGGATAATAATCTTAGGGGAACTCTAGAGCATGTTTTGATGGACAGGATAACTCTGTTGCGGGGTGCTGTAGGAAAATCAGAAACTATCAGTTTGGCAATTGGAACTTGTGAAGCTTCAGAATTGATAGAGAAAGCGGTGGTTGCAGTTCATAATGGAAAAATATACTGTATTGTGGAAGTTATTCATGACAGAACTGTTGAGAGTCCTTTTCCTGAGTCTGAAGATCCTAAGGAAGATCATTACAACAGCTACTATGACTATCTTGGAAAAAAGTATGGAAAGAAACTGAAGCATATGAATCAACCTCTTCTACACGTGAAGCAAACTCATCAACCCCACAATCTCCTCACCCAACACTTAGTAAAATCAAAAGTGAGAGGACCGAACTCAAAAGTTGATGTCATGTTGGCAGCTACAATGAGTGCAGATGAGTATGGGTTTGGTTTAGTAGCCATGATAGCTACTGGGTGTATAATGGCTAGAATCTGCCATACAAGCGATTGTCATGTTGGTGTTGCTAGCCAAAGGGAAGAATTGCGTGCACAGTTCCCTAGGATCCCAGGGATCTGATGAACTTCTTTTTGTATGTTGCAGAGGTCAGAAGAATTCTTGCACAGCTAGGATATGAGAAGTTGGATGATATTATTGGAAGAACAGGTTTGCTTAGGCCAAGACATATATCTCTTATGAAGACTCAGCAACTTGATCCAAAGTGAGAGGACTGAACTCAAAAGTTGATGTCATGTTGGCAGCGACAATGAGTGCAGATGAGTATGGGTTTGGTTTAGTAGCCATGATAGCTACTGGGTGTATAATGGCTAGAATCTGCCATACAAATGATTGTCATGTTGGTGTTGCTAGCCAAAGGGAAGAATTACATGCACGATTCCCTAGGATCCCAGGGGATCTGATGAACTTCTTTTTGTATGTTGCAGAGGAGGTCAGAAGAATTCTTGCACATCTAGGATATGCAAAGTTGGATGATATTATTGGAAAAACAGATTTGCTTAGGCCAATACATATATCTCTTATGAAGACTCAGCAACTTGATCTAAGTTACATCCTTTCAAGTGTTGGGCTGCCAAAATGGAGTAGTATAAAGATAAGACAGCAGGATGTTCATACAAATGGACATGTTTTAGATGAAATTTTGCTGGCAGATCCTCAGATTTATGTTGCAATAGAAGAAAGATCAGTAAATAAAACTGTTCGCATATGTAATGTATATCGTGTGGTATGTGGCTAAATTGCTGGTGTCATTACCAAAAAGTATGGGGATACAAGCTTGGTAGGACAGCTAGATATAACGTTTGTTGGTAGTGCAGGGCAATCATTTGGATGCTTTTTGACACTTGGCATGAATATTCGACTTGTGGGAGAAGCCAATGACTATGTTGGCAAGGGCATGGCCGGTGGAGAACTTGTTATGGTTCAAGTGAAAACACAGGTTTTGAACTAGAAGATTCAACTATCGTGAGGAATACTTGCTTATATGGGACAACAGGGGGTCAACTCTTTGTCAGAGGGAAAGTTGGTGAACGTTTTGCTGTTAGGAACTCTCTTGCTGAAGTTGTAGTTAAGGGTTGTGCAAAGCAAGCTGCTCATAAGTTGAGGGCTCAAGGTGACAAAGGTATAATAGTATTTCATATTTCTGAAGAGCAAGAGGAACAATTTCATGTTAGTTTTCAGTCAAATATCTTGGGGAGGCAGTATTTATTCAGAACATGGAATTGCAAGTTCCCAAGGATGAAGTGGGCTTCCTCTTTTGAAGGCCTGTTTAGGGAGGTTGAGAGCTTTACTAAAAATCAATGTAACCCTACAGCTATAGAAAGCAAGAATACTGATTCTGAAAAATATCTTGGTATTCAGAGTTATGGTATTTTTGTGACAACATTGGAAGAAGTATTCTTGAGGGTTGTTGGATCTGACTATGATGAAAATGAACCGCATCTGTCTGTCAAAGACAATGTTGATGAAGGGGTATTGGAACCCTGCTTTGGATCTGCAGATACTAAGGATGAAGCAAGGCAGCTGGCACTTGAAAATCTGAGTAAAAGCGTCGAGAAAACAGGTGTACTGTATAAGCCATTTCGGGAAGCAATAAAGAGTTTGGAAAGTGCTAGTGAGGACTCGGCTCTTCCTATTTTGAGTTTTGTGAGATGGGTGATGGACTGGGTCTTGCTGAAGCAACTGACCTCTGATGATGATTTTCAGAATGAAAAGAAAGTTCAAGGTGGTTACTAGTGCAGTATGCATGGTCATTCAGTTCTGACTCCATTAACTCAAGGGATGGCACGCCAAGATCTAGAGGTGAGGTACAGCCAAAGGCTGCTATTTCAAAAACAAATCAAGATGCTGAAAGTTTACATCATAGCCTTGGCATAGAACACGTCCCCATATCCCCTCGTGCATGTGAAAGTGTTTTGGATTCTTCATCACTTTGGAGAAGACAAGTAGTGCAACAAGGGCACGATGGTGAGTACATATGGAATTGCAAACTCCCAAGGATGAATTGGGATCCAAGTATTTAAAAGATAATCATATTAGGTGAGTCAAAGCAGATGAGCTTGCAATTGCTTGAGGGCAAGCAATTTCGAGTGGGGAGGACTGTAATGTCCCCTTCTTAGGTTTAGTGCCGTTTGAGACCCTTAGCCTATTCTTTGGTTACCTGCAGGCTAAGGGGATGAGGAGAAGGGAAAACGGATCTGGTGAGCTAAGTTACGAAAACGTATTTTTTAAATACTTTAAAGTAAACTTAATAGTATGACTAAGTGGCCAAAAAGTAGTGTCAGCAACTTATGTTTTATTATTAAAATAAAGTTTGGAGTTTGAGTGGGAAAAGTTATAAAAGATGGAGGGGATCATTTGTGATATCTATCAATCATATATTATTTGACATTTGTATAAGTTGAGCAGTTTGCTTCTACTTTAAGCCATTGAGGACGAAAACCCTCTACGGTAACAAGATTTTGGGGACAAAAACTCTTAACAATCTGCTAGTGGATTCATTTAGGAGTCATATTTGAGCGAAAGATCGTTGGGACAAGGCATAGGGGTATGATTTGTGCGTGGCGCAGCAGTTAGGGCATCATCTGAGGTGGATGCAATAGATAGGAGGCAGCTAGAGGTGGGCAACCTGCTTAGAGGAGGTTTTCTCATGCTTATGTCACCCTTTTGAGGGTTGATGTCACCCTAGGAAATCCATTTGGAGGGTTGTTCAGCTTTCAGTTCAACCGGTTAATTATTTGTTGTTGAATTTGCATTGATATATTCAGCTGTAAATTATTTAATTTACAAGTCTGGAAAATTATTATAAAAATCAGAATTGATGTTGCAAGGGTTCTATTCTTGATATAAACTGAGTTTCTTAGTTTTTCTGAGGGTTCCTATGTGATTTATATTTTCCTATCATGTCTTGAAAATCATTTTCAGAATTCTGTACTTTCATGTTAGGGTTTTAGTAAATCCCAGAATTGTTTAATTTGGCCCTAAAAGGGATATTACAGTACCCTGATAAAGCCTCATTCAAAGAGGTTGCTGCCAAAAGTAATATTGAGCTGCACAAAGAACGATCTTTGATGGGCTCCCCCAAAAAATACAAATCTGGTAATGCTTCCCTTCCCTCTCTTAGGAAGGGTATTATTGTTGAAAAATCTTTTTCACCCCTCTTTGTTTGTCCAAGAGGAGAAGTGATCTCTAATTTTGCTGCTACACATAGTAAGCAAGGTTTAATTCCAAGGTTCAATGGTTTTGGTAATTTGACTATAGCTATTTATCAATCAAATCCATAAGGAAGTGTGTAGAAAGAAATGAATTAAAAGTTTTAACGCAGCTTGGAGCTCTGGAGCATGGGAATATCTTCAAGATCAAAGGCTGCATGCAAAAGCTCTGGTGAGGATCCATCCCTTTTGGAGGAGGATCCACTTTCATCATCACTCAAGGCAACATGCAAGGATGCATGCAAGAGCAATGAAGGAGTTTTGAAACCTTCAAAGGAGAATCCACCATCAACACTCTCCACGACATCTTTCAAGGATGCATGAAAGAGCTATAGA
Organism: Torreya grandis; assembly: GCA_037957365.1. NCBI lineage: Eukaryota > Viridiplantae > Streptophyta > Pinopsida > Cupressales > Taxaceae > Torreya > Torreya grandis. The sequence continues at coordinate 766,870 of JARHVA010000766.1, read as the reverse complement.
AGAGAAAAGTATCTTGATAAAGCATCATTCAAAGAGGTTGCTGTCAAAAGTAATATTGTGCTGCACAAAGAAGAATCTTTGATCGGCTCCCCAAAAAATCACGAATCTGGTAATGCTTCCCTTCCCTCTCTTAGGAAGGGTTTTATTGTTGAAAAATCTTTTTCACCCCTCTTTGTTTGTCCAAGAGGATCTCTGATTTTGCTGCTACACTTAGTGAGCAAGGTTTAATTTGAAGGTTCAATGATTTTTGGCCCACTCTTCCTATTCTTAGTGAATGGATAAGCCAAAATTGGTTTCCTCTCATCTCTTATGAGCTGGAGATTTACACTTGCGCCCAAAGGTTCTTCATTGTACTTTTTTTAGAACAGATAAACTGGGATCTAATTCGCAGTGATGGGCCCTGGTTTCATAAGGGGGTTGGGGTTTTCATGAATCCCTATTTCTCAGATTTTGACCCTTTGGTAGAAACCCTTTCTTTTGTTCTTGTATGGATCAAGCTGCCAAATTTTTATTTATATTTTTGGTTCAATCCAACCGTAGAACACAATGGAAATGCTACTAGGAAATTCATTGCCCTAGATTCAACAACAAGGGGTAAGTTCAAGACAAGTATGATCATATTTGTGAAAAGATGGATCTTAGCAAAGGCCTACCTATTGATTTTCCCTGGTTTGGGAGGCACATCTAGAACCCAAAAGGTTGATTATACAAACATTGGCTTTAGATGTAGGCAATGCCTTGAATATGGTCATCTGGCTATTTCTTGCCCACACATACAAAGGCCAATAAAAAATGTCAGGAGAAAATAGTATCTCTTATAATGAGGTTTTCTAAGTGGTGCAACAAAAGAGAAAGCAAAAGGCCACCTAGTGGATGGGTCCTTCGATGGAGGATCTTTGTGTTGCACCTCACGATAAGAGAAGGTAAAAATGATGAAGATCAAACCTGCCCCTCCCCAAAATTATCCAAAGAAGATCCAAGCATGCATGTTCCAAAGCATTCAAAGATTATTGTTGTTGAGAAGAAAGGTGCTCCTTTGGAAGAGGAGCACAAGATTGCAACTTAAAAGAATACAAGAATGTATAAGCCCCTCTCCTAACAAGAATCTTCCGCCTGTAAGCATGAAAAGTGGACAAGCACTGTAACTAAAAATTATTTAATTAAGCTTAGGGGTGAAAAAGAAATCCCACATGAAAAAATGATGGCTTTTTATGTCTATTAGCTTAGAAATTGGATGTTCTTGTTAAAAATAGACATGACTGTTAATAATGTATAAATATGCAATATGCATGCATGCTTGTTAGTAGTTAAACATGCATGTATAACTCTTTTCCCTAGACGATTAAGTGTTTTCGGCTTGTGCGACGACCCTTGGTGTGTGTAGAATTTAAATTTTGGTTCCCTCCATGTGTTATGGGTATACAATGGTTATTTAAATTTAAGTGGGTCTAAATTTAATTTAAACTTGCACATTTATATCATATATTTTATACTCCTAAAATTTGTTGATATTTTAAAATGGAAATTATAAAGAGTCATAGGCCTCCTACAAAGGCTATGAGCCCTATCAAGTAGGCTTGCTCGAAAGCCTACAACCCTTAGTGTCCTAGCATAATTGGTAGGCTTGACCCACTAGTTAGAGTGTATAGGAAGTTTTGTAAGAAAATTAAATTGAAGTGTAAGAGACCCATGTGGGCATGTAAGAAATCAATTAAATTGTGTCAAGAAGTAGGTTTACTTGTGCAAGTAAACCCACATTGTTTGCAAATAATTCATTTTGATTATGGGCTTGAAAGAACGGTATGGGTCTTTTTATGATAAGAAAATGACCATTGTAAGGAAAGTACTCCCCTCCATTAATGAGTGGGTGGAGTCTAGTGGGAGGGATTTTTATTTAACCTCCCACCAATGGCTCATTTTGGTTGTTGACAAACCATGGGAGGAACTTGTTGGGAGGAGAAGCTTGGAATGAGGAGCTTGAGATATGAAAGACAAATGATGGAGAAGAGGTAGGCCTCCTATGTTTATCATCCCTCTAGTGTTTACGTGCTTGGAAAGTTAAATTAGTTGCATTAGACAATCGTTTTATTTTGTTTGTGGTTGAAAATGGAAAGTAGAGTCCTTGTTTGAGAAAGACTCTGTCTTTCTCTCCCTTCCCTCTCTTCTCTCTCCCTAGCTATCATTGAATTCGAATGAAAGATCTATGTTTAGTTGCTTTCAAAATGGGTAGCCCTATATAAAAATGAACAATTAGATTTTGATGTGTTTATACATATGTGTGAGTATATGCTTAAGACAATTCAATAATATAAAATTGATTTATACTATAAATGAGATTCTTGTTGAAATGATTGATCTTCTCCCTCCCGTGCTCTCTTTCTCTCTTCTCACCCCCACCTTTGAGTAATGAAAATCAAAATCTAAGATTGGAAATTGATTACTTTAAATTTAGTTAATACATATAAAGTGGGGGAAAAAAATTATTATGAATACATTGAAAATGTATATATAATTATGTGTGTGTTCATATATACATATAAAATAAATAATCGTTAAACAAATCCATTAAATTATTTATATTTATATGTGTGTGTGTGTGCGCAAACAACATAAAATGTTGACTAATGAAATAAATAAAAATAAATATATATAATAAAAGAAAGAAATAAATAAATGTATAAAAATATATATGTATATAAAATCAAAATAACAAATAAAAATGAGTTTTATTTAACTAATATTTATTTTTAATAGTATTAAAAAAAAATGAGGAGGGTCGGCGGTGGCCACCCAAGACTATAACAGTCCTAGCCACGACTGCGGCTAGGGCCTATGGAGCCTGGTGGGGGTGGGAAGAGGTGCCACACGCCGCCCCTAGGATTTTTGTGTCGGTTTGAGGCCAGAGCAAGGCCCACAACCCTGCGTTTTTTAATCCATTATTTATTCGGATTTTTGTTATACAAACATGCCTTATTTCTTAAATATATATATATGATGAAACTCTAAATACATTTCGGTTTTTTTTATTTGATTTTGCTTACAAGAAATATCTGTGTATCAAAATATATATACATACAAGTAATGTTTATATATTTGGGTGTGTGCACATATATGTATAATATCATTCCATTTAAATGTAATTTTTTTTAATCATAGTAACAATTACATTTAATCTGAATACGATATTCATAATCATATTCATATTCGATTTAGTTAAATGAACACCACTTTTGTTTTAGATTTGTATTCAATCTATTCAAACATTTTAAGTATACATCATTTGTCCTATTCGCTCAATTTAAGAGTGTTTCTTATAATGTTCAAAATGGGAATAAAATAACTTTGGTTTTTAAATGACGTTTTCTGTTGAATATTGAGTGCTTACACCCTTTCCCTATTTGAGGACACAAAAACTCAAACCCACAAACATAAGATAAATTAATTATCTTTTGCGTCAAGGGCACAACTTAAGGATGGAGACTAGTGGATCCGATAGATAGGGCCACGTGCTACACTTCTTCTAAACATGGCTTTCAAACCTAGATTGCTGACTCTTGAGGTCTTCTTAACCCTCCTCTAAAGACTTAGTATTCTTGCCAAGTTATATCATGATTAAAACTATCTCCCTTGCGAACAAAAATTGTATTGTTGTAATTATCTAAATTTGGGAGATGTCTTGGATAATATAACATCATCTTATTTAAACCTTAATTAGTTGCTAGGTGGAGTTTTAGAGCTCGTTTGATAACCTAGATAAGATATGAACTTCGATTGAAGCTCAAGAATGTCTAGGGCTTGACTAAACCTTAACATAAACCTAGAAAATAACTAGAGACACGAGTGTAACTCGTCGTAGGCCAAGTTATATACACGAGTCTAGCATAACCCCTTAGTTCCTCAAAATGTATACCGCAATCAAATTTTAAGCAAATAACTTTTGAATCTTTTGATCAAATTAAAAGTTTTGACACTTTTCAACCTTGCTGAAACACTTGGAAAATGAAGGAAATAAATACCTAAATTGGCAATTTACCATAACAGAGACTTGGAACTAATCTTATTAGGATGTGAAATATGAAAACAAATAAATAATTTTTATTTCCATCAAAAACCGCCTTTTATGAACAATTTCGTAAGGCTTTTGCAGAAGTAATTTTTCACTACTTTACTTGTTTCTAAAGACAATTTGGAATCGACAAAAATCAATTATCTGAAAATAGAAATTTTCAAATCTACGAGTTGCAACACAATCTTGATAGCTCTAAATTATCAATGGTTCAATCAAATAAATTTATGACAAGTTTTTGTTATTTTTAGTGACATAATTTTGAGGCCAATTTTACGAAGAATTTGGTAAAGCGCTTTTCAGCTTGTTGAATTCATTTTGGAATGATAAGTAAATTTGCTGGTTTTTTCTCAATAAAAATACTCCAATGCCTAAAATGTGATACCTCTAGCTTAGAAATATGCTCTAACGCTCAAAAGATTTTATCTCCTCGTTCATGATTTGATACAAGGATGCTTTACTTATCAAATTGGAGATTAGTGTGCTTAGCTTCGATTGGAAGTGGCACTTATTAATGTGTTTTGTTTAAACAAATAACTGCCGCAAATGAGTTAGTTTGTGGCTATCTTACACTCTTCTAGCCTAAGATATATGTTTATAATCTTAGTTTGAGTTTTGAAACTAAATGTTTCCTTCTAAATAAGGCTTAAGTTGCCCTATGATCAGGTATAGGGAAGGTGTTCTATGTAGGCTGTGTCCTTGGTTTAATCTTTGCTCGGACTTTAAAAGTCTAAATGCATTTTTTCCCGTATTTTGGATGCCTCTTGTATCTCTTGGTAGTGTCTAACTGCGCTTGGGCCAATTAGTGGCCGTGGTGCTACTTGCAAAGGGTAGCTACATTAGCTTGGTCATAAGACTGTTTGGCTAAGATCAGATGTCTTCGCGTTTGATCTAACACTCGTTTTGGTAATGAGTGAACTACAGCCAGCCCTAATTTTGCATATGGAGGTGAACATTGCAAATATGTAGGCAGCCCAGGGAGTGGGAATGGACATTAATAACTAACCCTTAGGATGCTCTCCTAGTGTGGGTGATTGAGAACTAAATTGTAAGTATTTTTTTAACTCGGCCATTAACAAATAACCCTTAGAGCATTTATCCATAGCACGAATTCTTAGGGTGTCCTTTCCTTGTGCATTTGTATTCTTTTAGTTGCTAACATTGTAGTAAGTTTTGTTCCATAGTGGTAGTGACTATAATTAGATGTTGGGTTGTGACCCTCGTTGTATGGCTAGTAAGTGAGTTTGTGTTTTTCCATCTTGACCTTGTTTGTCGATAGAAACATGCCAAGAGACATAGCTTCTCCAAGCAATATAAGCCAACGACTGTTAAGACTTCTAATCTTATTGGGCCAAAGGAACTTGGGTTCCCTGGTATTGCTTTTGACCCTCATTTGTGCTTATGCGCAATAGTGCTTTTGAGTAAGCACATGCACCTTGAGTTGTCAAGTTGTTTTGTGATAAGCAATTGCTGAGTGTGTGGTTTCGTCTTGACTTGACGTTTAGAGCTTATAGAAGCTCACTTGAGTTGTGTAAGCACATCCCTTGTTGGCTTAGAGTGCCAACCCATTTCGGTGATGACGCATCACGGAGGCAGCCCATCACAAGTTCAAGGAAAACTACATTGTACCTTGATTCCGAGAAGAATATATGTAGGTTGCCCAAGTTGTGGGGTCATCAAATCTAAGTTATAGGCTAGGTTAGGGGTGTCTCATCATTGTCCCTCGCATCAGTCTAATACGTTGTTGTTGAGTTAACTTTATGTATAATGTTAATTAAATAAAATTTGAGATTAATCTATGTTTGTTTATTGTTAATCCTTATATATTAAGATTTAATTGTTTTGTCATTAGTTGCCTTGAAATAAAGATTATATTATTGCAAACTTATTTGTTTTGTGTGCCCTTGGAAACAGAGTTTGTGTAGTGTTTAAAAGGGACTCTCCCATGGTATGCCTTAAGTGTCGTAGCCCTATCATAAGTAATTATTGTCTTAATTGCACTTGTGTTTGTCGATGCTAAACAACTTTTAGTTTGCATTCTTTAACTAAAGAAACCAAGAAAGTAGAATTAAAATAAACTTTCTCTTTAGGACATTATATTTGTCCCTCCCACTTAATAAGGATATTAACTTGATATCGAAAACCACCATTAAACTTAACTCTCACATAATCATGTTCGTATTCCATTATCTTGCGAAGCCTTGTTGTAGAAAGTAAAATAAAATAAAATAATCTTTGAATATTTTTGTGTCACACTCTTGTGGTAACGTTGGAAAAATGACAACAACAATTAAACTATTAAGCAATAACAGTTAAACAATTAAGCATCATTAAAATAAGTACACAAAAAAATCACACTTCACTTGGGTTTTGGGACCAAAAAAATTGGGCATAGCAGCATGCATGTTTGTTAGTAGATAAGCATGCATGATAAAAGAAAAATCATACAAAAAGCATGCATGTTCCTTTTATAAAGCATGTAAAGGTAGCACTAGTAGAGTACAGTAAAACAAAGCTAGTTTTTTAGAAACACCAGAATCTTGGTGTAAAAGCAAGATGTAATTTGATGATGACTGATATCAATATATAGTTTTTAATTACCAAAAAAAATCAAAATTAAGAGTAGGTGGACATCTGGAACAGCTGGGAAGATATACCTTAAATGTCGCAAATAGTTAGGAACATTAAATGTCATTGTAAGATTTTTAGCCTATATATACATGCTCCTCTTGTGCAAATAGACACAGAAATAGAGTCATATCAGTTGGCATCAGAACCTAACGATCAGGAACTTTCAATTTTTGAAATTTTTCTTTGTTTCCAAATTTCAGATTTCTACATACCAATCTTATTCTGGGTATTGGCTCCACCCTCCAACCTTTAATACATATATTGTGCATTTAGCGCCCTAGTTCTCTTACTGTCCAGATCTCTAATTTTCAATTTTACTGTCAGAATTCTGATTTCAGGTTTCTAATTTCTAATTCAGAAATTATCTACTTCACATTGAGATTTTGACCGTCCTTCCTCATTCTATGCATCAGCTCTGACCTCCAGCCCTTAATACACATATTGTTTATTTAGCACCCTATAATTCTTGTTGTCAAATCTCTAATTACCAATTTCTGCTGTAGTTTTTCTAATGTAAACTTTCAGGAAGGAATTGCTGATTGCTGATTCCATTTCAAATTTCTTGCTTGTTGTTTGGTTTTGCACAGCCCAGCAGCAGCTCATTTCAGTATCATATCTAGTTCAGGGTCGTCCTCAACTAATCTTCCTGCCCGTGGCTTTGTTCTTGTAACAACAGCCTTTTACTTTTTATTTGTTTTACATCCTTTTGTTTTTATTTGATGGATAGTTCAACAAGTCCCCCAAGCACCACTCAGAACTCCAATTTGGTGCAGATGCCAACCGAAGAGCTACACGACCAACATCATCAAAGAAGGAATTTCAAATCCGACTTATGCAGCAAATGACAAGCATGATTCAACAATATGCACAACCATACGACACCTCCACAAGGGTTCTACATAGAAACGTGGCTCCATCTATAGAGCCAGACTTGTCGTCTTCACTTCCTATAGTCATCAAGGAAATTGGTGATGCTACCATATCTACAAGATCCTCACCACCCTAACCATGAGGCACCATGCACTCCTGAAATAGTTAGCCACATGATCCACGGTGAGATATTATTTTGGAGACTACACCAGGTTCCATTTGTAAGTATTTTGATCACCACCCTACTTACCCCTCTAGTGGTTGTGTCCATAGGACAGGACCATCAACACCACCCCAAGCTTGTTCCTATCTCTCTAGATACAATCCACTCCTCTTCCTTGGACCAATTTGGAATTCAGCAAACTGATCAACTCCATATTGCTCAATCCCTTCCTCAGTTGTCAACGACGCCTGATCCTAAGCAATGCTTCCTCACAGCCCTAAGAAGGACTCTTCACAGCTTTAATGTTGGCATCTTCTCCTCTTGCCTCCTTTCTTCGCGTATGTTCCATTCTTAAGCAGGGAGGACAGCCAGTAGTTTCGCTTTCAACAACTTCTATGATCAAGTTCCACGCCCTAGATCCAACTCTCTCTCCAATAGAATATTGTCTCCTCAATATGAAGGTATTTTTCCCTACATGTCATCAATTTATGGTGCTTGGATCTCCATGTGCTGATCCTTTTGGCATTCACAAAGCATTTCAATCTCCAGGATATTTCATTCCCAAGTATTCTAACCCCTCTCACTCGACATAAAGATTATATCCATTTGGAGACTCCATTATCGCTGTTTGTTGTTTGTAGGCACTTCATACTTCGCCAAATTTCAATTTCTCTTGGCTCATTGTAGCAGCTACAAGGTGGCTCTGAAGGAAATGAAGTGGACATCTAATATAGTTAGTAATTTAACTATAGTTATTATTAGTCAAATCCATATGCAAGTGAGTAGATATAAAATAATTAAAAGTAGGTGGACAGATAAGAACATTAAATGTCATTGTAAGATTTCTAGCCTATATATGCAGGCTCCTCTTATGTAAATAGACTTTCAGAAATAGAGTCATATCAACTGTTTTACTGATGGCCCATGGGAAACCCTCAGAATGTCTTAATGTTCTATTTAGCAAACCTAATTGTAGCATAAGAATAGGATAGCATGTTATACTTGCTTGCAGAATATATACTTGTTCTTGGGAAGTGATACAATGCTGATGTTAGCAGTCAGGCAAAAGAAGTGATTCAACTTTCAAAGACTTCCCAAAACCCATGAAAATGCTAATGCTCCATGATTTATGTCTTGTAGCAGAATAAAAATAATACTTAGTTTTCTGAAATCTATACTTGCATATGAGAATGACTTCATGTTTGTGCAATGGATGGGAAGCAAAGGGAACTTGGCTTTTATCTTCAAGGATGCTCTCACTCTTCTAAGAATTTCAAGTATGAAGCTTGGACGCATCCAAATTGAACCCTATTCAGGTATATACTTTCTGAAATCGAGCTAAACATTTTTGTTTCTTACATGACAGAACTTCCTGGCCATAACTTATATTTGGATCATTCATCCCGTTAGCAATGGTCCCTATTTCTACTCTTGACAATACAAGACTCCCATTCAATACTGAGGACTACATAATTCACAGTTCTTTGGGTTAGCTAGTGCATCAATGGTTATTCATATTAAGTAAGAGTGTTTTACGGGGATGTGTGTTTTGATCAATTGTTATATGCTCAATTTATGTAAAATAATGGTCCGTACAATTATATTGACATTCGAGCCCAGCAGGCCATGGTCTATTGGGGCATTCAGACCAATTGCCATGATCATGACCCAGATTCAAGCCCCACTGTGCATGCTCCCATGTTAAAGCGGCTGCATGCAAGCAGGTCGCATGTTGACAAGCCTAAGTGCAAGTTCCAAGTGAATTTGACAGAGTACAAACATCTCGAACAAGGCTTCTAAGCCCAATGGTGCTCTAAGCTAGGTGGTGCATTACCACATCCACTAAAAAAGATGACAGGGCAAGTATTTCCAGTTTAGAGATTAAAAAACAGTTTTAGGCATTGGAATCTTAGCCACGGTAGATAATAACAGGGGTCAATTATTCCACGTCGTTATAAATCGCCATCGAAGAGGTCGCCAGCCTGTCAAGGATTTCTTAAGCGTTCTTTTGTTGCCTTTAGACTAGGAATGCTCCCAGGGGCCAATGGCCCTTTACTTGGGCAGAAATAAATATACTGGGTGCCCAAAACAGAGTTACTGAATTCCTTTTACAAACTTCCCAATTTATTGCTATTCAATGAGAGGTACCAATCATCCTGATCTCAGCGGGAATTTGAAGAACGGTCATTTTTTAGACAAAAACACTCAGAATTCTCTTCACGCTTCTCTGGCTGGTTAAATGAGGGATCAGATTAATTGGTGAAGAAATACAGTTTACAGAGTGAGATTAATATAGAATTGAGAAATTACCTTTAGCGATCTGAGAGAGAAGTTTAAATGAGGAGTTTGGAATAGAGAGGCGAATGCGGTCACTGCTGCAACATCCCCTCACGCATGTATTTTCCGCATCTGCTCCTGCCATCATCCCCATTTTCCCTAGTAAGTAACGCGGAGCAATTGCTTAAAATACTATGCTCCCCTTTTGTCGATCGTTTCTTTGCCGAAACAGGGACTTCCCATTACAGGCAACTCTTACCTTTAAAAGATAAAAAACATAGAGGACCGATAGGGCTAGGGGGTTGCAGAAGAGAAAAATGCGTGGTTGAAACAAAATTATAAATAGATGAGTAAATGAGACATCAACATAAATAAATATCTAAATTATATGAATGAAAAGTTTACAATAGTGATGTGGAGGAAGGAAACAAGTATGAATGAATGAATGAATGATTTTAATACCGTTTATGAGATCAAGCAATTTATAGGACTAAGCATTGTAACAGATTTGTTTTGTACTAACACAATCCCTTGGTATAAGGGTTGTCTTACTAACCCTGTAAAATTTCAAACCCCTTCTTGATGCTTACTCTTCTACTATAGATCTTGATTAGAAAACTTATTCTATTTAATCTTTCCTTTTCAAATAAGTCAACGAAGGTGTGTACTCTTAAGTTGTCTTTGTATTCGATACAGATGTCATTATTGGTTGCACATTCTATAATAAAGTGTCATTTTGTCTCCATTACCCCTTGTCATGATAAACATATTCTCATTTCTCATTTTTCTTTGGGCAGTGTCTACTTATCGGTTTCACCCCTAAGATAATGTGAGCTAGTCCTCAATTATGCAATCAACATCTTTGCTTTCTATTTGATTTATGTTCCTATGTATGTCTTTTCTTCATCCTCTCATGTGGGGTTAAACTCTTTGATGTATTATGCTTTCTTTTATCTCAGTTGCTTTGTCTACATCGTTGTCATGAACTTCTCTCTCGCGTACTTTTTTATTTTTTCATTGGTGTTCAAACATTCTTGCATGTTGATGTCCCATTTACTCATCCATTTGTTGTTTTGCTTCATCCACATATTTTTTTCTTGTGATTGGCTCTTCTTTGGCTATCATTTTCGACCATCGATGATTCTCCATGTTTTGTCTTTTTTAAGTAACTTACTATCCAAGTCATTATTGATGCTTCCAATGGGAAAATCCCTGTTTCTACTAATAAAATATCATATGAAACTGAGACTTTGACTTTGAGGCTGCTTGTAATTAAATATTTTTGGATTCTCTTTATATGTCTTTAATTTAGATTAGACACATTGTTGCCCCAAACTTCACATCCATATAAGACCATTGGTGTGACAAGTAAGCCAAACAAGGTTCTCTTGGTTATCCAGTCCCATAATTTTGCATTCCTCCACCTCTTTTACAATGAGTATAAAGCCTTCCAACCTCCTTAGATTATTTTTTCCCCGTAGGTCTCCCAAGTAAGCTTTTTGTGGAAGTCAAGCCCAAGATATTTGTATTCATTCACTACTTCTAGCGGGCTTCCTTTGAAAAGGAACTCAATTTATTTATTTTTTCTCCGTAGAGAAAAGATGGTGACTTTTATTTTATTAGTGTTCACTTACATTCCCACCTCTCGGCATAAGAGCTCTAGAGCCTTCAAATGTTCTCTTAAACTATGCATTATTTTTGCAATTAAAATAAGATCATCCACATGTAAAAGTAACTTTATAACATAACTAGCTAGGTGGATGCCCCTCCATTGGCATTATCTACATACTCTTTTAATTTATCAATGTATAGTCCAAACAAGGTAAGAGATAGAGGACATCCTTGTGTGATTCCAATGTCGCTTCCAAAGCATTTTGACATATAATTGCAGAGTTCAACCTAACCTATGAGCATTGTAAAAAAGTTTATATAGGGGTTGAAATTAAATGGAAGGAAAATATCTTCATTGCTCAACTAAGGACTAGCTCCCATATGCTCGAATGGGAAACACGCAGATGGACTTCACCTAAGGAATAGTGGGATGAGAGGGTTTATGTTTTACGCACTATAAGGACAGTTGAAATAGAAGAGAATTTTATCCTTGAATGTCCGAAGTACATAGACATTTAAGCCAAATTTGCAAAAACATTAAGAGTTGGCTCCATGGTAGAACTATTTAAGGAAAATAGAATAAAAGGGTTGGAAGAGATGTTAACCCAAATTAGCAAAAAGAGTAATGTTTTACTAAAGGACATAGTTGGCCCTGTGAACCTTTGAGTGGTTAGAGCAATCAGTGTAATCAGTGGTTCCATATATCGTTTGATCTCGTGGACATAATTAAAACCATTTCATTTCAGTTGAAAAGTGTCTTCTATTATAGGATAAGTCACATACTTGATTGTGCATCAAAATTTAAAATGGGTTTTGAATACACAATGCCATGTAATTGATTTTGTATTACCTAATAGTTACTATAGTACCATGTACTAAGTTGTCTAACTTTTCATTCACAAGAACCAATCACATCATGACATGTCACCATTTTAACAATTAGTGCATCAATGTACAACATATTTACACCATATTCAAGTATTGGACAATGTTTTTTTTTAATACATTTAAAAATATATATTTTAAATTAAAAAAATTAAATTAATTCAAATGTGACTTCCCTCCATTTCAACATACCAAATAGAAAATATAAATGAATTAATAAAAATCAAATGAATTAATTTTTACATTCTTACGTGAGACATAGGTGGCAGTGTGAACTCCCAAACTTAGGGTTCACCAATACTAGTACTTCTCCCCTAATTATATACTTTTTAACAATGTGTGTTTTTCACCATTAGGCCAACTCAAGTGTATATAGATAAGATTCCACATCATTCTTGTGAATCAAAAAAAGGAGTTCTAAAAAAAATCATATTCTAATTAATATAATTAAACTAAAGTTAATTGAAGTCATGAGTATCAAGAACAACATAGAAGCCCCTTGGGAAATTAAAACACCATAAACCACCACCAAGAATAAATACTGTATTAGATATTAACTCCCTCCCATCAATGTTGGATGATTTTTCTGTTTCTTTTTCTCACTCAACATGTTTGGTAGGGAAGATAAAAAAGGCCAACCAATGAAACTTTCCTTGTAGTAATGTCACCCACCTACTAGATTAAGGAGTCATGTTCCCAAAAATACCACCTCCACTACTACAATTAGGCAAAGGCCACCAAGAACACAATGAGAAATTATGCCAGCATTGCAAGTAATGCCTGCCATAACCCCCATGATCATAGCCTTGTCAAAGTAACTATCAGCAAGGAGATTTAGGGGCCACCTAACTTACATCATCTACGACACTCCTCTAATGATCCAAAATAGTTTACAAATGTTCCACATATGGTTAAACTTGTTCACCCTAATTTAAATATAAAGCATGACATTATAAATAACTAACACCTTATTAGTAACAAAAAATAGACATCAATAAAAACATGATTATAGAGAACATTATTTCTTTATTTCCATAGATAAAATAATATCTCAAATCAAAAATTATGCCAAATTTAATTATATTTTATAAGTAACATGGTCAAATCCCTTAGAAGATCCATTTTCCATTTGAAAAAATGTATAGTAAGTGGGTGAAACTGTACACGATATTTATGGATTATATAGCACCTTGATCTTGTACACTTAGTAAACTTGAACTTTGCTTACTCCTCTCAATTTTGGAGTAGTCTTATGTTGATGACCCAGGCCTTCTATCTTGCCTAGAATGCTCAAAATATACTTATCTTCCATCTTTGCAAGTTTTGAACCTATACCTACTTTCTTGCTCCCTGGACACTAACATCTGAGACAAACACTAGCATCAATATTAGTCTCCTGACCCAACACAAGTGTTCACTGCCCTAAAATCATCTGATTTGTAAATGAAATGTATCATAATGATTGGCCTAAGTGCTTTAATGCAAGTTAATCCTCAAAAGGGATTGATATAAATACAATATCGACTCTCATCCATTCTTCACCTAGGAAACACCTAGCAATAGACCAAAGAGACCAAGGCAACTTATCAAAAGCACTCTATCAAGCATTTAATTGAATAAAACTTTCATGTTTCCATACCAATCATAGGTATAACACATTTACAAGTCTAAATTACTAAAGGAGTAGCCCACAAGTTACGTTTTCCAAGTTACAAGCTAGGTCACTATTGTACTTACTTTACACAATATTACATGATTCACACACAAGATAATATGTAGGGGAGAACTACATGAGTCTAAGTTTCTCTTTTAAATTATTGACTATGTAGGCAATGCCCACTGATAATAGGATATTTGGGGCCAACTCAACACCATGTACCCACTAACCCATTTTTCCCCAAGGTCATCATGAAAATAAAAAACTAGGGTTTTATAAATTCATGAGGAGTGACAATCTATGACCCAGATATGAATGCACCAGAACGAAGGTGAATTCAAACCTAGAAGCATTTAGGTGGTCACATCCTTTTTCAACAAGCATTCCATACAAGACACTTATGTTGAACCCAAATAGTAATGTTGATGCAACTGTCCCAGGCTGATATTAGTGTCTAGAGTGCCAGAAGCATCAGATCCAGAATCTAACGATTGTTCCAAAGTCTCCTTCTATACTGATTTATGTATGTTCTAGATCTAACACTATGTTAGCTTTGAAACTAGCTAAGTATATACTTTCTTTGTCATTTCAATGTATAACTTAGTTGTATTTTCTATATTTAGCCTATACTTATCATAATAAATTCAGTGTATGCTTATATATGCATTTAGCACCCAATTAGTAAAGATCTGATTATCACCCTTATGCATTGTCATTTCTATATTCTTAACCCTAGTATACTGCTAAGGTATGATAACATCCTTTATCCAAATTAGGGTTAAATAGAAATAAGTTTTGAATCTATCTCCAAGTTGATCAAGCATTAAAATAAAACCAAAAAAGGTGTTATGAATGTCTCAAGTTGATGGCAATCAACACATGGAGGGTGGAATATCCCCATGTGTAAATGTTGAGATCCTACATGAAAACCTTGATAAAGGATCCACCAAAGGAAATGAGCTTTCTTAGGCTCAATGATAGTTTTCCAAAGATTAAGAAACCTCCCATTCTAGGTAGCCTCGTAGGAGTGCAACCTCTAATGAGAATTCAAGGTTTCAAATTGAATTTATTGAGGAGATAAACATTAATAACAAATCTAGGGTTTGTACTATCAATAATGAGTCTTGAGAAGCCACTTGTAGTCCTTCTGCCACATAGATGGTGACTGCACACCAATCTTGTGAAGGTGTTCTTTAATAATGGACTTTTGAATTTCACTTATAGACTCAAAACCCCCACCAATGATTTGAAATTTAGACTTTGAGAATAGGCCAAGAGCACTAATTTTTAGAATGTTTGCAAAAGAGGTCAATAAAATACTTAATCCCTTTTTTGAAAATCCTAATACTCTTAACCCATGGTACCTGTGTGAAAGGGATGTCATAGAAACTAAAAACTAGGGAACGCTAAAGGGAATGAGTGTCAATTGAGAGGCCAACCTTGAAACTATCTTCATCTTAAATTAACTTAGGCTTAAACAATTCCTAATCCTTATATATACTCTTATCAATAAAGGTATCTACAATCTTACCTAACACAAGGGTAATGAGGATAAAGTGCAACCTATACCATGTCAAGATATTATGTCATAGGGAATGCCTTGAGAGATGCAATTGTGAAGAAAAAAATTTTAGGGCTCATCTCCTTCAAGATCTATAATGATCCATTTGATGCAAAGGGCCGAGCCTTATTGATATCAAGAAAGCCTAATTCTCCAACCTTTTTAGGCTTACAATAATATTCAATTAAAATTTTTGGAAACCTTTAGAATTGGCTCAAAGAAATTCTCTAAGCAGGACTTCCAAATTGGAATAGGTAATCTTAGAAGGTGCCCAACAAGAATAGTAATAACATGGGTAGCTACAAACACTTTAGAATAAACTTGAAACTTACTAGCCAAACAAAGGGTTTTGGTTACCCAAAAGGTAGTTTTTTCCTCCACCCTCTACACTACATAGTTCCATAGATCTAAGTGAAACACTTGAAAGGCAAATAGAATGACCAAGAATTTAAATTATTGCCCATGATGAATCCATTTCCACTTCAATCCCTTTAACCATTGAGAAATGGGCATATTATACTATCTACAGCATTGGATTTTTTCTATTGAATCGACAAGCTTGAGGTAAGACACATAATTGTAAGGCACTTCATAGCATATATCACATAGTTTCTTCTTCGAAAATGTTGAGGAAGGAGTCATCTACAAAATTTCCATTGTCTAAATAATGGGTGGATTGAGGGAGGAACATGCTCCTAACTAAACCTCTATAAGTGTAGTCAGATAAAAGATAGTTGAATCATTATGCCGTAAGAACATAGAGAGAAGGGGTTAATAGACAACCATATCTAATATACCTTAAAAGATCAATTTTTTAGGTTGAATTCCATTAATGGTGTTGTAGAAAATGTGTCTTGGAAGAGTATGTTAATCATCGAGACAAACAAAGGGCCAAAGGCAAGACCTTGACACATAGAAAGGATGAAATGTAACTCAATTTTACCATAGTTTTTCTCAAAATCAATTTTGACAAAGATAACTTTGCATTGAGAGGTTTGAACCTAATCCATATGTTCCTAGACCATAATGACATTTTCAAGAATGTATCTACTACAAATGAAACTCATTTCCTCATGTTGAATAATGAGAGCCAAGAAATACCTTGAATGTTGAGCAAGTGCTTTGGTAATGGTCTGATATGACAAGTTTAATAAAGTGATGAGATGCCAATTCATAATGAGATATGGATCACCAAACTTCAAAATAAATTTAATGTTACCTTGATTAATAACAATGCCCAAAGAATTAGTTTTAATAGCTTCAAGATAAACCTAGTGAAAATTAGGGCCCATAATATACCAAAGATTTTGATAAAATTTGTAGGGGAGATCATCAATGTCAATCACCATTTACAAGATCACCTCACGAAGGTCCTCAAGAGAAAGGAGGTAGCCATTGATTTACCCAGTTTTTGTTTTAGGTGAATTACCATTAACAAAAAGGCAAAATGATTTCATAAGAAAAATCTATTATTCAACTACGTAAAATAATACTTTCATATTTACCCTAGCAACTAATAATAATAAACATGCATAATTATAAAATTTGAAACAAGAAATGGACAATGTGAAAGGTAAAAGAGTCAGAATAGTCACACCTTGATGAATTTTATATTTTTAATGTGAATGTGATATGTGCCAATTTTGGAGTGTTGATTTTTTAGGGATAGAATCAACATTTATACCATTCATACCCAAGGTAGGGTCAACACTGACTTGTCTTGATTGTTGTTCATGTCGTCTTTCACCATTCATGCCCTAGGATTACTTTCAAAATTTGGATTTTCTATGTCGCTTCATAACTATATGTCGTACCTATATATAATTTTACTTCACATAATTGATGGATAAAATTATCTATCTTTTCTCTTTAATGCTCTTGACTTGACTTGCCATAAGATGTTAGAAAAAGAGAATGGAATAAGTAGTTTGATCTAGCAACCAAAATGGTGTTTTGACAACGTATTTCACATGCTAGAATTAAATCCCTCATCATTCATGTACAATGTGAATGGATAAATCAAGTAAGGCCTTCAACCTCCTCTTCCCTGAGTGTGAGATGGAACTACATGCACATTCATGTAGACCAATTTTGTGTAATGAAATTACTTATATGTTCACACAGAATGATTTTATATTGTGTAGAATAAGCAAATATGATAGATCACATAGCGATAATTGACATCAGAATAGAATACTGGATAATATAGCAAAGCCACTTTGAGGGGGAAACCTCCACATCAATGCACTAATAGCAAAATACTTAACATAATGAATAAAGACTAACCACTACCTCCTATATATAGTCTACTTAGCCAAGGTTATTCCATAGGCCAACCTATCTAAGAACATAGAAAAAAGTAACAAGTAAATAAAAGAGGTATGTAAGCCACAAGTCGACCACACATATCCCTAGACACACCAATGGTTAAGGGCGTAACATTTTGGAACACATTGCAATGCAAGTTTTTCAAAAAAGATAAACTAGTGTAGAGTGAGCTTAGACTTGAAAATGAATGACTAGAAACATATTGTAAACATGCATGGAGTATCTTTGATTGGATCCTCTTGGATATTATTCATTCTTAAATTACTCATATATGATTTATATATATAGGCTTCTCATGTTTTCAATTAGAGACCTATTGACATGAAAATTTTGACACAGAGAAAGGAAAATGACCAACAAATGGATCCAAATATTGAAAAGATGCAACCATGGGTAGAAGGTTCTAAGAAAATATAGGGGGTAGGAATTGTTGGCCCATTGTTCCCACTTAGGGTAGAATCAATATACCTTCATTTATGTCCCAAAAGAAGGAATATACATATACTAATAGAGTAGAGAGATAATAGGCTCATGAACACAACACAAACATGACATAATGATAAATAAAAGAAAAAAGGACCACAAGATTGCACAAAGAAGGAAATAGACAAACTAGTGGCAATAAGTCCCTAATTCAAGGTCATGACCCATATGCACAAAACAATACTAAAAACAACACAATAATAAGTCTTGTACCAAAATTAGGTGTCTACATAATGCTTGTACTTTGATGTGAGTATGTGAGTAATGTATTTATGTGTTAAAGTAAAATGATACATAATTTAAGTGTGTACAATGACTTACCATAGGAAGAGGAGGAAGATTTTATCATGTGTTCATCCACACTTTTATGGTTTCACAAATTTTAATATACCTATCAATAATGGCCATTTTACAACAAGTAATCAATGCCATATATTCTCCTTCCACTTGATTGAATTTTTAAAATTGAACTTGAATTGATATCGAATTTGAAAATTGAAAATTGAAATGATTATTAGATCAAATACACTTACTTTATATGCAAACCAAATGGTGCCATATCTTGAAAAATAAATCCTCTAATCTACTTATTTTGTTTATTTTGATTAAATAAATTTATGGCAAGTGCTAGACATATCCACCACTTCTCTGGTGGTTTCTTGAACCTACCTCTTATTCCCTGATCAAGGAAGTAGATATCATTTTGCTTCAAGTAGAGTTGCCCAACATTTACATGGTAGCCTTCACTTAGCAGTGTGTGAAAAATGCTCTGATATATGTCCCCCTTTTGAGGTGAGATATTGAATAACATGTGCCTACAATCACTCATCTCAAAACAATAGAGTTACAATCACCATGTGTAATAAGATTATATATAGCCAATACCATTTGTAAAAATTCATAAAACACATGTAACTATCATAAAATATTGCATGCAAAGCCCCATAGTAGGTTAGATTCAAGCATCTATTCAGGCCCTAAGTGTCATGTTCCATAGGAAAGACAACATCATATAAATCTCAATGCCTAATATACTATTCTTGTGATTATCATTGTTATATCACATCGTAAAGATAACATCAAGTAGGGCTTAATGAACAGTATATTATTCTAGTAAGTATCAATGTCTAGAAAGGTGTCCTCATGTAAGGATGAATAAAAAGACACATCCTCCGATGAGGATGATGGTAATTAATGTGGTGCAACAACATGCCTCATAATATATATATTAGGATAGTGTTGTAGCAAAATTTGGCCATCCAAATTTCACTACTTCATTTTTATTATTTTCCCATCATTTTTCATATTGTCTTGTTTTATGTAATATGTCACGGGACCCATAGCCCAATGAACAAGGCAACTTTTTCAACTAGCCCACATGGATTGATTTTTGTAGATTTGATGTTATGGGCTCTATGAGAAATTAATTGACTTAATTATGTTATTAATTATTTTATAATTAATTAGAGTTAATTAAATTCATTAAATGATTATATATTTTGTTCATTTGATAGATTAATTCTTTTTAGAATTAATATTGTTGTAAAATTTAAAATTGAAAAGTGTTTTTAATATTGTAAATTTGCCTAAATAAAAAAATTAAAAAGAGAGGCAAATGAATGGCTTTTCATCTTCCAAGTAAAGAAAAAGATTGTACAAAAGGAAAAAATATAGATTTTTTAGGGGTTCTTCTTTCTTAAAATCTCTTGAAAAGAGTTAGCGGTAACTTGGTGTAGAGCTATGTAATTTTCAAATTGGAGAAATGAAATTCAAGAAAGTGGGTGAGATTATTCTTGGATTTTGTAGATTTTAATATCCTCTGTTTATGAATTTTGAGTTCCTATTTGTAGATAAAGACTCCTTTAAAATTTTACATCTTCTTGATTATGTGCAACTTGTGGTTTTTCTGAACTTTGTGTTGAAAGCTGCATGTATGAGCTTTCTTTATTTCCATGAGTTTTTGCATGTTTGATATCAAGAAAATTTTGTACTAAGTGTGTGTAATTTAGTTTGTGAGGAGAATTTTTACTTCTAGGCATCACCTTTTGTTCCCTAAACCCCTATTGTTCCCATGTTCATTTTTTTGTGAGAGGAAGGATTTCATTTATGTTATTTACTCTTGAGTTATCCCAGTGGTTCTCCACTTTTATCCCGTTGTGGGTTTCTCCTCTTTTCTCATTTTAATATTTGTTTTGTTTCCTTTTGTGTTTTTGGGTAAAAAGTACACAAAAACCCCAAGTTATTCATATTTTATGAGGGAATCACCCCTCTCAAATGCAGAGGAGAATCATCATTCTCTACAGTGATCTCTCCAATTATTGATGACTTTGCTTCACCTCCTATTGGATGAGTCACAAAACCAAGGTGACCAAAATTTACACTAATGGTTCTTAGAGACTCTATTGGGGATTGAAAATGTGCCTTTGATTCCTATAATTTTAAGTGAATATTCCCATTGAAAAAGAAGATTGGCAACACCATTGAAAATATTCCTAGAAATGACGAAATGCAACCCATGCTTCTAATTTTTTGACTTTTTCTATTGCTACCCATACTTTGATTTTGGTTACAGGGATGAAGAGGTTTCAACTAAAAAAAGAGTATGTATACTTGGGAAACATAAGGTGGAAAAAGGAAGAAAATAAAGAAAAATAAAAGAGTTAAATGTTTCAAATGAGCCTAAATTAGGCATTGATTGGGTTTAAGCAAATGATGATACAATAAAAAAGATTTTTCTCTTCATATCGGCCTTCAAAGAAGATCCAATCTATGAAGTTGTGGATGATAATAAAAGAGTTTAGTTTTTAAAAAAAAACTATGGAGACATACATTTAAAAAGGATATAAATTTTCCCTATTCAAAATTTAGCTCAAGTGGAAGAATGTACTGAAAAGGAAAATTCAGCTGAAGTGAAAGAATGCATGAAAAAAGAAAATTCAACCTCCTTTAAAGAGCATGAGATGAGTCATGAAGGTAGTGAGATTCATATTGGTGAAGGGATGGTGTGTAATGATGTTGAATATGAGCACATAAAAGGTTTTGAAGAAGAAACAAGAAAAAATCTGTAAGAAATTTCTATCCATTTGGAGTGCCAAGAGGTTTTAGCCCCAAGTTCACATTTAGAGGTGCCTATGGGAGATTTTCAGCCATTCATGGTGGAATAATCATAAGATTAGCCAATAGGTGAAGGTGTTGGAGGTATGTCTTATGTTTTTCACATTTTAAGTCAAAGCAAAACCCTCTCATTCATGAGCAAAATTTAAGTAATTTTTACTTTTTGGTTATGTATGACCAAGTGTTTGAATCAATGTTTATATTTCCTCCCATGCCTCATGTATTTCCCTTGAACACAATAAAAAACATGTCATTGTCCTTGATTTTATCTTTGCAAATGATGTTCTCATCATGCCAAATATTATCCTGTAAAGGCTCATACTTTTCCCAACCTGTAAATGGCTTTGTTTATATTGTTTTTTTTTCCATTCTATGTAAATAGTTTCCCTTTCCACACATTTTGGCTTGTGTTATTTTTGCTTCCATTATTCATTGTGTGTGTGTGTGTGTTCAATAAAATTTGACTTATGCACTGTGGTTTTCTCTTTTTCCCTGCACTTTTCTCTTGATCCCATAAGGTGTTTGTGTGGTTGCACTCTTTTTCGGAGGACATGCAGTTTTGGTAAAATTACAGTAAGAATTTGGTATATATATATCAGTTTTGGAGTTGTATATTTAGTGTTCAATCTATCTATCGCATGTGTTCTAAAAATCAATAGAACAAGGAGACGTATGCATCCAAAAGCAGATGTAGTGTATGTTTCAAGAAACTCAATTAAGATAGCTTGTGGTTTGAACTTTTCAAGAATAATCCATTCCTCTTGCATCAAGGAACTAAAAATATTTTGATTTTTAGGTTGAAGGTTACAGTGAGCTAATCTTGCTCTCATATTTGTGTCTAATGATCCACTTTCATTAATAATTTGTCAGGCATGTTATGAATGATTGTTTTTTATTGATGCAAAACCTGAAGCTTCTGCAGTTATTGCCCAATGGCTTTTGACTTTGGAAAAGGATAATAATTAGTAGTTCTTCAAAGTTCATAACTATATTTTGGCCAAGTATGGAACATTTTTTGTTTAACAGAGTTGGTATAAACTCATGGGATAGGGCCCTATTACATTCTGATAAACCTGATTTGCATGCAAATGTGGATTACACACCACATAGTGATGCTATCATAAACCAATTTTGCTTATGTGCCAAATTTACAGCAATGCCAAGGACTTTCTCTAGATTAAGTTGATGATTCAATAATGAATGGTCTTTTGAAATCTATTCATTTTGGATATATAGATGTCAAAGACCTTGTGAATAAATTGAAGCCTATGCAGGGTTTTTTGGTTTCCAAACAGTTAATTGATAGTCCCTTTGCAAAAAATTAGAGTATTCCACCTCCCATTCATCTATTAAAAGATGAAAAACTGAAGAAATCCTTGAATAAATCCTATAATCCTTCAAAAGAGGGCAAGGTTCAAAAGTCATTTTATCAACACCCTACACCTTTAGAATCAAAGGTCATCTCACTGTTTTAAGAAACAACTAATTTGGGTGAAATATCAAAAAATATCAACAGAAAAAATGAGGTTAAAGTAAAGATGAATAGTAATGAAGCAAAACTGGATATTGATTTTGATGGGATAAGCCGGGCATCTTCAATTGGATTTTGTATATGATGCCTCGAGTATCAAAGATGTTAATTGTAGTATTGCTCAAGATGAGAAGAGGAAGAAAGTTGAGCTCAATCTTTTATTCTATAAGCTCTTCTCTTTTGTTGATAAATGTGACTAGTTTCTCATGTCTGTAAAATTAGTGGGGGTAGTCATTCATTGCCCTATCATGCCCATATTCTTCTTACTCTTTGAATATTTCATTAATGGGTTTGGGAAAAATCAATCAACCATACTAAAATGTCTGATTTAGCTCCCAAGAATGCATTTAATTTTATCTATTAAGGGGTGTAGTGGTCATGGGATGCTATAGAAAATGACCTACAATCTGCAACTAAGATCAAGAATTTGGAGCTGAAAATTGAGTTTAGTGGAGACACAGATAGGGCTTTGCATCAATTCATTCTATTAAAATCAAGCTACTACATCAATAAATTAAAGATGATTAGATGAAGTAACATTCTTGAGGGACATAAGTAAGAATCATTGTCAATATTCTATGGAGGCCCATGATCTTATTGAAGACCATAAATGTTTTGGACCTGAGTCTATTCCAGTTCATTATTATGGATCAAATAATATGAAGGATATTCCCTTTCACATTCAATTCATAGATTGAATCTTGTTGGATGAGATTTGATATATTGGTTGAAAAGGATCCTCATTAAGAGGGGATATTATTTTTACAAAACTATAGAACATGAAATTACTTGTGAAATCAAATAGAAGATTGCATATGTGGCACCAGACTTTGAAAAAGAGCTTGAGATAACAAAGTAAAGTTTTTCCAATGAGAAGGGCTACAAGTTTCTTGATGAGCAGGTTATAATAATTAGTTAAGGAGATCACTACACTGGCTCCCATAAACATGAAAATCAAAGTAATTGCACCTCCATATATGAAATATACTGCTTGGATTGGTAGCAATGTTTTGGCATCACTTAGCTCATGTGATTAGATGTTGATATCAAAATCTGAGTATGAGGAGTCTGGTTCAACAATTATTCACAAAAAATGCTTCTAAATGTGGGGGTAGTGATCACCTATAGAGAGGATTACTTGGTTTGATATATTCAAGAATTGAATTGAAGACAAACTAGGGGATAATTTTATGCTCTCTCAACTCTCAAATCAAAATGAAACATCCAATTTTTTTGATAATGTTTAAGATAATATTCTCAATAAAGCTCTACGATAGAACAAAGTAATGGATAGAAAATTTTTGATGGGTTTTCAAAAGGAATTACATGGGTTTTCCAATTCGATCAATTTTTTGTAGGTTTAAAGCCGAGTCCACAACCTTGAAAAGCATCCTCCCAGGCTGATGGCTAAACAAGTTGAGTGAATTTATTTGGTTCATTTTGTCAAATGGTTCATGTGCCTGTTGGAAAATGCTAACAGTACTAATGGTTATATAGATAGAAAAATAACCAAATTTGAAAGGCCCAGGTGGGCAAAAATGAACAATAAAGATTGAGACAGGGGAGAGATAATGAAGGAATAAACACACAAATATATATCTATTAACTCTAAAAATATCCTTATACAAATACAACTATTGCTGTTTAAAAAATAACTCACAAAATACCCTTAAAAGGGACTTTCCTTAGCTTTGTTGCTCACTCTTTCTTGCTACGAATTGTGTTCAATTCCCTTCTCTCTCATCTCACAAATTAATGTTGTGTTTTGCTCCTCTTACTCTGCTATTGCTCTTTTTCCGCCTATTATGTTCCCCACTCTACTCTCATTTTCAAAGTTGCTTTATTATTTCTTTTTCTATGGACTATTGCTTTATCTTCTATTGCACATTCTCTTCTACCTGACTGTTACTACATTGAGTAATATCTACAGTTGTACATTCCCTTTTCCTTTTTCTTTTCAAAAAACTCACCTACTTTGTAAGTTTCCTCCCAATGAATCAAAAAGGCTCTGAATTTCAAATTTGAAAGAGGGTGCATTAAATGACTACAACTAACACATTTTGGAGCTGACTAAGTGGTGAATGGAAAGTCAAAAATAAATAATATTTTAACACTCCCCCTTATTTTTGACCTTCCTACCATGGTCAGCTGGACTTTTCTCAATCTTCAAAACCTCTTTATAACTTCTTTTTAGCTTCCCAAATGATTCTTCACCTTTTTTATAAATTTTCAAAGCTTCGTTACTAAAGTCCATAGCTCTGTTGATGGATTTCATAGCTAGATTGACAAAATCTGTAGCTAGACTTTTGAAATCCCTAGTTAGACTGTCAAGATCTGTAGCTACCTTGTCAAAATTTGTAGTCACCCTGTTGAAATCCGTAGCTCTATTGTAAGACTTTAAAGCTACCATAAAACTTTGTAGGCCTAATGCTTCTACATTAATGACCCCTAACCTTTTTCTTAGGTGCATGAAAGTGTCTTTAGATAATGGCTTAGTAAAAATATCAGCTAGTTGTTGATTAAACTTGCAAAAACTAAGCTCTATGACATGATTTTCAACTAACTTTCAAATGAAGTGATACCTGATTGCAATGTGTTGGTTCTTACCATGAAATACATGTTTCTTTAACAATGTTATGGATGATAAATGATCATAATAGATCATAGAATCTCCTTGTTGCTCCTCATTCTAATTAGAAAGTATCCTTCTCAACCATATAGCCTGACATGTTGTTATATTGGCTACTATATACTCCACTTCAACTATAGAAAATGACACTAGAGGTTGTTTATTTGAAGCCCAAGATATGGATATTGACCCAAGATGAAATACATACCCCGAAGTGCTCTTTTTATCATCAAATTTTCCTGCCCAATCACTATCTGTGTAACCAATAAGCTAAAACTCATTTGTTGTTGTATATAAAACACCACAATCCCTTGTTTCATTCACGTACCTAAATATCCTCTTGCCCGCTTGCCAATGTGTCTCATTTGGCATCTCCGTAAATCTTGATATGAGTTTGACTACATACATGATGTATGGCATTGTTGTAGTCAAATACATTAGGCTTCCCACTAGGCTCTTATAGTGTGTGGGGTCTACATTTTTGTTGCAATCGTCTTTACATAACTTAAGGCTTGTCTTGGTTGGAGTGAAACAGGTTTGCTATACATCATCTTGAACCTCTCTAAGATCTCCTTTGCATACTTATATTAGAATATGAATATGCATTCATCCATTTTTTTGACTTCTATCCCAAGAAAGTACTTCAAAAATCACAAATCAATCATTTCAAACTCATTTTTCATGGCTATTTTATATTTTTTAATGGACTGATTTGCATTTTTGGTGAATATTAGATCATCCAAATACAATAAAACACTCAACATACCTTCTTTTCATGCTTTGATGTATAGTGTGGGCTCACTTGCACTTTTGCTAAAGTCCTTGCTCAATAAATATGAGTCTATATAGCTATACCATGCTCTTGGGGCTTGTTTGAGCCCATACAATGCCTTTTTCAGCCTATACACTTTGTTTTCATGCTTGAGAATCTCATATCTAGGTGGTTATCCCACATAGACCTCTTTTTCTAGCACTCAATTCAATAATGCTAACTTCACATCCATTTGATGCACCTTCCACTTGTGTTGGGTAGCAATGGCTATGATTGTCCTTACCATTTCTAGCCTTGCTACGAGTGAAAACGTTTCATTGTAATCATATCTGGGCCTTTTCTTGTATCCCTTCACCACTAGCCTTGTCTTATGCCTTTCTATGTTGCCTTCAAGAGTAGTTTTTGTCTTGTATACCCACTTAACTCCTATGACCTCTTTTCCTTTTGGTAGGTCAACTAACTCCCATGTGTCATTTCTCTCTATGACGTGTAGCTCTTCATCCATTGCCTCACATCACTTGTTGTCCTTGATTGATTCTTCAAAGTAGATAGGATTAGATAATAAAAAGAGTACATAATTCATTGTTTCGTCTTTGTTTTGCTCATACCTTGAATGCTCAAAGACTTCTTGCAAGATTATTGTCCTTACTTGATGTTGACTTGAATTGGAGGAAGAGGATGTTGACTCATGAACAACTCCTTCACCTCCTTGATGGTTGCTACCACTAGATGAATCAGCCCTTTGTGAAATAGGGGTCCAATTTGGTGCATTGGTGTCTGTACCAACTATTGTTTTAGATTCAACAAATGGTCTAGCAACCTTTGTTTCTACATGCTCTTCTTCTTGTCTTTCTTCCCAAGCTTCATGCTTAATGAAGTAAACATCCCGACTGATTATGAGTTCTTTGTTGATGGGATTGTATAACTAATAATCCTTTGATTGGTCATTATACCCTATGAAAATGCATTTCTCACCTTTGTCATCTTTATTTTCTTGGGCACATGTGCGTATGCTAGACAACCAAACACTCTAAGGTGTTTTACACTTGGCTTCTAGTTGCTCCATGCTTCTTGAGGGATCACATCCCTCACACTCTTTTTGGGACATATATTCATCAATTACATGGCTATTGCTACAGCCTCAACCCAAAAATCATTAGGTAAACATTTTGCCTTTAGCATGCTCCTTGCCATCTTTTAGATGGTCCTATTCTTCCTCTCAACCACACCATTTTACTGTAATGTATACCTAGCTATAAGCTACTTCTTTATGCCATGATCTTTTCAAAAATTCATGAACTCATTAGAGATATACTCTCCCCCTTTATCCATCCTCAAAATCTTGATGTAATGACCACTTTGCTTCTCCACCATGGCCTTGAAATGCTTGAAGGTCTCAATTGCTTCCGATTTATTCTTCAAGAAGTAAACCCATATCTTTCAGCTATAGTCATTTATGAATGTCATGAAATAGACATTATTAGATAGGGAGGGGGTCTTCATTAGACCACACAAGTCTAAATGGATCAACTCTAAAGGAGCTCTATCTCTCCATGTCTTACCCATGAGAAATGCACTCCTATGTTACTTCCCCAATATGCAACCTTCACATACCTTGTTTGGTTGTTTTATAAGGGGTAACCCCTTCACCATGTGTTTCTTGTGAAGAATATTTATCCCTCTAAAGCTTAAATTCCCATACCTAAGATGCCAAAGAGTAAGTTCATCTAACATCATTTTTTTGAATGCTGTTGTGAGCTCACTTTGTATTATCAATGGAAACATTTGATTGCTTGTCATCTTAACTGTTGCTATATTTCTATTGTAACCACTCCTATTAAAGATGATGTACTCACCATTCTCAAATCTAACCTTATACCCCTTTTGCATAAACTGCCCAATGCTAATAAGGTTGTGTTTCAACCTGAGTACATAGTAAACATCATGAATTTGCCTTTTATCACCTTGATTGGTACGAATTGAAATGTTGCCCTTGCCCATGACAGGAAATTTATCATCATTTCCCATCTTTACCTTTGATTTTATTATTTCATCTATGTGGCTAAACATCTCTTTGTTTCGACTCATGTGGTTTCTACAACCACTAACCATGTACCATGTATATTTGTTACTTTGCTCAATAATGTTGCAAGTTATAAACAAGCTTCCACCTTTCTCATTCTTATGGGGTTCAACCTCTTGTGTATGTGATAAATTAGAATTCTACCTATTCATGTCATACTCTTTCTTTCTACACTCACTATCATAGTTTCCATACTTCTTGTAATATAGCATTGGATGCTAGACTTGTCATATCTTTATGTAGATTCACCTCTAGAAGTGTTGTTGATCCTTCCTCATCCTCTTCCATGTGGCTCTTGATGACTATGTCTTCCACCTTCTTGATTGTTTCAAGTTATTCCTCTTCCTCTATTGTTTGATCCTCTCCCCATTCCTTTCACATTCACATTGGAATTGAATGCTTGCTCATGGGAGGAGGCAGCTAACTTATTCAACCTTTGTTCATGGGTTTGTAAAGAACCTATTAACTCATCCACCATCATTTACCTTAAATCTTTTGAGTCTTTTATTGTAACCACTATGGGGTCAAATCTAATTGGAAGGATCCTCAACACCTTCTCAATGACCCTATGATCTTCAAGGTTATCACCACATGTCTTCATTTGGTTGACAATGTTAATTGTTCTTGTGAAGAAGTCATTAATGGACTTATTCTCCTTCATTTTAAGGTCTCAAAATCCCTTCTTAAGAGTTGTAAATTGACAAAATTCACCTTGTCACTCCCTTGATATGTATTTTTCAAAATGTCCCATGCTTGCTTGGAATGGACAACTTCTGCTATCCTAGGAAAGATAGAATCAACTAATGCCATTTGTATGTAGCTAAGTGCCTTGGCATCCTTTCTCTTATTCTCCTTTAGCACATTCCTTTGTGTTTGAGTTAAGGCATTGAAGGCTACTATGTTTTCAACCTCATTATACCTAACTTCAACCAACTCTCATAGCTCTTGAGATTTGAATATAGTTTCATTTTGATGTTCTGCACATCATAGTTTTTCCCATTAAACATAGGGGGCTATTGCCATGACCCTAAAATTATTGTTGCCATGTCTAAATGGACTCATAACCTAGTTTCTCTGATACCAGTTGTTAAAAAATGATAACAATACTAATGGTTATATAGATAGAAAAATAACAAAATATGAAAGGTGTAGGTGGGCAGTAATGAACAACAAAGATTGAGATAGGGGAGAGAGAGAATGAAGTAATAAACACACAAATATTTATCTATTAACTTTAAAAATATCTTTATACAAATATAATGACTGTTGTTTAAAAAATAACTCACAAAATACTCTTAAAAGAGACTTTCCTTAACTGTTGCTGCTCATTCTCTCTTGTTACGAACTGTGTTCAATTCCCTTCTCTCTCTTCTCATAGATTGCTACTATGTTTTGCTCCTCTTACTTTATTACTACTCTATTTTACCTTGTTCTATTCCCTACTCTACTCTCTTTTTCAAAGCTACTCTATTATTCCTTTTTCTACAGATTGTTGCTCTATCTTCTACTACACATGATCTTCTATGTGACTATTGTTGCATTGAATACTATCTACAACTATACATTCCCTTTAACTTTTTCTTTTAAAAAAACTCTCCTACTTCATAGCTTTCCCTCCAATGAATCAAAAGGGTTCCAAATTTCAAATTTGAAAGAGGGTGCATTTAATGAATGCAGCTAACACATTCTAAAGCTAACTGAGTAGTGGATGGGAAGTCAAAAAAATAAAAATTAATAGTGCCAAGTAGATGGGTCAATGTCCAAGTGGTGAATTGTGTAAATTTGAATGAGACATTGTCAAACAGTTCACATGACACTTGTAAATTCAAATCCAAATGCAAATTATAGGTGTAAATCATCTCCATAACCTTTCCAAGCATCCACTTAGGCTAATGGATAGCAAGTTAGGTGAAAGTTTTCACTCAGTCATATTATCAAATAATTATCATGTTTCTTATAGATGGCACGAATGGACAAAGACATGATGGAAACATTGTGCCATAATGTTAGACCATTAGAAATAATTTGATGAGGGATATAATGTGACATGCAACCATGCTAGTTGTAATGCTTAAAAGCTAAATACAAGTGGTAGGTGTAAAAACAAACTCAATGACCAATTCAAACACTCTCTCAACTCATTCTTGATGGATCAGGTTGACTTACCATATGCACTTCATAGAGGCATTTTGTCAATAGTTTTAGGGTCATATTTTAAGCATGAGGTGGAATAATGATCAATACAAAGAAGCCATTATGGGAATACCACTAGTGTTTTGCTTGTGTTGAAAAGATCCATGTAACATGTTTACTGGTGAAGAAGAGAATTATTTGAAAGAATTACCACACAGAATACAAAATGAGGCATTTTGAGGGAGTATCAAAAAATCATCACTAGAATGTTTTCATGCATTCTAGTATTATATAATTAATTTAATACATTGATTCCATAAATAATGTGCTCATTGAGTTGGCAAAGATTGTATCTGAGCAAAATGTGAAAACCCAAACTCATGCCTTCAGATTTCTTTGCTAAGGTCTCAAACTACAACAACTACTTAAACAAGTGAATCAAGCATAAAAGTGCAGAGATGCTACTTAAACAAATACAAGGTTATATTGTATTGCTTGAGAAAATATTGAGTTTTGAATACACACACACACACACACACACACACACACACACACACACACACACCAATACACACACACACACACACCAATACACACACACATACACATATACATACATGTTTGTAACTACTTCATGACAATTATTCATTGGAAAATTTTGATTCATGTATGAATTTCAATGAAATATTAGACATTGGTCAGGAGGGTATGTGCAACATTGTTGATCTTGGATGTTACTTTCAATGATTTGACTTATGGTAACCTAGTTTTTTTATTTGGTTAATCTTAAAGGCTAGGAGAGAAACTTAACTATAGAGGATGTTCAATAGAGAAATAGACAAAATTTTCACACATGGATTTCACCCAAAAGTTCATGTTCATTCCCATACAATTGGGATAGGTGAAGTAGATTCTAGTTGAACAAATTTTGACATGAGAGCAATAGTAATTTGAGAAATTTGGATAAGACACCAACATTTTTTGGAGTTATCCTACATTTCACTAGGGAATGCAATCTCATAGTTAGAGCCAACTATTATAGTGAAATTTGGCCATCCAAATTTCAATGCTCTATTTTTATTATTTTTATGTCATTTGAATATTGTCTTATTTTTTGTAATATGTCATAGGACCCCATAGCCTAATGGACAAGGTAACCTTTTTAACTAGCCAACATAGAGTAATTTGTAGATTTGATTTTATGGGCTTGATGGGAAATTAATTGACCTAATTACGTTATTAATTATTTTATAATTAATTAACATTAATTAAAGTCTTTAAATGACTATACATTTTGGTCATTTGATATATAAATTCTTTTTATAATTAATATTATAGTAAATGTAAAATTAAAAATTGTATTTAATATTGTAAATTTACCTAATTAAGAAAATAAAAAAGAGAGGCAAATGAATGGCTTTTCATCTTCCAAGTGAAGGAAAAGATTGTACAAAAAGGAAAAATCAGGGTTTTGTAAGGGTTCTTCTTTATTTCAAACTCTTGGAGAGAGGTAGCTGTGGCTTGATGTGGAGCTATGAAATTTTTAGATTGGACTAATTAAGTAAAAGCAAGCAAGTGAGATTGTTCTTGGGTTTTGTAGATTTTAATATCCTTTATTTATAAAATCTGAGTTTTTATTTGTAGATGAACACTCCATTTAATTTAATCATCTTCTTGATTATGTGCAACCTATGGTGTTTCCAAACTTTATGTTAAAATCCCCATGTATGATCTTTCTTGATGTCCATGAGTTTCTTTGTGTTTGATCTCAATGAAACTTTATACCAAGTGTGTGCAATCTAGTTTATGAGGAGTCTTTGTGCTTTTAGGCATCCCCTTTTGTTCACAAATATCCTATTTCTCCCATGTTCATTTTTGTGTGAGAGGAAGGATTTCATTTCTATTGTTTACTCTTGAGTTGTCTTAGTTATTCTTTGTTTTTATCCCAATGTGGGTTTCTCCTCTCTTCTCATTTTAATATTTGTTTTGTTTCCTTTTGTGATTTCAGGTAAAAATTACACAAAAACCTTAACTTATTCATATCCTATGAGGGAACTTCCCCTTCCAAATGCAGAGAAGAATCACCATTCTTTATGGTGATCTCTCTAATTGTTGGTGAGTTTGCTTCACCTTCTATTGGGCGAATCAAAAAACTAAGGTGACCAAATTTTACACCAATAGATAGATGGGCTTGTTAGTGCCCAAACTTGTAATTAACAATTTGTGCCCTTTTATAAAATATTAGTGTATGAATATCTAAAAGTTACCTCCTATTTTCAAGTGTTAACCCAATTATAAAAATCCAACTTTTACCTTGTGAAAACCTTATGTAATCTTGGTTCCAGCTAATGCTTAACATTTTCATGTTTTAATTAGATTGCAGGGTCTATGATAAAAATCAAGCTAGGAAGATCGAATAATGCTAAGTATGATGTTTTCCATCTTCAAAAAGTTTGAAAGCTCAACAAATTTTCTTGGTGAAAAAACGAGTTGCAAAAAATGCAAGTTTGACTTTTTGAATTCTTAAGTTTTTTGGAAAATTCTCAAGTTTGGAACTTTTGGTCAGACATTTTGTTCAAAAATTTTGGTTAGACTTTTTGGTCAGACATTTTGGTTAGAACATCTTCGTTGAATTTTATGGTCGGATATTTTGTTCAAAATTTTTGTGGTCAGACATTTTGTTCAAAAATTTTGTGGTCAGACATTTTGTTCAAAAATTTTATGTTTGGAGCCTTTGTTTCAATCCAATGTCTACCACCTGCCAGTCAACATGTAGTCAAAAGAGAAAGGGTCCAAAATAAAGCAGTGAAGTTTTAAGAAAAAATAGAGGTTGGTATGGAAAACAAGTAAGGCCACGAAGCATTCAAGAGGCCATGTCATTATTTATGCTCATTCTAAAATGTATGACCTGTCTAAGTGGAAGTTAAGTTTGTAAAAAAATTCAAAGCTCAAGATTTTAAGTAGAAGAGGGCACATTATTAATACAATCCATGTGGAAGGTCAAATGATGAAGCCAAGTTTTTGAAAAGGGAAAACAATTCACTTAGGCATTATAAAGTTTGACGGTAACCCTAAAAAGGTCACAAGCAAAATAGAAATATGGAAGGCATGGGAAAGTTTGGCATTAAAGAAAAGGGGTAAAATAAGATAAGTCTTACCATTTTTATTATTTTGCTTGTGTCAAAAACCTCCATGGAGGAAAAATATGTTGCAAGGTTGTGAAGCCAAGGTGGGCCATTCCAAATAGATTTCTCAAACAATCATGAATCCTTCTTTGTCGTTATCACAACTGGAGTTTTCCAATGCAATCATGACAAAGTAAGGGCCATTATTTAGCTTGCAAAAGGAGAAGGGAAGCTATCTAGAAGTTTCCAACTATGTAAATGACTAGTTAAAGGCATGGCCAAATAGTTACACATGAAGACAAGGAGTTTGTTTTAATCCCAAGGGAATATTCTCCCTTAATCCCAAGTTCAGTACATTTTCAACCAAGAAGATCAAGGGTTTTCTTTAAATTTAATCATTGCAAGGATAGGCAATTATCAGAATGATTTTCTTGCAAGGCATGAGCTTTTAGGCATGATCAAGGGCATCTTCCAATTGAAGCATATTCTCAAAATATTATGGGTGAAAGAGTTGTATAAAAAGAGGGCTTGTCTTATTTTAAAAGGTTGTTTTTATTTCTAGGTCTTAGGCTCTTTCAAATTTTAGGATCCTTGATGTGTGTGTCTTGTCTCTCTTTCTAAGGTGGTTGTAGTTGTATAACCATTAACAAAGCTTTGAGAGCATTATATATGTCTCCCCTGTTAAAAGAGCAAAGTCACCATGCTTTTCCCCTTGATCACATTCTGAGCAATGATGTATGTAAGATTTGTTTTCAAGATAATGGAAAATAATTGTGATTTTTTTTGTATTTTATCAATAAAATGCAATAGTACATTTTATATGCTTTGCTAATTGGGTATTTTGTTTTGTGCTTATCAATGGCAGTTGTTTTGGGCATAGATCTAAGTTGTAAATTCCTTTCTGCATTGTGATTTGGAAATGTGTTATTTATAACCTCTTAAGGGCACCCGGGGTTTATGTATTTGATAGGAGAAAGTATTTGAAATTATACTTGCAATGTATGTTGTAGGGTTTCAAGAATCATTTGAATACTTGAATTGTATTGGCACCAATGGATGCAACTCATTCCTAATAGTTTCCATAGGTTTGTATTTTATTCTTTTTTATCTTTGAAAATGAATAATGTCATGCCTGTTGAAGGAGAACCTACTATTCAAAAAACCACACCGCCACACCAATCTTTTATAACTACTTAACTTGTCCTACCCTACCCTACCCTACAAATAATACAACCTGTTACATATTTTAAGTGTTATTTGCCTGCAAATGCATCAATCTTGCATATATAAAATGGGTTTGTATTTTATGCTTTGAAGACCAACATTGTAATATCCCATTTAGAGCTCTATTATTGATTTTTTTTTCAAAAAATGAAGGTTGCAATCATATTTACATCTATCTTTTAGTAGCTTGTGTTTGACCTAGAACATTTGTTCATTTCATGTGACAACTCTTCTCAAGTGGAGTGTGCAAACTTGGTTATGCCCTGGTCAGATTTGTGTTCTTGTGTGCCAATATTACCCATGGATATTGAATTGTATTATCCCTCCATATGAGTAAGCTACCCCTTAGGTCCTCTCACCTTGGTTTAGGTAGAACCAGAAGTAGTAAGGAACCAACCATACACTCTATTGGTGCTTTATAGTCATTGTTTGTATTTGGTCCATCTTGATATTAAACCCTTCCCCAACTACAAAAACATAATTTTAGGGTTTTCATATTTGTTGGCCATATTTTCAAGTGTGCAAGGCTAAGTGTAAGAGGTGTACAACTGGGAACCAACAAGGCCAATATCCATGTGAGAATCATGTAATGTAGATAATTGTGTGGTAAAGTCCATGGGTAGATGCATCCTTCAAAGAGGATGGCAATGTGTGGGACAACAACATGTATTGATGTATCTAAGTGGATGGGGATAAGGTGATGTACTCAAATGTATATGAATGATCACAATATCAAGATATATCATGTGTAAACAATACGTATGTTTCCATATATTTGTAATATAATAACATATCTATATGAAGAAGTAATGCAAGCATACTAGACACAAGTGTATGATATGATCCATATATAATCAAAATGTTAATATAAGGCTTATGGAGAATACACATGTGTATCATGCCACACATGCAAATATAGTTATAGTTGTCATTAATGAAGCTCATAAGTGAGTTGATTATAACAATGTCGAGGATGTCCTTTCCTACATAAGATATCGCAAATGAATAAATCATAATGATCATGTAGGTATAATTCCCTTGTTGTAAATTTATAATCTATGTATACCAATGTGTAAGATATAGTCAGGTATGTAAGAATAATGACAATCATAATGTTTCAAGATATAAAATGTGTGTAACAAGCTGGTGCCCACTAGTGTAGTAATGTAAGGCACATAGATAATGTGGATATGTAAAATAATATTAGATGAATGATACTCAAGAATAGATTATGTGAAACATGCTCTTGTGGGCCTAAAGGAATGTGTATATATTTAATCTCATGTGTATCTTCAATCTTAATGTAGTGTCATACAAAAATTTGTCTTGTTGCTCTCAAGTGGGAAGATCTAGATCATATGATCCATGGTGACAGGGACAAATAATGTGTCCCAATGGATGTTATGTATGCACAATATGTATAAAATAAGCTCAATAAAACATGGGGGCATGTTTCCCCAAATATAAAATAAAAATATGTCTCATGTAGGTGATGTGCCTTTAAGAAGGTGTAGATACTAAAATATGGTATTAAACACGTGACAATGTCAAATTTGACCTATCTTCACCTTACATGATTGGTGCTTACATATATGACTCTAATTCACCATTCTCATATCCACATGATACATATGGGTCTAATTATTTTAAGTTGTTCTCAGTCACCTAAAGAAATTCCCCCAGTCTATGCCAGACTAGTAAACTATCATAGTTAGACATCTCTAGATCATAAAATATGTAATGTTATCTCCAAAACAAAATTATTAGGATCAAATGGTAACCTCTCCAAATTCAATAGTTTCATCCTTCCCCTATAAATGGCCATATTTAAAAATTAAATAATTCTTATGGTCACCCCATTTGCCTAATGTGTCGATATAATGATAAATTACATAAAGAGTCTCGTATAATTATAAAATAAGTCTAATCTTATTGACTATCTAGTATTTATCTAGCATACATTTATCCACTACTGCACATTCAAAGGGACTACAATATTCATTCCAATTTTCAAATTAGTCTCAAGATAAAAGTATCAGCGAAGTTTGAAGCACCTCAAATCTAAGCCAAAATTATCATTTTACAAGTGTTCAAGTCTAGATCATAGGTTGCATACATTCAAAGAACACTAATTGTACACATTCAACTAATGGGGAGAACCACATGCAATTTGACTTCCCTCTTCAGAGTATTTGATATGTAGGTAACACTCAATAATTCAACAAGGATTCATTTAGGTTAGTTCAACCCATCTCTATTCCTATTTTTTAGGCCTAATTCTATCATTTCAACTAGACCTAAGATTTCAAGTGAAGGAGATTGATTTTTACGAGTCATGCACATAATAATACCTCAAGATCCCATATAGAGCTTAAAGTTCAACAAGTGCACATGATTGTATCAAAATAGAAAGACCAAATCCATAAAGATAAGACTATAAAACAAGGAATATAACATCTAATGGTACTGAATTGAGGCTGATGATACTATCTAGGTGCACATAGAGGTCTAGATCTTGATCTAAATGGCCTAAATTCTAGTTTTCCATCCTTCCTATTGCTTGATTACACTCTTAGTCCTCCATAGAGAAATTATTCATTATCTTATCACTTTTTAATTATACTTGGAATATTTATCAAATGAAATTGTCAAATCAATTTCAATATTCTACATTCATAGATGTACTTAAGTGTTTTAATTTATAATTTACATTATGTTTTAACCCTAAATTTATTGTGTGTGGGGATATGGTTAAAAATATATAAATAATTCAAGCACAAGGGTGATAAACTAATGTATATTAGGTTAATTAATTATAAACTTAGTAAATGATTATTCTAAATTATTATTAGCTCTGCATTTATGAGCTTTTAGGTCTCTGCCACAATGCTGATCGCCATGGATTTAGGCAGGATATTGCTTTATTTACATTAATTGCCAATTTTGATTGGTAATTCACCCTATGGGTGGTAGGGGGTACCCTTTATTTAATAATTATCACCTTCATCTCTACATCCATAGATGCAAAGAAAGCTGGAGTGAGTGAACACAACCATGGCCTTGAAGTAGGTGAGGAAATTCATCCTAAAGGTCTTTCACGAGGTAATTATGATGATTCTGACTCTCCATTACTTGATGTTATTTTGTATGTACCTAAGTTTGACAAATCATGTCATTTATTTGAGAATTTTAATTTGATTTCTTATTTTATTAGTTGAGTCCCCCCTGAGATCCTGCTAAAATAATGGATTCACAACCATTGACAAGGCCATGGTGTGAAACTTGAAGGTGTCTAAAACCTTAAAAAGGGATTTTTTTTGTTTTACTTTTCTAACCCAAAGCACTAAAAATATATTTTCAATCATGGGCCTTGGTTCATTTACAACACTTTGGTTGTGTTTCCTCACTGGACTTGAGAATTTCAAGTCTCAGAGCAAGCAAAACTGAAAGTCCCCATATGGGTTGAATTTTCTGACTTGTCTCTCCCCTTATGGGGATTTATAGACCAACTTATAAATCCCATAGGGTGTTTAATATGCCATGGTTAGACTAAGTTATTTATGACTCATCCTTAGAAGAGGGTTTGTGTGAAAATGGATCTGTCCCTTGATTTAAAAGATTCTATTGATATACAAATTAGCTCTAACCACTTTTCTTAGTGTGTCTTGTATATCAATCTCATGAATACTTATTTTTGGTGTTATTCCTTAGAACACATGATCTGGGAGTGCCCTTTGATTGTTCACACACCCCCTACTCTTCAAGAAAAAGGTAGATCTTAAGAAAAATATTAGAATGGCAAAAATGATGGTTGGACTACCATCACCAACAAGAAAAATAACAACTCTTTTAAAGGTTGTAGTAGGCCACAAAATTATTCATTTTGACCTACTGGCAATAATTTTTATTTGACTTCTATTTTCAAATCTGCCTTGCTTACCAAAGCTCCTCCTCCTCTTATGTGTATGCCACATGTAGTGGCCTCACTAGTTGAGATGCCACCTTAAGCACCACGATCACAACCCTCTCCTAGGGTGAGTGCCCCAAAGGAGTAAAGGACCTTGGTCACTTTGGACTACAAAATAGTATTTTGGTGCTCTCAAAACCCCTTGCATCTCCTAATGAGGAATAATATATGACACACAAGTGACAACCATTTAGAATGATTGATTACATGCGCAACAAACTCATGTATAATAAGTTTACTACACTGGAAGGTTTCATAAAGGATAATGATATGCACCTTGATCTTTCCCAATGATTGTGTACTCTTGGAATGATCAAGGTCTTATTGATCTTCTGCGTAAGTATACAATAAGGAATAGTTGCCAGTTTTTATGCAACATGAAATTATTTGTTTGTAAGAAGTCAATATTTCGAGCTTCTTATTGTAGAATACAACATGAATCATCTAGCTTGGGCCATTTATTAGGCTACTGGGCATGACACTGGGTGTGGTGTGGTCATCACTTTTTTAGTTCCAAATTTTGCTCATAATATTATTTCATGGTGTCTAGACCCCGCCCACTAGGTGGTGTGGACCCTTTTTGTCTTCAATAATTGCATTATTGGGCGAGTCAATTTATATGCCTCCAATGATGTTGTAGAGTAGGCTACCTTGTGGAGGTGGCTATCTAACTCTCTCTTAGATGCTCATTAGATCATTTGTGGTGACTTTAACATGGTGGAGTCAACAAAGAGAAGGATGCCTTCTAATGTGATGGTGTGTTGGTGAGCATGAAGCATGGTTTTATATGCACAACAAACTCAGGGTGTTTGATCCCAACCATCACTGGAGGAAGGATTCAGACTCCCCTTGGTTCACCTAGTTTAACTTTTGATAGGGAGAAGATTGGGTGATTAGTGCCTTGATAGAGCCGTACTAGCTAAACAAGATCTTTTCTATTTTTCTCTAGTTTAGGACATAGTAGTATCAGTCATTCTTGATACCTTTCTCTTAGATCATCACCCTATTTTCTTTAAATTTTAATGGATTTCTCCTCAAGTTAAGCCTGCTTCCATGCAATTCTATCTCAATACATTCCACCTCAAGCATGAAATAATGGTGGGGCATATTATTAGAATTTGGAACTTGGTCCCTCGGTTATAAGGAGACATTGGTTGGATCTAGTGGTGGTCTAATACCCTTTCTCACACTTCCACCTTTCTTAAGATATATGGAAAAAAATGACCATTTTCAGATGGCATCTGCATAATGCTACAAATCATGAGTATAT
Source organism: Torreya grandis (assembly GCA_037957365.1). NCBI lineage: Eukaryota > Viridiplantae > Streptophyta > Pinopsida > Cupressales > Taxaceae > Torreya > Torreya grandis. The sequence goes on along the minus strand of JARHVA010000766.1, from coordinate 726,490 downwards.
CTGAGCCTCACAAGAACTAGCGAAGGTCCCTTTTAATATCCACCTTCAAACTCAAGTGGCACAATGGAGACATAAGCTCCAAATTGAGGAAGCACACGAAGATAGAGGAGCTCAACAAAGAACTCATATGCACTAGTTAAAAATTGGTGACAATGTTTGTAAGGATTTTTTTGCCCTCCTATGCTCTAGGAGAGCAAATGATAGAATCAAAGTTGTCAAAGAAGGAAACATAAGACTTACCAAACTTCCAAACATTATACAAGCCTTTGTTCATCATTATCATTGTGTTTTCTTGGTGCAAGATTCTTCTCTAGAAAGGGAAGTGACTCTCCTTCAATGTCTCTAGGTTATTCCCTATAAAGTCTCCAACTCTCAAATAGTTACATGTGATAGGCCCTTATCTCTTTGTGACCTCCATGAGGATGTTAAACAAATGGTAGTGGACAAAGCTCTAGGAATTTATAGTTTCTCATCTAAGTTTTATCAAACTCTTTGGGACACTATTGGTCTTGATCTTCACCATATGTATTTTTAAGCTATTCTAATCAATTCCTTGGGAACCCTTATTAATCAGGTTAACATCAAGTTTATTCCCAAGGCTGGTGATCCTAAAATTATCACAAACTAGAGGCCTATTAATTTACTCAATTTCTCCTCTAATATTATCACTAAACCTCTAGTTCTCAAGGTGAAGCACATTCTCCCTTTAATTGTTAGGAGTTAGCAAATAGGCTTCATACAAAATAGGTTCATTCTAGATAATGTTATTGTTGTTTGGGAAGGTATGGAATGGACTAGGCTTTCTAATAAAAAGGCTTTGTTTGTTAAGATTGATTTTTATAAATCTTATGACTGCATCGAGTGGCCATTCATTCTAGCCATGTTGTAGGCACTTAGTTTTGGCCACAAATTTATTCAGACTGTTAATATACTTTTTTAGGATGCTAGGGCTTATATCACTATCAATGGCACCCAATATTATCAGTTTAAACTTCATTTTTCTATTCAAAAAGGATGTCATTTAGCCCCTTCTTTATATGTGCTTACAACATAAGGATTTAGTTACCTCCTAGATAACTATGCTGTCAAGGGTCTGGTGAAAGGTATCTCCCTCCCTCAGTCTGATAAACAACTTTTAAATGATCATTTCATAAATGAATATTTTATCACTCTCCAAAAGGAATAAGAATCTATTAGAAATGCCATGGAATGTATACACATTTTTTGTTTAGATTTAGGCTCTTCTATTCAATCGAGGAAGATTGAGTGTTACAGACATTCTTTGGGCCCTAAACCTCCTTGGCTTGAGGAATTTCAATGGCAATATATTTTATCAGGAGTGTAGTTTAAGTTTCTTGGCATTCCTTTTGCATTTTGGGATTCTCCATCTAATTTATGGTCATATGCGGTGTAGAGAATTGAAAAAAATATCTCATTTTGGATCACTAAGCCTCTTTCTCTTGCTGGCAATTTTCAAATATCCTCTAAAGTTTTGGTAGCTATGCATGTTTATTATTCCTCTTGTTGGGCCCCTTTTAATGCTACCTACAAAAATTTATAAAATATTTTAAGTGATTTTCTTTGGGCTAATTTTGAGGGACATAATGGCTTCCATAGAGTTGCCTAGAACATTTGTTGCCATCCCAAAGAAGCTGGGGAACTGGGTCTCCTCGATATTAAAATCCAAGAACTTGATCTTGGTACCAAATGGATTATCAGAGGTCTTTCTGGGGATGAAGCCTAAAAGATTATTCTCTACAATTTTATCTCTCAGGGACTCCCATGTGGTAGAAAGGCTTGGCAAGTCTTGGGACTTCATTCCCTACTCATATCCCCCATGCCTATTAAAATTAAGGGCTCCTTTGTAATTCAAAGTTTATGGAAGGCTTGGAAGAAGCTTAAACCTCACCTCAACTAGGTAGTTGAATGGTTTAGGAATGGTCTCTCCATTAATTCCTAGTCCCTTTAGTGGTCACCTTGCCTAAATTTTCACAATGTTCCCTTTGTCTTATTCCTTTGGGTTAAAGGGTTATGCCTTTTCAAAAAAGGTATGAAGGTTATCAGTAATATTTTTTTCAAAGAGAATAAGGTCTAGCTCACTTGGAAACAAATATAGAATAAATATCATTTAATAAACTCAGATGTAAAGGCTATTGCAAAAATTCAAGGCTCCATACCTGACGAGTATTTGCATAAAATTAAAGTCAATTCCCTTGTTATTTTGTGGAAGATTTGCATTGGCCTATGACCACTCCCTTCACCCGATATTCTCCTCGGCTAGGATATCATTTACTTGCTCCTCAACATATTCCAATTGATATGCTTAATATCATATGAAATCTTCATTCTAGATATGGGATATGGGCCCATAAATTTAACACATCATGGTATATTTCTATTGAACGCAAAAAAGCTCATTTATTATGGTGCTTTCTCTACCAAGTTCTGCCTATGGGAATTTGGCTCAAACATCTAGGTTTGATTAACCTTATTTGACTGACTTATCAACAACTAGAGACTGTTAAGCACCTTTTTTGGTTTTACCCATATGCATAATCTATGTGGCACTGGATAAATTCCTTTTTCCAACCCTTTCATCTTGAATTCTTCACATGGAAGATGGTTCCCTTGGGGAACTTAAATTTTTTGCCTACAAAATATAATCACTTTTGGTATATGTTTCAAGCTGATATTTTGTTTCAAATCTAGAAAGCTATAAATTATGCTTGCTTTAATCATGAAGAGTTGGAATGTATTTTTCTATTTCTAACAAAATTAATGTTCTCTTTGATGTTACTCTTCAAATACAAATCCAAATAGACAAGGTCCATATGGAACTTAACCACCTCAAGTGTTTACTCGATCAATAAGGAAATGCTCTGTGGATGGTTAGTAGAGAACCTCTTGAATCCCCATAACATCTTTTACCCCCCAAGGATGAGGGTACAAGCCACATTAGCAGTGGTCTAGAACCAAATATAAGAGTCACTCTCCATAATGGTCACTAGTTCACCAATCTTCTCCTCATCATGGTGGCCCAAGTGGCTCATTCAAATCTTGAGGTAATGGCAAGGGTTAGGGATCTCCTTCCCCATCTTAGGATGGTGATATCAAAGGTTAGGGTCTACCTCCTGAATGTAAATTCCCATGCTTGGATCTAGCTATTTCCCCTAAAAGAAATCAAAATGAGACTTTGAAAGTTTAGCAACACACTGGTTGGGATCCCTTACCTGTTGATGAGGATCCTCCTACAATGGAAGGATGGGTTGATAAGCCTTTGTTTCCACCATCTCCTATACATCCCCTGATGTCCATGCTTGCAGTTGATAATTAAATGTTCTCATTATTGTTATTTATATCTTGATTTCTCTGCTTTGCTAGCTATTACTAATGTGATGTAATATTTTATGGGTGTGGTCATTTTTTGACTTGTCCTGAGGGGTTTTCTAACCCTTAGTGTGATTTTTCTTGTGGGGTGTGACTCTTACACCCATTTTTTATGATTAGCATTGTACCACATCTTTTTTTATATATATAGACACTTTTCAATTAAAAAAAGATATTTAATTGATTACAAGACAAAAAAGAAATGATACTTAGTTGGGTTTACTATGTGTAAGCATATTTAGACTATAAATATGTGAAAATCATGTAAGATCAATATTTTAGATCAATCATCAGATTCTTAAACTTATACTTTTATAACTATAGACACTGCTGTTAGATCTAGACATTATCATTAATGCTAGTGTCTGATTATGACATAGGTGTACAATAAGAAATAATGACTATATCTTAATGCAACCAACTCCATTATTCTAGTTTTGATGTTTTTTCTACTGATGTATTCAGATCTGGGATACATGTCATTTTTTGCTAATTGATCAAACCATGTCTCTTCACCCTTATTCACTCTTAGAATGAGTTTGTTAAAAATTGGTTGGTGGGCTCATGGTGTCAATCTGATCTCAATTACCCCTCTGTCATTGAGGACTACCTAGATAGTCAATACTCCAAGGATGAACTCAGGATTATGTAGTTCTCTACTATATGTGGGAATGTGTGCACAAGGGTGAAATATACTAAATGAGAATGCATATAGTGATTTATCTTTTAATTTATCAAATATCACTCATGGGATAATTTTTGAATGCTTCAAACATTTTATATGAGTGTTCCTATGAATAATAAATAAATAGGGATGAATATGGAATAATAACCTAGTTTTGCAATTGATTGAAGGAACCCTGTTAGGTGTTTACTTGGTATTTGATAGATGATGAATGAGAATGCTTAAACCTATATTTATACCACACATTTTTAAAATATCTCCTATTAGGGTTCTATAAGCCAAATATGCCAACCCATAGGTTTCAAAACATTTGTAATTTGGATGGCTTTTGGCAATTTGACACTTAATAAATATCTATGTCAGGATGCGCGAAACACCGGAAGCATACAATTGATTACCAAACCAAGCAACTTAATATGCGGAAATTAACCAGAATCACAAGTAACTAGAATTCAGAATAACACATGATATGAGAGACAATACACAACTTGTATTAATACTTATACAGAAAAGAATACAATAAAGAAGATGCCACTTCTTCTCCACCACCTCTTTAGAGGCTTCCCACACCTCAAGTGAACATTAATTCTCTCCTCAAAGCTCTCTCTCTCAGGTCTTAACACCCAACTCAAACACAGAGTTGGTGTTCACCTCCTGTGCTCCACGCACACCACAAGTGCTCCACGCACTCCACAAGTACTCAATGTACTTCAAGTAGATCTCCCATGAACCTGCAACAACTTTCAATTCAACAGACCATACTTATGGAAGGAACTCCCTTGCCTTCCTCTTTGCTCTATCCGAGTACACACCTGTACTCCAAGTAGATCCTGCCTGATTCTGCTCCCTATTGTGTTGCTGTCTTATCTGATCTTGCACACCTGCAAATCAACCCAGTTCTGCACACCTATGAACCTTGACCTTGCACACACATACACCTGCAGATCAATGATCTTACTTACCATGTAGATTTCCTATATAGGCCATGCAACTGTGACTAAGATCTTACACACCTGAAGAATCCTGCTGACTCTCCAAAACCAGCACCCACCTTGGTACTGCTGTGGAACTAGGAGGAACACCCTTGCTCACCTCACACACAGAAGGAGCTAACTTTGCTCAACTCAAACTAGAACACTTTTCCAATACAACCATGAGTCTATTATATAGATCTCATCCAAACAATGATTAGACATCTAATTACAATAATTAGATTCGCAGCTCTCAGTCTAAAAATAGCTCTAATCATACAAACACTTGGTTTGTTAGCTAACTGCCCGTAATAAACTCGCAGTCGAACCACACAGGCGACCGACATCGGTCCCTATCCGCCTGGGGGTCGCCGACGCCGGTCGATCCATGACCGACGTCGGTTGCATTCCTGTCTTATCCTGCCGACGTCGGTTGGCCAGACCAACGCCAATCTCTGTGACACTCTGCAACTCTCCTGCAACCTCCTCCATGTCTGCATCAGTGAAGCTTTTAGCTTCACAACCTAACAATCTCCCACTTGGAGATAAATAGCTGCACTATACCTATACCTGTACTCCACCTAATCTATTTCCTGGTTTGTATCCCTCTTCAAGATCAATCCTGAAGACAACCCACCACACATCCTGTGGTGTACCTCCTGTCATCCGAGTACCTGCCACATCCGAACCTACAAACACATGTAGTGAAGTCCTGACCCTACATAACATAAATCCCTGCTGCTGGTCCCTCTCAAATACCTGAGAACACACTTCCCCGAATTGGCTCCTAACTCTCTGATAGCTCCCACTGGGAATACTCAGGTCTATACCAGACCTCATGTGATTTTGGACACTGTACTTGTCCAACCCTTAGTGTGCTCCGGCTCTGCATCCTGAACCTCACCAACACCTGATTCACATCAGCTCCCACTAGAGACAAAATCAACCTGTGATCTCCATGTCTCCCATGCCAAAGAATTTCACTGCTCCAAACTCCTCATGACATGCCACTGAACTAATCTTACCCTTAGCTCAGCAAAACCCTATATGTACAAACCCTGCTAGCAAATATACCATCGACATACAACAACAAAATGATGTCATGACTCATCATCCACCTGGTAAGACAAACCACAGTAGTTACCCTGACATTGACTGAAGCCATGCTTCGTCCTCCATCTGTCAAAACATGTACCACTGTCCTACAGCTCCTCAAGACCATATACCTGGTATTTCATCTCACGTGTCCGTTCGCTCTATTCTTCAACTAAGGAATCCATTTGTCTCTGTGCTTTCATACCTGCTGGCAACCCTACCAAAACTCTGCTTGGTTCTGCATCATATCCCTGCCATGCTCTCACCTATTTCCTAGATCCTTCTTGCTCTACAATCAGCAACGAGTATAAAGAAGAGGAATAATGAATTTAAGGGCCTACTTACGTCTTCAATCCTCCGTATGGGTGTTTGAGACTCCTTGACAGTGTGCTGTCCACCCAAAATCCGTTACAGTGACCGACCTCGGCCACCCCACAGTTTGCATCCGGTCGACATCGGTTACCATGCGTCTATCCTTGACTACCGACCCTATCGACGTCGGTGTCCCTACTGCCGACGTCGGTCCTCCTGACTGACATTGGTCTTACCTACTGCCGACATCGGTCCTCCTGACCAATGTCAGTCTTACCCTGGCTGACATCACTAGCTTCGGTCTGCACATGACCGACATCGGCACCTATCTGTTCAACGTCAGTTCCTCCTGACCGACATCGGTATCTGTGTTCACTTGTGAGTGATGAATTTTTACCTGTGAGCTCCTTTGAATCAAACCCCATGTCCAAACTGCCCTGCTCAGAAGTATCCAACACCATCCACTGGTTTCTGTCCGCCATCTCCTCCAAGTACACCAAGGCTTTCTAGTTCTTAAGCCTGTCAAATATATCTATCTTTCGCTTAAGAACATGCATCTCCTTCTTGCTCATGTGACCAAGCCTACAAAGCCACGTCTCCACAACAAAAGAAGAATCAGTAATATAAACAAGTAGATAAAGAGTACCTGTTTTCTTACCACCAGCTAATTCAAGTGCATCCGCTGTGAGAGTTCTTGTGCATCTCTCATCACCCAATCTTTTTGAAGAAATTAGCCATATCTCCAAACCTAGGACCTGCATGACCTTCATCAACACCTGTGTGTTGGCCGCCTGCAATTTCAGCTTCACTTCCCCTTTGCCAATTCTTTGGCAAGGCTCACCAGCTCCTCTACCTGGGGCTGCATGGAAAGAGGCAACCGAATCTTTTATCCAAGATTCAACTTTATCCAAGAAACCTCCAAAAGCATCTTGTGCAACAACACCTGCTACGTCTGCTTCTACAATTCCTTCATGCTGATCTGCTACCAACCAACAATAATCTTTTACCTGCTCTTTCTTTCCATAGGACCGTAAGTGACCATTTGTGCTTTTCAACTCCTGCATTCTTAGCTTACTTTCATCTGCTATTACTCTTCTCCCACTCAATCAGAAACCCTTGAGAGTGACCTATAACCAAACACAAAACCTGATCCCTGCAACCTTAGCTCTGATACCACTTGTCAGGATGCGCGAAACACCGGAAGCATACAGTTGATTACCAAACCAAGCAACTTAATATGCAGAAATTAACCAAAATCACAAGTAACTAGAATTCAGAATAACACATGATATGAGAGACAATACACAACTTGTATTAATACTTATACAGAAAAGAATACAATAAAGAAGATGCCACTTCTTCTCCACCACCTCTTCAGAGGCTTCCCACACCTCAAGTGAATAGTAATTCTCTCCTCAAAGCTCTCTCTCAAGTCCCAACACCCAACTCAAACATAGAGTTGGTGTTCACCTCCTGTGCTCCACGCACACCACAAGTGCTCCACGCACACCACAAGTGCTCCACGCACTCCACAAGTACTCAATGTACTTCAAGTAGATCTCCCATGAACCTGCAACAACCTACAATTCAACAGACCATACTTATGGAAAGAACTCCCTTGCCTTCCTCTTTGCTCTATCCGAGTACACACCTGTACTCCAAGTAGATCCTGCCTGATTCTGCTCCCTGTTGTGTTGCTGTCCTATCTGATCTTGCACACCTGCAAATCAACCTGGTTCTGCACACTTGTGAACCTTGACCTTGCACACACATACACCTGCAGATCAACGATCTTACTTACCATGTAGATCTCTTATATAGGCCATGCACTTGTGACCAAGATCCTACACACCTGAAGAATCCTGCTGACTCTCCAAAACCAGCACCCACCTTGGTACTGCTGTGGAACTAGGAGGAACACCCTTGCTCACCTCACACACAGAAGGAGCTAACTTTGCTCAAATCAAACTAGAACACTTTTCCAATACAACCATGAGTCTATTATATAGATCTCATCCAAACAATGATTAGACATCTAATTACAATAATTAGATATGTAGCTCTCAGTCTAAAAATAGCTCTAATCATGCAAACACTTGGTTCGTTAGCTAACTGCCCGTAATAAACTTGCAGTCGAACCACACAGGCGACCGACGTCGGTCCCTGTCCGCCTGGGGGTCGCCGACGCCGGCCGATCCATGACCGACGTCGGTTGCATTCCTATCTTATCCTGCCGACGTCGGTTGGCCAGACCAATGCCAATCTCTGTGACACTCTGCAACTCTCCTGCAACCTCCTCCATGTCTGCATCAGTGAAGCTTTTAGCTCCACAACCTAACAATCTAGACACTATCATCAGTTGTAGTGTCCCTCATGGCTAGTAGTGTCCAGATGGCTAGAAAATATATGAATCTAAAATTGATAGTGAAGGATGTATATCATATTTTAATTTTTTTATGTAGTGCAGGAGTCTCAAATCATCAAAATGATATGGATTAGACTAAGAGATAAACATTTAGGCATAGTGAGATGATGAATGCAAGCTTTTCTTTAGTAGGAAGGTTTATAATTGAAGGGCAGAGCCTTGATTGATATTTTTCAAATGTATAAGACTAAGATACTATAAATATTTATATTTAGTAGCTACACTTCCCCCCCTCTTAATATAATAATGCATAAGGATGAAATTACCAGTTTAAAGGAAATAAATGTGTACTTGGGTGTGTACAACACACCTTGCCTTTCCTTGAGCCCACTTTGAGTGCTTTTATGGTTATGATGTGTATATAAGATCTTGTTATAGTGTAGTTCAATGCATATAATCTAAATTTTGAAATAATTGAAATGTTTAAAAAGAAAGAGAATAAGGAACGAGAACACCTGTGTGTCGATGAAACCATGTTGCCTCTTGATGCTTTGACTTGGTAAATATGATTCCTTATAAAGCATTAGAGTTACAAGGGGTTTAGACCTAAACCTTGGAAAATTGAAGAGGGATATTAGAAGGTATTATTCCCTAAATCCAGTGCAAGGATGAGCTATGATATGGCCATTGAAAGCATTATACCTCAATCACATAACTCAAGTGTGGATATGTAATCTGGTGAGGGTGAGTGATTTAATCAACTCATCCTAAAAATTTGGTGAGATTGGATTATTTAATCGCTTTAACTTATAAATATAATGATTTTTAATTATTTAATCACTTTAATATATAAAATAAACCAACTTCTACAACTTAAAAGGTTTAATAACAATACATCCTGGTATAATTGGTACATCTTGATGAATAGTAAAATTAGTTAATCTTGAAATTTTTGGTGCAATAACATGTCATATGCACCTCTAATATGTCTCAACTAGAGTATGTATTCATAAATATGAAAAATAAATTTAAACTTATGCAGAAATTGGTGTAATGTATAGGATTCTAACCCAAGTTTATGTATGAATCATGAAATTGAACTAGAGATTATGCAAGTGTGGAGGTTATGTATTTATGACATGGCTCCACTAAAATATGAAGATATTGAGAAAGTGTGTAAGTGTATAGGTCATGACTTTATGACATGTCCCCACTAAAATATGGAAATGTGAAAAATGTGGAGGTCATGCTTCTATGGCATGGCCCCATTGATATTCCCCCTTTAGAGGTGATGGAAATAGAATCTGGTAGTTACCTTACCTCAAAAGGATACAATAGTTATATAAATTGTGTATGAATCATGTACATAAGTGGATAACATGTCTATGTAAATATATTAATGAAGCTCTTAGTATGTGACTAAGTCCTAAGATGTATGATATGAATCATGGAAATGTCTAGATAGTAATAATATAAGCTTAACAAATAACCAATCACACACATAAGATCACTAAATGTAATGCAAAATAATGGTATAAGGAAACCTCATACAAGGGGCATGTTCAAATGTCATAAAATCAAAAGGGATGACATATTTAAATGTTTAATCAACATATAATGACATATTCAAATGTTCAATTAACATATAATGGCACAGGGCTAACAAGCAAGGAACATATTATAATGTTCCATAAACAAGACAATAACCTACAATGGAATACACTCAAGAAAGTGAAAAATAGTTGAAGCATAAGCAATCAAAATAAGCATATCATAATAGTCCTTGCATATATGTCTTAGCAAAAAATATTATATAACATAACATATTAAGTGCACTATGAAAAATATGAGCATGGATATAAACATGTGCAAGCATTAAAATATAAGCTCAAACATGATAATGTATAAATGATCATAAAGGATGTGTAACATGTATCAATCATGATCAAATAAGTAAATGCCTCCAATGTACTATATGATGTGAGTAGAGGAGAGGTCTAACATCTGTTAGTGCATATATCATGTATATGGTATGCCTGTATCATACACAAAGATGCGTGAAACATATGTGTCTATAGAAATGAAATTATATGTTATCTACTAACATAAAAAAAAACAAACATAATGCCAAGAAGATAAAAAAACATGATAATGTTGAATATATATATATTATTGATGTTTTTGTATTTTCTTGAATATTTGATATTTTTGGAATATTTGGAAATAAAAGGTTAGCCTATGATCCCATTCAGGAGATTCTCATAAGTAGCTCCGAAATCATAATATGGTACATCAAACTGATATTACTTCTAAGGAGCATGCATAGGTGTCAAATTTAGATCTATAGAATATGTGGTACTCTATGTATGTATAATAAGACTCTATGGTTGAAAATAAATAATAGGAGTCAGGGTTTGTAAAACCCATCGATTAGTGTTCTATGGTTTATTTAGAGTATCAATAATTGGAACATGTTTAGGTATTCTATGTAGCTAAGTATGTTGTGTAGGTGTAGATGAAGATTCCATGAAATCCACCTTATATATTTGGTGCAATGGCCTCTCAAGTATGGGTTGCCTAAGAAAGAGGATTGCCTGTTAGATAATCTTTTATGGAGGATTAACCTTAGAAGGTTTGATAATTAGCTATCTTGGAAGAAAATTTCTCTTGTTTAATTGGATGTTCATATGGAATCCTTGGAACTATGACTACCTTGTTTGTATAAATGTATTTAATACACCCATGCACTATGAAAGGTGATATTAAAATTTTATATATCCAAGGTCATCCCAATAACATATCAAATACTCTTGTATATGGTATAACTAAAAGTTTGGTAACGACATGTGTTGGACCAACCTATAAAGGTAAATCAATCTAACCAATAACATTTTGTGATGTCCCATCAAATGCTCTTACCATTTTGGTCAAAGGGTATAAATCATCTTGTGTATATCTTGGATGTGCAAGTAATGTCATGGTATACATGTTATTACTAGCACCATTATCAATCATAACACTATGTATAGGATGGTGGTCAAGGTATGCTTGAATAAATAATAAATGAAGATATGAGTCATCATCCACTATTTCACTATCATCAAATGCAATAGAAGGTATTTGAACCATGGTAGATACTATGCATGTATAAGTGTTAATAATACCATTTAATGGGTGACCATAATGTGATGGAGGATGATTAGCATTGTATGCCTGATGTAGGAGCATCTACATACATCTTCCTGCAAGACATGGTTAAGTTGGGATCAGTCTTCACTAGGCATGCAAGCTCTAGTCATGTTTGAATTCAAATTCAAATTATTGTATTTTCCCTCCAAAATGTTTTTAATGAGGAGTAATTATAAAATTAAAAGTAAAAAGTCAATGTAAAAAGTAAAAGAGTGAAAGTGGTTAAAGGAGAATCTCCTACGTTGGAGTTGTTGAGCAAATAAAGGAGGAGTGGTTGAAAATATTTCAACCTTGTTATATTGTTGAAGATTACAAACCATGTTTGTTTTGTCTTCAGCCCAAGTTGGGAGTAGAGGTTAGGGAGGAGGCTCTTAAAAAGAGCAAAATATAATTCATTAAAAAAAAAAAAGAGAGATCATTAAGAAAAAAAAAAGAATGTGAGAAGAGCTCATGAAAATAGAGGACTGTATTTGAAAGAGAGCTTATGTGTGAGAGGAGAGTAAGAAGATGAGAGAGAGGAACTCTTAGTCAAGAAAAGAAGAGAATGGAATGAATAAATAGTGAGGGAGGACCTCATTCAAGAATGCAAGAGTGAAGGAAGAAAGAAAGTTGAAGGTGCAAATAAGACTTATAAGTCATTGACCATGGATATGGATCATAGAGTGATGGATCCTTACTTGTAAGTATATATTTTGATTATGAAGAAAGGTATTTTGATTCACATGTGTATTTTATGTAAACAATAATCCCAAGTGCAGAATTTTGGTCTAATCAATGGTAAACAAATGTACAGGGCTGTGTATGTATATGTATGTTTCCTTGAGGTTTAAGAAACAAATGATCATTTATTGGAGTGAAATATGCATGAGAACCTTTGGATATATGTTGAGAACCAGTTTTAAATTGTATTAGATGATTAAGAGGACTAAATGTTGCAAAAGTTCAATGAACAGGGTGCAGGCCTGTGTGGAAAGAAAACTAGGGCACGGTTGGAAGAATGAGTATATCTCGAGATTTAACCAATGAAAAATTATTAAATTTTGTGTGTAGATGCGCCTTGGAGTTATGAATCCAATTAAAGTGGTTTCAGATCAAATGGATTAATGTGGAAAAATATATGGTCAAAATACATACCTACAGTTCAGAGACAACTCAGAAAAACGTGTTCTCAAGTACTAAAGAGCACATAACTTTAAAAAGAATGCTCAAAATGACTTGAAATTTAATAGGTAGTTGGATAATAAGGTTATTTATGTGACTCAAATGTTTGAGGTCTTAAAATTCTGTCCATGAAAATATATAGAGGACTGTATTTTCTGAAAGAGATTGTAAGTGAAAACCTGTTTACTCATTTTGAGAAGGAGAAATGATTGCATACATAGCAGATGTTATCCAATGGTTGTAATAGGTCCTATATATGTTTATAAAACCTATAATTATGATTTGAACACCTTTCAAGAAGCAAATGTATGGACTATACTGAAATACGGTAGTATGAAGATCTATTCGGCCCAGTCAAGAACAAGGAAAGTTGTAATTTGGAGAAGCTGTTCCAAAGGAACCTTGTCTAGCTTTAATATCTGTGGTATAAACTGATAATGGGTACTATGATATAATATTGGCTTGATGAAATAATTTGTAATCTGAAAAATAAAGACTAAAACTCTTTTGACAGGGCTGCAAGGACCAAAAGGGATTAATAAAGGAAATTGGGTTGTGATGTAGGATAAAAGACTGTAAGTTCTAATATAACTTGGGATGGATATAAGAACATGTTATGATGATTTTAAAGGTTTCATTCAGTGAAGGATTGATCTTAAGAGTCATAGGTAAATCATGAGATAATTGTATTGTTCTTGATAAAGATTTCTATCTATCATGGTATGAATGACATTGTTTTACAAATGAACAAGTTTGCATTGATGATCCTGATTCCTATATAGAGCTATGTCACCAATAAGAGCATTGGTGACTCAACTAGTATCTTGGCATTGAACATAGTCTAATGAAGAAGTGACATGTTGGTAAGGTAACCTAAGGTGTAAACAAGGTGAGGGTTACACCATTTTTGGTATCAGAGCTTGAAATTCTTGGGATTTGGCAATTGATCATGTTTACTAATAAGTTGTTGCAGGATTGAGAAAAGGATCAAAAGACTAGGATGCAAAAGGCCTAGGTGAGATCAAGGAGATTGTCAAAAGACCAGTCAAGGAGAAAGGCTTGGGTGAGACAAGTGGACTAAAAGACTAGGGTGTAGAAGACCTAGGTGTGGACCTAAAGGGATCAAGAGACCAAGGTGGAAAAGACTTGGGTGAAGATCTCAAAAATGGAAGTATTGTTGAAGGCACTACAGAGCAGTAGAATACATGAGGGTACTAAGAAAGAAGCAAGCATCCGAAAGAAGAGAGGTATGACTAGTAATGGAATTGGTAAAGAGATTGATAGTTTGAAAAGAGATTTAGCTAAGTTTGTAGATAGATATGAGTCTTGGATGCAGATGGATAGGCAAGCATGGGTATGGCCAATGAGAAAGAAGTTAAAGTGGCAAATTGATCTCCTAATGAAGAGGAGAAGAAGGAAAAAGGATATTTCCAAGAGTAAAGAAGTCCATAGAGGCTTGAAGAAGATAAGAAGGTTGCCAAGTGAGCAACACAAAGAGGAAGAGATTGTGAAAAATGTTCTCATTGTGGAGAACAAGAGAAGAGAAGAAAGAAAAGATGAAGTGCCAGGAAGAGCACTTGAAAAGATAAGAGTGTTGGTGAAGAGAACACTCATAGGGACCTTGTGGTCTCTTATTTTTATATCTAATGTTGTCTTTGCATGGGTAATTACAAGTATGAGCAGCCTTGTGAAGGTCAAAAGAAAGGCCTTGAAGAATGAAGAGATTGGTGCAAGAGAGAGAAGTGAGTTTGTTGTTGATGATAAAGAAGAAGAGATGCATTGGTTAATGCATGAGGAAGGTGTTGAGAAACCCATAAAAGCAAGAGAAGAAGATGAGGATGACTTCCATGATGCCATTGAATGCCAAGAAGAGGCAAGAGAACAATCAAGCATAAAGGAAGAAGAAAGTACAAACAATCAAGAAGCTATGCAAGTCAAAGAACTAATGGAGCAAACCATTAAGGAGGTAAAGGTGAATTCAAAAATTAATTTTTCTTATTCTTATAAGCATGAAACTGTTGATATACATGTTAGAGAAGCAAAGAGAAAGGTGGAGTTTTCAATTAACCATGGATATGTGATGCCTAAATGGTGGAAGAAGCAAACTCCCAAGCAACAGGAAGTGTTGGTACAAGAGCATGGATGCAAGATGCCTACATGGTTTGAGAAGACAAATGATAAGGAGGAGAAACAAGTATGGGTACCTAAGAAGGCAAAGAGTGAAGATGTGAGTGTTGAGGTAACAACACCAAGAAGTCAATGGAGGAAGGTGAAAGTTGACACATGCAACCAAAGGCGTGAGGATGACACAAGTACATGGAAAGGTAAACAAATTGTTTATGATGATGTTTTTGAATCTTTTAATGATCTTTTCATGAGAAATGAAAAATGGAAAGTGGCTATGTGGACTAATATGCAGTAAAGAGAAAATTCCAAATGGTTGGTTAATGAGGAAAGAGATGGATACACAACAAATCAATGTCTCATTGAATGCAAGAAACAAACAAGATGGCTTCAAAGAGAAGTTGAAGAGAGTAAGGAGACACAAGGTAAGGGTGCTTCAATTGTATTTGATGAGTATGTTGAAGAAGTTGGTTTATGTGAAGACAAGATAAGAAAAGATGAGATAAGGGGTAAAGGACAAGTAATCCTTAAGAAAGAAGGACCCAAGTTTGATGAAGAGAATGGTGAGATAGATGAGATCTCACTAAAGGAGGAGTTGAGAATGTTGGAGGAGCTCTTTAGTTCTCCAAGAGAATTGTGTAAAGATACAAATCATGATGAGAACAACATTGGTAAGAATGAAGCAATAAAAGAGCAAACCCAAGAGGCAAGGACAGTTTTGATCAAGGAACAAGAACATGGAGACAGCCAAGAGGCTTCATGGCCTAAAGATTTTGATTCTAAGGTGGCTTTGAATGTTTTGTATGTAGGTATGAAGGTTGCTTAAGTGAATGACATACATGATTCATTGGAGAAGCTCATGAAACAAGAATAACAACAAGATCTAGAAGACATGTATGAAGATGAAGAAGCCTGGAAGCGGGAGATGGTAGTTGAGAAAAAAATGAGAAGAAAGACATATCTAAAGAGGAAGAAAAGCAAAATGAAGGACAAAGACTATTCCAAACAAATACAAACATTGGTATTGGCAACAAGACCTTGGGATCTAGGGATAGAATGAAGACTAAAACATTGAGGAGATATCCGATTTGAACTAAGGTTCAAATTGTTTCTAGAGGGAGAGTATGATGCAGGAGCATCTACATACATCTTCCTGCAAGACATGGTTAAGTTGGGATCAGTCTTCACTAGGCATGCAAGCTCTAGTCATGTTTGAATTCAAATTCAAATTATTGTATTTTCCCTCCAAAATGTTGTTAATGAGGAGTAATTGTAAAAGTAAAGGTAAAAAGTCAATGTAAAAAGTAAAAGAGTGAAAGTGGTTAAAGGAAAATCTCCTACGTTGGAGTTGTTGAGCAAATAAAGGAGGAGTGGGTGAAAATCTTTCAACCTCAGTATATTATTAAAGAGTACAAACCATGTTTTTTTTGTCTTGAGCCCAAGTTTGGCGTAGAGGTTAGGGAGGAGGCTCTTAAAAAGAGCAAAAGAGAATTCATTCAAAAAAAAAAGAGAGATCATTAAGAAAAAAAAAAGAATGTGAGAAGAGCTCATGAAAATAGAGGACTGCATTTTAAAGAGAGATTATGTGTGAGAGGAGAGTAAGAAGATGAGAGGGAGGACCTCTTAGTCAAGAAAAGAAGAGAATGGAATGAAGAAACAGTGAGGGAGGACCTCATTCAAGAATGCAAGAGTGAAGGAAGAAAGAAAGTTAAAGGTGCAAATAAGACTTATAAGTCATTGACCATGGATATGGATCATAGAGTGATGGATCCTTGCTTTTAAATATCTATTTTGATTATGAAGAAAGGTATTTTGATTCACATGTGTATTTTATGTAAACAATAATCCCAAGTGCAAAATTCTGGTCTAATCAATGGTAAACAAATGTACAGGGCTGTGTATGTATATGTATGTTTCCTTGAGGTTTAAGAAACAAATGATCATTTATTGGAGTGAAATATTCATGAGAAAATTTTGATATACGTTGAGAACCAGTTTCCAATTGTATTAGATGATTAAGAGGACTAAAATGTTGCAAAAGTTCAATGAACAGGGTGCAGGCCTGTGTGGAAAGAAAACTAGGGCACGATTGGAAGAATGAGTATATCTCAAGATTTAACCAATGAAAAATTATGAAATTTTGTGTGTAGATGCGACTTGGAGTTATGAATCCAATTAAAGTGGTTTAAGATCAAATGGAGTAATGTGGAAAAATATATGGTCAAAATACAGACCTACAGTTCAGAGACAACTCAGAAAAACGTGTTCTCACGTACTAAAGAGCACATAACTTTAAAAATAATGCTCAAAATGACTTTAAATTTAATAGGTAGTTGGATAATAAGGTTATTTACATGACTCAAATGTTTTAGGTCTTAAAATTCTGTCCATGAAAAGATATAGAGGACTGTATTTTCTGAAAGAGACTGTAAGTGAAAACCTGTTTACCCATTTTGAGAAGGAGAAATGATTGCATACATAGCAGATGTTATCCAATGGTTTTAATATGTCCTATATATGTTTATAAAACCTATAATTATGATTTGAACACCTTTCAAGAAGCAAATGTAAGAACTATAGTGAAACAGGGTAGTATGAAGATCTATTCGGCCCAGTCAAGAACAAGGAAAGTTGCAATTTGGAGAAGCTGTTCCAAAGGAACCTTGTCTAGCTTAATTATCTATGGTATAAATTGATAATGGGTACTATGATATAATATTGTATTGATGAAATAATTTTTAATCTGAGAAATAAAGACTAAAACTCTCTTGACAGGGCTGCAAGGACCAAAAGGGATTAATAAAGGAAATTGGGTTGTGATGTAGGATAAAAGACTGTAAGTTCTAATATAACTTGGGATGGATATAAGAACATGTTATGATGATTTTCAAGGTTTCATTCAGTGAAGGATTGATCTTAAGAGTCATAGGTAAATCATGAGATAATTGTATTGTTCTTGATAAAGATTTATATCTATAATGGTATGAATGACATTGTTTTACAAATGAACAAGTTTGCATTGATGATCCTGATTCCTATATAGAGCTATGTCACCAATAAGAGTATTGGTGACTCAACTAGTATCTTGGCATTGAACATAGTCTAATGAAGAAGTGACATGTTGGTAAGGTAACCTGAGGTGTAAACAAGGTGAGGGTTACACCAATGCCATTTACACTTTTAGATATTTTTAAAAATGATCTTGCAAATGATTTTTAAATATGTTCTAATTCTTGTGATCACCCAATTTTGCACTTTAATCCTTTAGAGGACCATCAGAGGTAATATTTGAGTCATCAATAAGGTCTTGGTTCTTATGATCCAAGGTATAAAATCTAAGCATAGAATGCCCAAGGGCCTTGGTGATAGTCACAAGATGCATTAACATCATATCCTTTGGGTAGATATTGACTCATATCAACCTTTATGGGAGGAAGAAGAGATATGAGATGAAAATCCACAAGCTTCTGAAGTAAATAAGATGAAGACTCCAGTAATCATGTTAATTATCTCTCAAGTGCATTAGATAAGATGAGTCAATTAAGTTTTTATGAAATTATAGTAGTCATTATGGTTTTTTAATTTGTAGGTTATGTAGGTTTTACCTTGTAGCTTGGTTTTATATGAAACTTTATATTTGATATAGTCAGTGTGTTTGCTACATACTTAATCTTGTCCAATGAATTAAGCTTCATTTTATGATCTCAAACAATATGGCATAAGCCATTAAAATATTTAAACTTATTAAAAAATGAACTCATCTAATGGGGAAATCAAACTTTGATTAAAGATGTATTGAATCTCTTTATCTACCATTAGATTTGTCATTTTGGCCAATAGTATTTTATATCTCAAAACATATTCATTTATACGTTCATTGGTTCCTTGTTTTATCTTTGCAATTTGAGCATATGACATATTTTCAATGATGTTGATAGAGAAATGTGTTATAAATTGATCCACTAGAGGTCTGTATACTTCCAATGATTTGATTGGTAAATCATAAAACCATCATAAAGCATAGTCCTTTAGGCTCTTTGAAAATAATTTGGCTAAAACTTTATCATTAGAGGGATAATCAAGGCATGTCACATAGAAATATTGGAGATGCTATTAAGTATCACCATTGCCATCATAAAATGTGAACTTGGGTACAAAAAAAATAGTTAGCAAAAGGTGAAACTATATTTTAGGTGTAAGAGGATTATGTAACACATATTTTGAATCAATAACACGAGGAGACTTTAAAGTTTTTTGTTCAATATTGATAACCTTGTCTTCCAAAATTTTTATAACTTGGATAAAATATTTCACTATAGACTCTTTGGGATTAAGAGTAGATAGTAGAGAAATCACCAAATGGGATGTAAACATAGTTTGATTTGATATAGGCACTAAAATTGGTACTTGAAATAAATTATTCAATAGGCCCATGGTAGATGTAGTAATAGGATTTTGGTCCTCATGGAACAATGGTTTGAAAACATAATCTGTGCCATAAATAGATGTAGGAATTAATGATGTTCTCAATGGGAGGGCTATTGATATGGAATCAGTTGTATGACCACCTAAATATTCAACATTAGTAGGTGAGGATGTCTTATCCTTAGCATTTTTATTGATCTCATCTTTTATAAGATACAAACATGCATGCATTAATGCCTTGTTATTGAGATGATTAACTAATGTTTCCTTATCTTTCATTTGAAAATTATTGGTTTGATTAACACTTTCCATTGCTTATAAAAACTTCATAATTTTAAACAATAATTTACATCAATAAAAAATCAGAAAACAAAAAAATCTAAGTCAATCTAGGGTTTGGAGACCAAAAGTTGGGTTCACCAAATGTTTGGCCCTAAATTTATTATATGTGTGGGGATAGGGTTAAGAATATGTAATTAAGTAAAGCATAAGGCTAATAAATTAATACATAGTAGGTTGATTAATTTCAAACTTAGATGAATATTCTAAATTATAATACCAAGATATGATAAATATAGAAACTATCAAATTTGAAAGATGTTCGATTGATTATAATACCAAAGAGAAATGATACTTAACTAGATTTAATATGCACAAGTATATCTAGTCCAAAAATAGGTGGAAAGTATATGGGATTGATATTTTAGATTAGTCATCAGATTTTATAAGTGGCATTTTTATAACCATGGATAATACCATTAGATCTGGACACTACCATTGATGGTAGTGTCTAACTGTGATGCAAGTATCCAATATGAAATAATGACTGGATCTCGAAATGACCAACTTTATTGTTTTAGGTTTTTTTTCACCTTTCTAATGATATATTCTGATTTAGGATATAGGTTTTCAATATTTTTTAATTGATCAAACCCTAACTCTTCACCCTTATAACCCTTAGAATGAATTTGTCAGAAACGGGTTAGTGGGCTCACGATGTCAAACTAAACTCAATGATCCCTCTATTACTAAGTGTTGCCTACATAGCCAATAATCCAAGGAGGGCCTCAAACATATGTAGGTATCCCTGATGTGTGGGGGTGTGTGTGTATAAGGGTTCATTATACTATATGAATATGCATGTAGTGATCTAGCTTATAATTTGACAAATATCACTCATGGGCTGCTCTTTGAATGCTTTAGATATTTTGTATGACTACTTATATGATTGATAAATAAATAGTGATGAATAAGAAATAATGACTAAGTTATGCAATTGATTGAATGAGACTTGATAGATGTTTACTTGGTATTTTCTAAATGAGGAATGAGAAGGCATAAATTTATATTTATACCACACCTTTTGAAAATATCTCATAATAGGGTTCAATAATAAAAATAGGCCAACCCATAGGTTTATAAACATTTACAATTTGGATGAATTTTGGCAATTGGACACTAGATAAGGATCTAGACATTACCATCAATGATGGTATCCTTGTATAGTCGATAGTGTCCAAAGATCTATGAAATAAGTATGACCTTGAAACTGATAGTGAAGGATGTATATCATAGTCTAATATTTTTGTACAGTGCATGAGACTTAGGTCATCAGAATGATATGGATCAGATTAAGAGATAAGCATAGTAAGATGGTGAATATGAGCCTTTCAATAATAGGGAGGTTTAAAACTGAAGGATAGAGCCTTGATTAAGGTTTACAGTAATTTATATCTTATTAAGGGTTAGTATTAATCCAAAGTAGGGTAAAAAATATTGGTGAACTTGTATATTTCTTGAATATTGCCAAACCATAGGTTTCCCTTAGGGTTTAATCCTTCTTTTCAGGGGTTTCAAATTTATGCCTTAGGGTTTCATTTTCAAACCCAATTTTTTATTTTCCCTAACATTACAAATTACACATGGCTATAATGGATGAACATAGTTTCTATTTTTTGACACAAGCTATGGTTATAATCATTATATGTTTGTTTCCTTTCCTATGTAAAATTTGTAACAACTATGTAATTCCATTGATTAATTCTTTGTACACTAATAAGACTGAAATTAATAATGAACAATATTTAGCCCCACATTGTTAATATTATTGTGGTATCCAATCTAAGTTGATTCTTATTACCACTAGTTGCCAAAGTAAATGCATGATCCCTTTTATTCATCCTAATTCCATTTTTTCCCCTAAGCTTACCACACATTTTGTGATACATGCTATACATCCTCTTGATGGACTTATTATGACTATTGAATCTGATAATGCTCATGAACACAAAATGAGTACCAATGGTAGATTTGATGACATTGTTGATAATAAATTTATATAATATCTTGATATGAATCCATAAATGCATGATGTAATGTTATATGTATCAAGAGACAAACATAAAAAATTTGATCAAGATAGTACATTTGAAGAATAATATGATCCCTTACATGACATCCATGAGATACAATCCCACCACATGTCTCTATACCATTATTCTAGCTACTAATCCTACATATATATCTCCAATTAGATATGTGATGTCTACATAAGGTGTCGGGGAAACATAATGCTTCCATCAGATTTCCATGACTATTCCTACATAGTTAAGCTATGCCAATCCTATAATGAATGCAAATATTACATCATCAACCTCACATACTACACATTACCTTTAGTAGATTATTTTAGCTTTATAGGATAAGTTGTTACAATTAAATCAAGGTGCATCTAGAGATAGTAATTCAATGGATTCACATACTTTTCTTCATAATCTATTATCCCTTGAGATTGTAGCTTATTCCTTACCTATAGGTTTAATAGATCCTAAACTTCCATTATGTGATGGAAAATATGATTTAGAGTAACATATTTGATCCTTCCACAAAACATGCTTTTATTATGCATTTAATGACATATTACTGACCAAGTTATTTCTAAGAAGCCTCAAACTCTACACTTTTGTCATGGTTCTATGACCTCGATATCTAATAAATTAAAGCATTCAACTATTGGGCATACCAATTTCTAGCACACTTCTCCATAAATGATGATGATAAATTATCATATACACAAATTTCCAAACTAAAGTAAGGACCCATCAAGACAATTAGTGACTATGTACTTTAATATAATACCATGCTAGCTGAGATGACCAATCATATGGTAGGCAATGAGTTACAAGACATTTCAGCAAATGTTTCTTGTACCACTCCATTATTCCATATCATTTATGAAATTCAAGTCTTTTCATGATTTATGACATATAGTGAGAGATCAAGAAGCCAAATTTATAACTTTGAAAAAAAACTCAAGTATGCACCTAATGTTACAACTATTTCAACAACAATGTTACAAATCAAAGCAAGCTACCAGTTAAATCTAACAATGCCAATAATGAGGTAAAGACATTGGTTAATTAATGTCACAACCTACAAATCAATTTCTCTTTGTTTTAACCTTAAAATTTATATTAAGAGGATCTAAGGTTAAAGGGATAGAGTTAGCCTGGGGCACAAGGATGGTAGACTATCTCTAAAGTAGGCCAATTATTTGTGAAACTCAAATTAAACATATGCTGAATTTATTATTCTAAGATGCTAAAGATAAAAAGAAATACTATGATATATATAGAAATGATAAAGAAAATAAGATAGTTTATTCTCATGTTAATATAGATTTGGATTTAGAATAGGCAAAAAGTGGACTGGGTATGAATTCTAGAACAGTTGCCTAATTCTATAAATTTGACCTCTGTAACTGCAGACACTTGTGTCAACCTTGGCTGATTGTGTTAATGCTACAGTTTGATTTAGATGTAGGTGTCTAGTATGAAATACCTACTAAAACTAGATGTGACCAGCTAGATGATTTTAGGTTTTATATCACTTTTGCTATGGTGTATTAAAATATGGGCTATAGACTGTCATTCCTTTTCAAATAGCAAAAACCTAGTTCTTCATCTTCATAGTGGCCATGGGAAAAATGGGTTAGTGGGAACATGGTTTCATGCTACCCAAAAAATCTCTTTATTAATAATCACTACCTACATAGCCAATACTCTAAAGAGGGATTCATAATTATGTAGTTCTCCCCTACATGTTTGATTGTGTGTGAATCACACAATAGGTGATAATCATGTACAATAGTGACCTAGCTTGTAAGTTGTCAAATGTGTCTCATGGAATACACCTTCATTACTTTAGACATATAGATGTGTTGCCCCTATGACTAATATGGAAATAGGAGAAAATAAAGAAGTTTTTCTCACTTGAGTGCTTGATTGAATGCTTTTGGTAAGGTGTCTTGGTCTCTGTTAGGTATTTTCTAGGTGAGGAATGCATGAGGGTTGATCTTACATTTATACCAATCCCATTTGAGAATATATCACATTAAAGCACTTAGGCTGACCTTTATGAAATGTTTCCTTTGAAATTGGATGACTTTAGGGAACTATACACTTGTGTTGGGATAGGACACTTACATCGATGTAGGCATCTAACTGGAATGCAAGTATTTGGGCAGCTATAAAATAGGTGCAGGTCTGGAACTTGTAGAGATGGAAGATAAACAGGTTTACAACATTTTTGGCAAGATAAAAATATTGAGTCATCAAAATAAGATTGATCAAACTAAGAGATAAGTAGTTAGGCACATATAGATAATGTATGCAATCCTTTTGACAACAAGAAATATATATAAGCTAAAGGTACATCCATGAGATGTATTTTCAAAGTATACAAGACCGAGGTGCTATATAATTTAAAAATAGTGTCTACACTCTTATCCACTTTGTATTAGTAGTTTTCATGATTACCTCAACCTCGTCACATAATGTTATAAAAGTTATTGGAGTGTAACCTCATTCTCTCCATCCACCACAAGAGGTTGATATGGGTAGGCCTAAACCTAAAGGTTATGATAGTAATGCATACTATGATTATCATCAAGTTGTGCATCATTATAAAAACAAATGATATAGGCTAAGGCATAAAATACAATATGTTATTGATGAAACATTATTCAACTTAACACACCTACAAAATATTCTAGACCATAACCAAATGGAAATTCAAAATTGAAAATATTTAATTATCCATTTCCCAAGCATGATGCAATAAAGAATAAAGATACTTATAAAGTACATTATACATGAAATACACATCCATCTCCCATGACATATGGTCACCCATTAAATGATATTATTGGCACAATTATAGGAAAATCAACATATTAACCTATGATTACATTTTATGATAGTGAGGTTATTATGGATAATTCACATCTCCATGCACAATTTGTATGAGCTTACATTAATCTAAGTGTTATAGATAATTTCATGGTTGATAATGGTTCAAGTGAAAACATTTCTACAATGACACTTCTTAATGATCTTGGATACACATAAAAGGATTTGAAAGACACAGCAAGAGTAGTTAGGGTATTTGATTGATAGATACATTACTCTCAAGTGCATTATGCTATCTCTTTAGGTGGACTCTACCATAGTTGTTATTCTATTCCTAGTTTTACCAAGTAACCGTGTCTTTGACATATTGTTAAAACACCCTTAGATGTAAAATCTCCACACAATAACATCTTTAGTGCATCGATGTGTCAAACATATACACTGTAATAAAGTAGTCATAGTTTCAGGCATTCAATATGAGTATCCTCTGTAGACATTAGTATCTTATCCTCCACTCTCACTCACCACCATAGTTGGTTGTATAATTATACATATATGATTGTTATAAGTGTTAAAAATCATTATAAAAATATGGTTTCTACACCTATTCATGATATTTATACATACCTAATTCATAGGATAATAGTTGAATCTCCCAAATAACTAGTTCTTGAGTACCCATCATTTTAGAGAGCCACTTAGGAGTCACAATGTCCTTTATCTACTATATTACACACTAATTATGTAGATAGTCCAATGTGTTCCACATCAAACACATGCATTTATACATTCTTCTATTATATATCAGACTCCTTGGTTTCCTAGCATTACCCATCATACACATGATCTTATGAGTAGTGATTATGATTGTTACATTACCACACCTAGATCTTTATCAGATTATGTACACCTACATCTAAAACTTATTTTCACTAAGGTGACCATTGCATCGTATGATATAGACACTTCCCATGACCTTGACAGGATAAATTTTTAGCATGTTTTATTTTTACAAATCAATATAATTAAAAAATACACAAAAAATCAAATAATACAAAAATATAAAAACATTCAATTTTTTAAAACAAAAGTCAAGACCTAAGCATGAAATTATGGATAGTTAGATTATTTACATATGTTATTTATCACATATTTGATAGATGACATATTATTTATTATATACACACATGTTTCATGATATATGAGTGTAATTTAGGACATACAATTTATACATGGATGTATAGATGCTAGACTTTCCTACACCCAAGGGCCATGTCAATGATGATGATATCTTATTCCATAGGTCACATTATCATAGGTAATTTTAGATACTAAAATTTGGTATTTGGTATTTGACAATGAGAAGCTTGACACACATTTACCATACATGACTTGAGCACATGAATAAGGTCTTAATCCACTATTATATCAAAATTATATATTATATTATGAGTTGACCCCTTAGTTATGTTGTTACACACCTACATGAACTTTGTTGTTTGTTTCGAACCTATTAAATATTTTGCACAGATGTCTATAGATCCTCAATTTTGTCCACCTATACAAAGTTTGGGTCCATCAGTTTTGATGAGTATTTCTAGTTGATACTAACTCTATCTATCAGAACCAACCCTCTCTAAATAATGACTAATTTTAAAAATCAAACCTTTCTTTAGGGTTGTCTATTTTTCCTAGCATGTTATTGATGTGAGAAATTACCCAATTGTACTCATATATAAATCAATCAAGGTCTCATTCAAAAGGATATTTGTACTTATTTGGTATACATATATACACTATTGCACATTGAACAAATCTACCCTATTTTCCCTAAATTGTAAACCTATCTCTAGGAGCAGTCACAAGCCAAGTTTGAAGCATACTAAATATAAGTCAAAATAATTAGTGTCAAGTATCCAAGCCAAATCATTAGCTGCATACATATAGTGAAGGAGCTCAATTGCACAATAAAACTAGGTGGGAGAACTATATGTGGCTTAATTTCCCTCCTCAAAGTATCAGATATGTAGGCAATGATCAAACATCAAATGAGGGTGATTGGGTTAGCTCAACCTATTACACTCCCAAATTTTGTTTTTTTATAGCCCTCATAAGGACACCTAGGGTTGCAAGGTAAAAGAGGTTGATTTTTGGAGTTTTATGCATTATCAAGGTTTGATATCACACATATAGATGATGTTGAGACATGCAAAGGTGACTATACTTTCATAATCCCTATTTTTTACACAAGTCAGTACTGATCAACACACGTCAGTAATTACCCATGGTACTCAACAAAATAAACAAAACCAACCCTATGTAGGTAGAGATACAATTCCTAAACTAGATAGATCACATGCCTACTTTTATCTGCTATCCACTTCCAGAATATAGCCATAGTTGGACATTCAACCATAAAATCTAAGTACTCATCCCCTTACCGTACTAACTATTTTTAACATATGCCACTTTTTAAATCATTTCAATTAGTTTAAATATTTTAAATTTATATGTATGATTGAATTCCATAATGTAATATATAAATTAAATTTCAAGTTTATATTCTATTAGGGTTGTAAAACCATATTAAGATAAAACATATTGTTCAACCTATACACATATCAAACCATCCTTTCAATGTTTCATATTTTCTTCCTAAGGTTTAAAACTTGATTTTTGATTTTGTAGACACATAATATGGTCACAGGTGCTTGACAATGTTATTTCTTGACATAGTCCAAACCACAAAACTTGTGCATAATTACATGAATCTTATTTAACATTCCTCCAAGCCATTTATCTATGTGTGAGTTTGACCATTTTTTTTCCTTTTATATTAAACATAACTCTCAATGTCAAATACTCAAGCTATTTAAAATCACAATCATATTATTCCTTAAATAGGAAAATTATGTGTAATCTTCCCCAATAGGTTCGTACTAGACAAACAAGGTGTATTGCACCCCTGCCCACTTATAATGACTACATCCCATGCCAAATAAAGGTTAGTTTTTGAAATTGAAAACATCCTTTCAGGTCTTTCGGCACATTTCACATGGTTAGCTAAAAGAAGTTATCAAAAGATTTGCCTACAAATACATATAAGGAGTCACTCATTATCCCCACTTATTATTCATTGGGTTCAAGCTCATAAACTTTATAAAATTAATCAAATAGTTCATATTATACCCAAATTCTAAATAATTCATAAGGATTAGCCATAAGTCAAGTCAAGATCCCTAAAAAATAAGTCAAGAATTATCATTTTCAAGTATCTAAGTTATATTTTAGCTGCATACACATATGCAAAAGAACACAATTGCAAAATCACTCTAGGTGGGAGAACTATGTGGGCTTGATTTCCCTCCTTGGACTACTGGATATGTAGGTAGTGGTCAATCATCTAGGGGTGATTGAGGTAAACTTATCCCATTACACTCCCTTATTTTTATTGTAAGTTTCCAAGCTATCAAAGTGCCCTAAGGGTTTCAAAGACAAGATAAGAGAAATAATAATTTATGTATAATCAAACCTTGATTACAATATCTTAGATTTCTCAGCATTTACATGCAAAAGAGCCATAATGATTAGTTTTTATGCATAGTCAATTTAGTTAAGTCCATGATCAATAGATTTAGGTGCACTGCACTTTTGTCCACCTATAGTAGACTTGTTTAGAAATATATTTTGCTTCTGACTTTAATCTATTGTCTCTAAATTCCTACTTTCTCTACCTTTGCCAGTCAATAGCTTGTCACAATCAACTAAGATAGGGCTGTAGTCAATGAATTAGAACATAGTGTTCCAGTATCTACTTATAGTGGACCTATTTGGATTTTTTTTCTATTTATAATTTTCATTATGATCCTACACAACTATTTCTTCTTCTAATTTCCACTTACAGTTACTCATAATAGTCAATATAAATTAGCGTGCAAACTAATTATATTTTATTCTTAGTGTTTTCCCAAAATAAAAACTTTCCATATTTATTAATTTATCAAAATCAAAATAGTTGAATGTTATACACCTATATATAATCACATAAACATTTAGTGTTTTTTAAAAAAGGGTAAAACATACTAGTCAAAATTGCTTCTTTTCATGAGGCCAATATTTGTAGCATGACACTTCTTTAATATTTGGGGTATGATAAAAAAATATTTTGGTATTGTCGTTAGGCCTAAATTTTGCATTGGATCCGTTAATCTACTAGTAACACTTGATTCAAAAACATGTTCAATTATAATTCACATTGACCATACCTGGGATCAATGTAATGCAAAATTGGAAAAATCATGGATGAGAGTATGGGGGAAACATTGGACAAAGATAATGTCTCTATCATATTTGAGTATGAATATTTAATGGTTAAAATCTCAAGAGGATATAAATATACCAAGCTAGAGTAGACAAAATAAAACATAATAGAAGCACACAATATGACTCATTCAAAAACACAAAAGACATCAAAAAATGTAATAACACATTATGGTGCAGTGGGATTTAAATATACATATACAAACAATGATAAAAGTATAATTTTAAAGTTACAAAACCAAAGATATGATTATGATCATGATATTGATATTGATTACACAGAATATTGGTATGATCTTCCTAACATCACAATACCTACACAACAACATCCCATCTCAATTAGAGGTTAAATGCATAATTTAGATGGTGATTACATATGTTATGCATTAACTAAATGGGAATGCCTTATGGACCAAGTTACTAGTTAAGTAATACATATCAAAATAAAATAAAATAAAATAAAATAGAAATTCAAAAAGTTAAAAAAAATCAAATATGGTAGAAAAATTAAAACATTAAAAATATTTTCAAAAAATAAAAATTCAAGACCTAAGCATGACATGAGGTGCTAGTTAATTCTTTACATATGTTATGTATTATATATGTTGAAAGATATCATATTATTTTATATTCAAACATGCATTTTATGAGGTATTTGAGTGTAATGGAAGACATACATTGTACATGCATCTTAGTTGATGGACTCCCTTATACCTAGTGGCCATATCTATATTGGGGGCATGCTATTTTACATGTTACATTATAACTTGTTTTATTTGACTTCAATGCATTGCTGAGATACATATCTTACAAATGTCTTGCCAAATCACTCATATTTTTCACTTTACCACATGGATATGTAACTTTGATAACAATATGACATTGATACGTAAGGATGGAGTATACTAGTCTCACTTGTTCTATGCTCCTTGGATGTTGTTACTTAATTACATGATAGGCTAGACATTATTTACTTATTTTGTGTGTCCCTTGGCCCTTGTATGAAAATTACTTGAGAATCTCTATGAGATCATTTCTTGGTATGTGTTGCATTTGAACATGTCCATTGCTTGTGACTGTTAGCCCTATGTGTGATATATTTGCTCATACAACATTTGAACATGTCCCTTGTATGCTGCCCTTAGAATTTTTGTGTGACATTTTTGTGTGTTATGTTTATATGTTTGTTGAGCTTGACTAGTGGTATTATTATCACTCAGAAGTGCACCCTTGTAATAATGTGTACTTGTTCTTACTCTTGTTTACACAATGGAAACTCTCCAAGGTATGGGTGACCTTATACTTGAGATAATATCCAGATGAAGGGTTGGTTCCCTTTGGTACACTCACATACTTCTCTCTAAACTCTTTAATTAAATTATTTCTTGACTAAGAAAAGGGTAAAAGGAGCAATGCTCAAGCTGAAATTGAACATAAAAACTAATTTTTTTGGGTGATACGTGAATGTCAAAGTCAATTATGCCTACACTTGACACATTTTAAAATTTAAATAACTTGCACACATTCACTTCATCATCATATAATGGCTCTTTCATTAATATTTTATATAGAGGTCTTAATAAACATTCACACTAACATGGAATGAATGGACATAGTTTGAATTCTCTTCCAAATTAGGTAGAAATTAGACTTATACACTTTATATGACCTACAAGAATTCCCATTTTTTTCATAAATGTGAAAATTTTAGACATAAAAATAGAAAAAATAATTATTCACTAAGTTACATCAATGAATATTAAGCACGCACTTCATGATCAACCTGAAAATGAAGGAAAAATCAGCTCTTTATTGCTTCAAAGGTGATGTAGTAAAAAAATTTGGCAGAGTTTCTGTATAGCCAAAATCATAATATGATAATCTTCTCTAAAAAAATAACATACATGTAGAAAAGGATGAAGGAGAGAGAAGACAAAGCATCCCTAAACTACAGATGTGTCATCATGCCAACTCAACTTCACCTCTACTTCAACTCAACCACCAAACTCTAAATCCCTATGTAATACATCTTGAGTTTCAACCTTCTTTTTTAAGGGTATGGTGTAGTAAAAAGATAGAATCTTGTTTAAATATTTTTAAAAGTCAGGCTCTCATGCATGCATTGATGGTCTTCAATCTTGGAGAGATCTTAACCATATTTAATTAACTCCTTTTTATATTCACTTAAAAATATACTCAAGACTCTTCATCCATCTAATGAGTGATTTCAGTTACCTTACTTGCATTTTGGAGTTTGACTTTAGCCATCTTACTTGCATCTTGGAGTTTGACTTCAACTATCTTCCTTATATCTTACATGCATGTTTATTTATCTTGACTTGCTCAAATTTCTCCAAGAGGGCATAGTAGGAGAGAGATTGCATGTTGTTTGTTTATGGATTTTCCTCCATGAAAATATGGCTAATTGACTTGATTAGGTATTTAAATGAACTCCTCTATTCTTGCATGTTTAAATGTCTACCTTTCTAGGGCTGATTGAAGGCTTCTTGAGTGATCTTGAAGTTTGACTTGACTTTTTATAAAATTAACTCCAATGGGGCATAACAAGAGAGGTAGATTTCATGCTGATGTTGTCTAAATATTCTTCCAACCTTGCATCCATTTTTTAAGACAAACACTTAAACTCTTCTTGATCTTCACTTAACAAAGAGAACATGTGTTCGAATAGGCAAGGTTATTGAGGGTTTTAATGTATTGACTAAGATTTTGATTATCGTCTTCCTCAAGGGTGGTGTATAATTATGTGATATTGTATATTTTATTTGTCTTTACTTTCATTAAATATCCTTTCTAAGAGTGCATTTGATGATGAACAACCACAACTCTTCATACTAATCCTTTTTGGAAGTGTACATCTCCATTTTGGAAAGCTTCTTGAATGCACAATGAGAACTTGGAACTTGATGAACTAAATTATTTAAATATATAAGGAGTGTAAATAGTATTTTAACATCATCATGATGGTATCACAAACCTTCTAATAAATTTTTAGCTTCGAATTCCACATACAACTTTAAAAAATTCCATTTTGTGCTCCCTAAACCTAAAAAAACCCTAATTTGGATTTGGGGGTCTAAAATGAGTTATAGGCCTTACCAAACACTCCTCTTATGATAATTTCATAGGTATAAATGGGTAAGTGCTATAAATTTTTTAAAATCTTGAAAACTCTTCACCAAATTCTCAAACACAAATTCATAAAAAGTGCTTACTTACTATCACAGGGTGACTTAGACATATTTTTTTTTGGTGTGCACCTATTTTTAATTTTTTTAATTATATACATCATATTAAAATATTTTATGCTCTTGGTAGGGTCTGAAACACTCATTCTTAACTCTATTTGTGAGCAAAATAGTGAAAAACCTTAATTTTCTTCATGAATACACTTGTGTTTTGCCATTTTATCTCTCATAAGGTATATTAAGGACATTAAAAACTTAAAAATATTAAATAATATAAAAATAGACCTCAAAATCAAATTTCAATAAATATCTATTAATAAAATTCAAAATATGCATTTTTTAGTGTTTCCTAGCTTGCATAATCTCATTTGTGAATGCCTGTAAGTCTGGGTTTTGGGATTTTATTGAGTTTTATAAGGTATAAATACCTAAATATTTTTAATTATAACCTTTAATATCATTTATAATAATTAAAACCATTGGATATTCCAAAATAATCACTTAAAGCTCTCAATTTTTTTTTCTAACTATCTCTCTTGCATGCTTGAAACCTTGCAACCTGTACCTTTACCTTTATCCATTATTGCCTTAAAATTTTAAATTTATAAAGGTGTATTAAGGATATATATTCTCCATAATATCTGACACAACTTTTAATTTGCAACAAATAACTCAAAAATAAAATCACATCTCCTAAAACTGAGTTATTGGGGTTTTAAGAAGGGTTTTAGAGCACATGTCCTTCTTAACAGTTGTTCATAAAATTAAGCCCCTGTAAATTAAAGAAATGAATATAATATTGAGGTATATGAGACCAAATATTTACATAATACCATTCAAACCAAATATTCTTCTCTGTCATGTACCAAACCTTTAGAAATTGCCCTTACTAACTCATTAAAGGGATAAAAGAAACTTCTACCAATATTTGGACCTATGAGCTATTATTGAGAATGGTTTTTGATTGATTAATGATGTATTATGTTGTGAATAACTTAATTATTCTTAAATTCATGAATGGAGTCTTGCTTAAAACTTTCACATAAGCAACCTTGACCAATGGTGGTAAAATTTATCAACATTTTTAGCGACCTTACTGAGATGTTTGCCTGCTAAACACTCAAGACTAATAGCCTTAACCATTAGGATATGGAGTTATGAAAACATCACTAAATTTTAAACTAAAAATTATATCAATAAACTACAACACTTATGCATAATCACTTAGATAAATAAAATTTAAAATAACTACCAACTGAAAAAATGTGCAAGATAACACCTAGAAGATAGTGGAAATATAAAACTACTAAATACAAAACTCAAAATCCACCTTGGTCAAAGAAAAAACCTATAAATTATTATCCATATGGTTGATAAATATGAGTAAAAAACTATTTTTTGAGTGCCATTCTGGTTGGATCAACTCTTTTCCTATTTGTCAATCTCTTTGGCTTGTCTCCAAGTGAATCAACGAAAGCAAACATATTGCTAATAAAAAAAAACTATTTATGTGGTTTAATTATCACTCATATTTATCTTAAACACTAAGAAATATCTCCAATGTAACCAAATTTTCATCCATAATAATATTTTCAACTTCAACATCTAATGGCTCACTAGAATAATGTGCTTGGCCTTATATGACATCTTAAGATATGTTACTTTGATTATCAAGTACTGCAAGCTATTCAAGATCTTCAAGGATCTTCAAATAATTATCTCTTGATTCATCTAGGTCTTATTGAGATATAATTTGATTATAATATTATTTAACATACTTTCCAAAATTGGAAACCACTTTATCAATGTCTTCACAAGGAAATGTAGGCCTACAAAGATTCTCAATGTCTTGAATCAAATCAAGGTACCACTGCCACTCTTCATAAAAACCTTTTTGATACTCACTTGTATATTTTTGAGGTTCACTAAGAACCACTACATCCTCTTTTTTATCTTTAATTAGATAGTGTCTAGGGTTGTTACCTTGTGAAACCACTATTGCAATCTCACTAGATGATACCATGTCATCTTGAACATCTTCATGAAATAATTATTGAGTCTCAATTTCAATTGTAGTTTATTTTTTGTCTTCAAGGGATGAAAAATTATCTTCTTATATGCAAAATTTAAGCTCATTTGACCATCACAACTCTTTATCATTCTGTCTTGACAAATTCTCCTCTTCACCTAGATGCTCTTCTTTTGCCTTCCATAGAATAGGTCCTCCTTCAAAAAGGGAGATGGTGGGAGGGAAATAAGTTTCATTTGGTGGAATAGGAAAATATGGAATTATGGATGATCTTAAATGTGATTTGGTATTGAATAGGCATTAATAATACTTTGAGATTTTGAAGTAATAGTTTCATTCAATAATTCTTTGAAAGGAGGGAAAGAAACTTGTGTTAGGTATGCTTCATTATTCTCTTTCCACTCAACAATCAACCTCTCACATTTTGATATGCATTTATCTTCATGGATTAGATTAAGGTCTCAACAAACTTGGAATATTTCCTAGTTTGGCTTCAACAACTTTCTCTATCAATTGATTTTGTATTGGCATAGGAGGAGCATATGAGAAACTTGGAGCCTTCCTTGATTGAGGAGTTTGAGGGAATTGAGGAAGAATGGGGGAAGTATGCATAGGAATAGGATATTTCATAAGATTAGGAGTATTAAAATTTGGAATCTTGAAGTAAGTAGAATCTTTTTAAGGTTCAAGGGGTTCTTGCTTCCAACTTTGGATTTTGGACTCAATTATTTGTACTCTCATGGGCAACTATTCTATTGGTTCTCTTGTAGTCTCATTACATATCTTCAATGATTCAATATATTGATGATGTATATAGGCCTGATATGCAATATATTATTGATTCATATTGTATTTCTCTTATCTATCACTCTCCATACATTATCTCTCTAAGTCAGGTCTTATCTCTTGCACACTTTTTTCAGATTGATTGGAAATAACATGATTTTGTCAAGGCTGGTTGGAAACATGATTAGGGGTAGTAGGGAGATAAATATCATGAGAATATGGATATCTTGTTGGTAAACATATACTTGAGGTGAATCCATAAATATTTTTATCTTGATAGGAAGGATATGAAGGTACAAAAGATGCATTTTCACAAAATAGAGGATTGAAACACATACCAATTGATGCTTTTTAGGGACATAGATTGCTTAAACCAACTATATATAATTTAGAGTCACCAAATTATAATTAATTTAGTAATGCATTTTTAAAATTACTAAAACTATCACCAATATTTAGTAATCTTCTAAGCTATTATCCCACCAAGCATGCTAGAAACTATTATCACTCAGAAGTACACCCTTGTAAGAATGTGTGCTCGTTCTCACTCTTGTTGACATAATGGAAACTATTAAAGGTTTGGGTGACCTTATAATAGATATAATATATATATGAAGGGTTGGTTACCTTTATTAAACTCACCTGCTTCTTTCTAAATTCTCTAATTTAGTGATTTTTTGACGAGCAAAAAGGTAAAAATAACAATGCTCAAGCTAAAATTGAACATGAAAATTGAAAATTTGGGGTGATGCACCAATGTCAAGGTCAATTATGCTTATATTTTACAAAATTTTAAATCTGAATAACTTACACACATTCACTTTATCTTCATACAATGGCTCCTGTAACAGTATTCCATACAAAGGTTTTAAGTTACATTCACACTAGCATGGAAGGAATGAACATAATTTGAATTCACTTCCAAATTAGGTAGAAATCAGAATTAAACATTTTATATGAACTAAAATAATTTTCATTTTCTTTATAAAGTTTAAATTTTTAGACATAAATATATGAAAAACAATCATTCACTAAGTTACATCAATGAACATTAAGCACACACTTCATGAACAACCTAAAAATGGAGGAAAAATCAACTCTTTATTGCTTCAAAGGTGATGTGGTACAAAATTCTTTTATAGTTTTTGTATATCCAAAAGAATAATATGATAATATTCTATCAAAAAAGAACATACATGTAGAAAGGGAAGGAAGAGAAAAGAGACAAAGCAACCCTAAACTAGGGATGAGTTATCATTCTAACTCAACTTCACTCCTACTTCAACTCAACCACCAAAATAGAAATACATACATAGTACATATTGAGTTTCAATATTATTTTTGTGGAGCATGGAATAGTAGAGAGAGAGAAGCTTATTTGAATGTTTTGAAAAGTCAAAGTCTCTTATGCTTGCGTTGATGGTCTTCAATCTTGAAGAGATATTGATCATCTTAAGTTAACACCTTTTGATCCTAATTTAATAATATCCTTGAGAATATTCATCTATAAAGTGAGTGACTTTAGTTACCTTGAATTTTTTAGTTTGAATTTAGCTATCTTTCTTGCATCTTGGAGTTTGACTTTAACTATCTTCCTTATACCTTGCATGCATGTTTCTTTCTCTTGACTTGATCAAATTGCTCCAAGGGGGCATAGTAGGAGAGAGATTACATGTTTTTTTAAGGATTATACTCTATTAAAATAGGTCTGATTGATTTGATAAATTATTTAACTTAACTTGTCCATTATTATAGATTTTAATCTCCCCCTTCTAGGGCTGATTGAAGGATTCTTGAATCATCTTGAAGTTTGACTTGAATTTTTATAAAATTAGCTCTGACGGGGAATATTATGAGAGAGAGATTACATGATGATGTTGTTTAAATATTTTTATAACCTTGAGTCCACTTTTATTGACAAAAACTAACCTCTTCTTTATTTTCACTTAGGAAAGAGAACATATGTTTGATTAGGGAAAGTTGTTAAGGATTTTAATGTATTGATTGAACTTTTGATTATCTTCTTACTCAAGGGTTATATAGAAGTGGTATATAATGGATGTTTTATTAATATTTAATTCATTAAATATCCTTTCTAATATTTCATTTGATGATGAACAACCACAACTGTCCATATTGATCCTTCTTGGAAGTGTACATCTTCTCTATTTTGGCAAACTTATTGAATGCATAGTGAGAATTTGGAAATTAATTAATTTAAAATAATTAAATATATAAGGAGTATAAATATGATTTTAAAATAATCACCATGGTGACATATACATTCAAACAAATTTTTATCTCCAAATTCCACATACAACTTCAAAAATGTTATTTTGTGCTCTCTAAGCCTCAAGAAACCCTGATTTGGATTTAAGGGTCTAAAATGAGTTATAGGCCTAAAAAAAACCTAATAATATTATAATTTTATATTTATAAATGGGTAATACCTTTAAAATTTTAAAAATATTGAAAAATCTTCACCAAAATTTCAAAACAAAAATCACAAAAAAGTGTCTGCTTGTTGCTTGCAGGGTGACCTAGAGATATTTTTCTTTGGTTTGAGCCTATTTTAAATTGGGTTTAAATGTATAATAATGGATTAAACCATTAAAATTAAGTATACATCTGATAAAATTATTTTTATTCCCTTATAAGAATTTAAAACACTCAATTCTAACTCCGTTTATGAGTAAAATAGTGAAAAACCTTGATTTCCTTCATGAACAGACCTGTGTTTTACCAATTTATTTGTTCTCAAATATAATAAGGAAATTAAAATAATTTGAAACATTTAAGGACATAAAAACAGACTTGAATGTCAAATTTTAAGATATTTTACTTAATAAAATTCAAAATATGCACTATTTAGTATTTCATAGCTTGCACAATCTCATTTTTAAATACATGTAAGTTTGAGTTTTGACATTTTATTGAGTTTTATTAGGCATAAATACCTCATTATTTTATAATTAAAAAATTTAATATCCTCTCTAATCATTATAACTATTGGATATGCTTCAACAATCTCTTAAACCTCTCAGAAATACCCTTTTTAACTGTCTCTCTTGCATGTTTGAAACCCTGCAACTTGTACCTTTACCTTTATCCATTATTTGAATATTTATTTTTATTTAATATGGTATATAAATTTTATTTATGCCTAATAATATCTCACATAACTTTTAATTTACAATAAATAACTCAAAAATGCAATCACATCTCCTAAAACTGAGCTATTAGGGTTTTAAGAAGGGTTTTAGAGCACTTTTCTTTTTTAACGATTGGTCATAAAGTTAAGCCCATATAACCTATAAAAAATAAATGTAATAATTAAGGAATATGGGCACCTATATTTCCATAATTACATTATAACCAACTCTTCTTCTCCTTCATGTATTGAACATCTTAAAATTGCCCTTACTATCTCGCACCTAGCTTGCTAAAGGGATAAAAGAAACTTTTGCTAAAATTTGGACATGTGAGTTGTTATTGAGCATGATTTTATATTGATGAAGGATATAAGATGTATTTTATAACTTAATTAATATTCACTTGAGGAATGGTATCAAAATTTGTCAACAGGTACCATGATACATATCACGTAATTTTACTATGGTTACATTACTACGTGATTCATTGCTTTATATATCTATACATGATAATTATGTACCTAAAATTCAATATTTTACATACATGATTTAAATTAAAATTAAAATTCTATAATGACATATTATCTAACATGTTAACATTATGCTACATTATTCTATCTTTATCACATGATACAATTAACTCTTATTTTTATATGAATGACTTGTATGCTATTTTAGACACATAAAATTAATCATTAAGTGCTTGAAAATGTTTAATCTCGACATATTTACCAAATTTGGTCTCTTCCCCATTTCACTAACTCATAATATATAAATAGACCCTCTATTATCTTAAAAACACTGAGAATATGATGCTAGAATCCCTATTTCACCCCCATTCATCCCTATTCACCCTAAAAGTTCTTTCTAGACCTTTTCTAGTAGTCTCCATCTTTTTAGGGCAAGATTGTGCTAGGTTGAATAGGTCCACATTGTGGCCTTGTCCCACATGATCTAACATTTAATTTTTCAAATTAAGACTTTCCACAATGGATCTCTCACATATTTTGTAAAGTCAGTTGGAAAAAATATTCAAAAAATTACTCTATATAATCACTTCAAGGCCACTCAATAAAACATGATCAATTTAGCAATCACTTGGAAATTCTATTGCACACTAAGAAAAAGAATACTATTTCTTTCAATTTCAATTCTATTTCATTCTAACAATAATAGTTCAAGTCTTAATATATTTTATTTTAGGTAAAGGACATCTATTATCAATCATTTTAATCAATATTTATAGTTATTATCATATAATTATACAATCATATATCGCACAATCACCCTAAGAGGGATAACTACGGAATCCTGAGACCCATTTGGGCTATGTAGGCAACACTTGATTACATAGGGTTTTTTTAGGGTAGCTTGAATATTCCCCTAATCCTATTCCCCCCTTTTCAATTCAACCTCTATTGTGTTTTTTATATAGGAACAAGGGTTTGTGTTTTGCAGGTCTTCTACAGAACATTTTGGCAAACAAAATTAAAAATCTAACCCTCACAGGCAGTAGTAAAAACCCATATTAAAAAAATAGGCATATAAGAAACTAGGACATGAACATAATTAATAGATAGGGCTATAATGCACTTTATCCTCCTGCTATAGAATTTAGAATCATAGATTAAATTTTTACATTTGGTCATGATACAGTGAACAAGTACTTTCAGGTAGTTTCCAATCATAGTCAGCCTGTACAATAAGCATATGATTATGTTTAGGGAGGTTTACATATCCTTAGGCTTATTTACTATTTTTACCAAATTATCAATTTTGTAAATTTTGTATTTTACTATATTCTATTGTAAATTCTTGTATATTAATTTCAATAGTTTTAGATTAAAGGTAAAAACAGGTTTTGAAGGGGCCCCAAAACCCTGAACAAGGAGAAAGATAAACATTAAAGCACAACCAGGTTAACAAAGGAACCTGATTACATAAAAGAATCAACACCAGGTTTTACAGGGACCTGAAACCGACAGAAAGACCAAGACAAAACAACAGTCAAAACACAGAACTGAAAGTTAACCACTAGCTTCCAGCTCCGTAACCAGCAAACCAAACAAATGACCGGTTTCCTGCCCCTAAAAAACCAATCAATAGAAAGGAACTTTGGATGAATCTTTTAAGTTCAAATTTTTCTTTTTGCATGACCGAAGATTCATATCAAGAGGAGGGACCACTGGCTTAGACTTCTTTCTTCTGACTGCTGTCCAACCATCTTCTACCTTAGTTGCCTCAGCAACCCATGCCTCAGGGGACAATGATCTTTGGACACCAGTAGGCATAACCTCCTGGTGACAGTCTAACACAGTCTAGCTCTTAGATAGATCCTTCAAAACAGGGGAAGAGATCACCTCCTCCTCCTCAGGCTCAGCTGTATCTTTGACTACAGCCTCCTCAGAGGCTTCATTTGATAGATTCTCCAGTGGTTCCTCTTCATCTTTCAATTCGGATTGCACCCTTTCCTCATTCTCGGACTCGGAATCTGTTGTTGTTTCCAAAGGTTGTTTGTCTAAACTATGTTTAGAGAAATCCTTTGGCCACCAAGAAGGTGAACGTTTGGGATTATTTTTCCCAGCAACACAACGGGCTGCAATATGTCCCGTCTGGTGACACTTCCTGCATCTAAAAGGAATCCCCTCATAATCCAAGATCTATGTCCAGGTGCCCCTAGGGGAGTCAATGCATATCGCCTCAGGAAGGCCCTTTGAAACATCCAGATCAGCCAGAAATTGAGCACAAGTCGAATGGTGGCCCTTTGTACTGTCTTATTCATATAGAAACTCCCCGATAGCATTACCAATGGTCTTATAAACTGCCTCTTGACACAACTGTATCAGAAGATAAGGGAGCCGCACCCAAATAGGAATCTTGTTAAAGGATTCCGAGAGAGGGTTAAAATCCTTATGCCAAGGTTTGGCCATAAGAGGAAATCTTCCCTGCCAAGAAAAATTATTGTGGCACAGTATAGACTGCCTATCTTTAGGGCTTTGAAAAATTACTATAAAAAAACCCCTGGTGCAAGGCTGGATTTGACCATCATTAATATGCAGCCAAATCTTAGCAATCCAATTTTGTAGATCTACAAAAGAGGGCCAGAAACCACGGAAGCAGAAAATGGCAGCACAAGAGGAAAATCATTTTTCTTCTTGGAAGATATTTTCTGCTAATTCAGGGTCTAGAGTTACCCTAATAGGTTTTAAAGCACTTACAGGCATTACGCGAGTAGGTACAGGTGTTGTTTGAGACCAAGCTTCATGTATCTCTGCTTAATTTCAATAGTTTAGATATATCAATTTGATTCATTTAAATAAAAATAGAGTAAGCATTCTGGTGAATTTGATATTTATATAACATTACTTGTTTGATTTATTTTTATCCTCAATTTTCATACATAATTCTATAAATTCTTGACACTAAAATAAAACAACCTTCAACCTTGGATAGAAGTTTGACACATAAAAATTCAATTCTCTTTGACCTTGGAGTAATCTGACACTGAAGAGATTGATTATCACCTTAGATAAATTTGACATTAAAGCTCTTTATTTCAACCTTGGGTTGATTTTTTTGATATCTATACACAAAAATATTTCAATTTTATTTTTATTTATTTTTTATTTACTTGTGCTTGTTTTTAGAAATCATGTTCTAACATATTTCAAACTACTGAGTGACTGTCATGAAGGGTTGTCATGAAGGGTTACATGATTTTTTTATAGACATGTGATATGAGGGTTTAACCCGATACTAATAGCCATTTTAAAACACTAATGTTTGAATCACAACCACTGAGAGGGGGGGGGGGGGTGAATTAGTGCCCTTAAAACAATCATTCAATTTTACTTATCATTCATGAAGCAATCATTCAAACACATATATCAACCAATGCATAAACAAGCATCCACATAAGCATACAACATATGAAAATAAGAGATATGTGGGAAACAATCATGGGGGATAAAATCCATTGAAACATAACTTGGAATATAGTCCTATAAGTAATGAATTAAGATTTAGGGAGGCATCAACCCCACAAGTAGCACCAACCCCTCACTAGTCAAACACCAACTCAACTAGACCTTTAACAAGAACCAACTTGTAAGGAGGAATCAACTTAGCCAACCAGAACCTATGATCACATTTGGACACATTTTTTTCACTCAAATAATTATGATCACCTTATTTTCTCTTCACACCCTTTTATCTCTCTCAAACAGCCTATTAGGCCTCTTCGCTCAACTAACCCTCTTCTTGACTTGATTAGGTCATATGACCTTGATAATCATCTATAATACCCATATCAAATCTTCATGATAGTTTAAATCCACCTCTCCAATGGTCTTAAATACCTACTTGAGATCACAAATCTTTTATCTCATTTTCTTATTCAACCATCCCTTTAACTCTCTAAATAAGCCTATTAGGCCTTATTCTTATACTTGAGTCTTGATTGCACATACCTTGGTCAGCCACAAACATATCCACACCTGGATTAACCTTAAAATGGTTCAAATAACAAATTTCATACATGAAACAACCACTATATAGGCTAGTTACCACTTATAAGGACCAAAACCACCATTTGGCCTAAAGGAGACCTAATGCAATTAGGCCTTCTCAAGCAACATCGTTACACTTAGCCCTCTTGAAAATTATTGATACTTCACATATAGTTGAAAAAATTCAAACAAACCTAAAATATATCATTTATAACATCAATATAGGTCTATACCACTTTTTAGTCCAATTCACTATTTGGACCACATCATTAGCACTACTCACAACTAGATCTTCACACACCCAAAAAGTCAGTCTTAAATAACTAAATCATTCAACCAATTTTTCCACATAATCATAAAAAAAATAACATAGTAATAATATTCAACGTAAAGGTCATCACCAACTTAATTATACACTTTATCACAGAGCTTAAAGCCTCAATATTACTTCTGCAATATGACCATTTAGAACCACCTAAATACTCTAAAACATAGTCATAAACAATTGAACAACATCTATACAAGAAAATTTCATGAATATAAATTCACTCATAATAACCTTAGATAACCTCATAACATATTTATATGCATTAGACTGTTCAAATTCTAGCAAATCACCTCAAACTCATCTCTGTTAGATGACTACTTAGAACTTCCATAAACTTCAAAAACACAGTCATGAATATTTGAGCTTCAATCTATGAAAGAATACTTCATGTTACTTAAGAAACATTTAAGATATTCTTTTACATATCTATATCACTATTAAGCACAAATTTTTCAAGATATAATTCCAAATATTGGTCTTGCAG
Source organism: Torreya grandis (assembly GCA_037957365.1). Lineage (NCBI taxonomy): Eukaryota > Viridiplantae > Streptophyta > Pinopsida > Cupressales > Taxaceae > Torreya > Torreya grandis. The sequence goes on along the minus strand of JARHVA010000766.1, from coordinate 682,774 downwards.
ACCAATCTCTTATCTTTAGTATACATAGTCAATTCTGAACCAGTCTACTTACCTTGGCTTTACCACTTCATTCACTTTGACTGATTTCAAAGATTATGAAAAGTATAAATAAAGAATTTATGAAATTAAAAAAAAACATAATATTCATTGGATGATTTAGCTAAGTGCATAGAGCCTTTTATTCATCACTCACTTGCATACTTAGAACTGCCATTTTACCTTGAGGACCAGTCATGATGATTATGAATTTTATCACCTTTGTGGACACTTCTATGAACTCTTGATGAATGTGTATGGTATTATGAGATCATTAGGTAAATATCATATAGATATATACCATGGTCAAGTGATAACATTGGTATTTCAAACCAATCTCACATCTTACCTAATCACTATCTTATCTGCACAAGAGAGGTAAGCTCATGAGTAACACTATCAACATATCCAATGACCATAAAAAAATATAAAAAACATGAATGTGTAATATAGGTTTTTAAAAACAAACCCATGTTTTTAGATCCATTCTGAATCCATGACAATACATCCCTGATCTCATTCTCACTTTTGTCTAGTTTTTCTCACTCTCTTCCTCACTAGGCCTTTTTAGCGATAGGTCAATTTACATGATAATTTTAGAATATTTTAAGTCTAGAACCTACTTAAAAACCACCGTGAGCATGAAATAAAAGTCTCAAACTTTGTCTTCCAATGATTTGCATTCATTGACTTGGTCAACTCTATTTGTTATACCAAATTTATGAGAAATAAGCACTTTTCTATGGGGTCCACTCACCAGACAAACCAATGCCACCTAGAGGTACTTGGAAGAGTCCACTACTCCATGATATAAACATCAAACTAGGTCATCCAATCCATTCTAAGCCATTTCCATCAAGATATTCCATATCGGGTCATTATGAAGGATTTATACCAGTTTTCATTCTTAACATTTATTCATAAAGCTCTACCCCTAAAACCAACTCTTAATTCTTAGAAATCATTTTTAGGACCATTTTTCATCTCTCCCCAAGAGTTCATCTTCCCATGTAATAGTCATGCATGCAAACAAGTATCAAAAATCCTTCTCGGGTCTACATCACTTCATTCTAGCACTTAAGAGACCTCAAATTCACTTTTTATGCTTTCTTCTTCAACTAAAGACCTTCAAACTTCACCAACACACTTTAAAAAACATTTATAAACTCAAACCATGATCACACAGGCTTATAATCCTCCAAACCTTATCATGATGCCTCATCATGCCACATAGGGTCTTAAAACAAGGTCCATAAGAAGACCATCAATGAATAACTTACCCATTTGGCTCACTTTGAGAGTCATGTGACTGACTCTAGATATTTATCTCATGATATAACACTGTATTTCATAACTTCAATTCCATGCACATCCATATCATCATCATCATCATCATCATGCCTCCACGAGCCATATCCATGCTCAAGAACTAGTATATTAAATAGACCTACTAGGCACCATACCACTTTGAGACCTTTAAGACTCCTTATATAGCTTATAAATCATCTCTAAACATCTGAGACATAATACATAACATATTCCATCATTCTCCTTTGACCAAGACTTCTCAAACCATATAGGTCTCATGCCAAGACTGAACTAGCCTTCTTGGTCAGACAAGACATGAATACAAAAGACATTAGTTGTCTTCAAATTCTTTTTTAAAAATGTATGGAGCCCTAGAGACATTAAAAAAATATATGAAATTGACAATGACTCATATATCTTCATAATACACTCCATTGTATCACTCAAATCCATACTAGTAAGCTCAAATAATCAACCTCATGTCAATGGCCAACCACTAGTTCTCTTCATGCAAATGAATAGGCCATGGATAGACCTTCAAATATTTTCTAAAATCTTATCCACATTGTACACATGTTTATATAGTGTCAAACATCTTCTTAGTTACTTAAGCTCACTCACTTCACCAAGCTTCACTATTCACGCCTTCACCAAAATAAGACTAGGATTCATAATATACCTTGCCCACAAAGACTTGCTTCTTATGAACTTGGTAAAAAATTAAATTATCACAATAAGCACTTCAACACAGTAAAAACTCTCTTTCTAATGATATCTCATATAAATACAAAGCAATACTGCTCATAAGCTTGTCACATCACAACATTGTTCCAAGACCTTATGCAGAACTCAAGGACCTACTAAACCATGCTTAAGCCATAATTATAACTTACCATGCATATTCACAAGAGAAACTTTGAGACATTAATGATACTCAATTACCTTTGAAATCAATGATAACATTAATGCTTCAACATAATAACAAGAATGTACCACAACAATCTCCTCCTTTGTGATTAATGACAAATACTCTAACAAAGCAGATCATTCTTATCTCCCTAAGTTGGATCTCCACTAAACTGGTATTTTTCCCAATTTTGTCTTTCTCTACCTTTGACATTAATGACAAAGGGTCATCTCTGATAATACAACCATATATTCTTTGGACTTGAAGCATGCTTTCTCCCCAAACAAGATCAATATTCCTCTGATCAACCAAACATGATTTCAACTCATATAGGTACTTCAACCATTCTCCCCTTAAGCTTATGCTTACTTTAAACACATGAATAACACTCTCCTTACTTGATGTATGACAACAATTGAATAAGTAACCCCACTTTTGACACAACATCTCTTTAGTCATGATAACCATCTTCAACAACCTGAAACTCAACACACAAAAATAAAGAAACTAAGAAGCATTTTGGACACATGATCCCCCTAACACCATGCATACCATTTTCAGATGAACTCAAAACATACTACTACTCACCTTATCTTATGATTGAAACCAATTGATCACACTCAGAATACTCATTGGGACACCTCACCTTGACATCCACTAAAGAACCTTCCCTTGTCTTCACAACTTTAGCTCACATAATGAGTCATTAGGATTCTCAAAATAAAACCAATTTATTAACATAGAGTTATAGAACTTAACTACCAAATGTTGGACACTAATAGTCTAAAAAAAATAACTTTTTACCTTTCAACAACACTTCCATCTTTGTTAACAATCTTCAAATGGTCTTCATAATCTCATTGGTAATGTAAACCAGCCTATAACTCGTATGCATTCTTGGAGCTCATGATAAATATAAATGGCTCCCCCTTAGTTATTATACTTGGTACCATCATAAGAACACTCATAAATTTCAACCCAATCTCACTATGCATATAGGAAAGTCACATTTTGCACAGTCAACCACCTTTAACAAGCTCTTGAAACCAATTCTAAACCTCAACATAGATTAGGCTCACAACCAACTATCTTCATGAACACATTGGTCTTGTAGACCAATCCTTAACTCACATTTCTTCATGACTACTATAAATATTCTTAGCACACCACCAACTCTTGGAGCTCATGTGCAATATGAAAATCTCATAGCTACCTTAGGTATTTTCATAATAGTATTTGACTATCATCTTGAATTTTGGAGATAGAATAATCTCTACTTTATGCTTTAACCATCATGCCATCACCTTATCTGACTCAGACCTCTTTGTGGACAAAGGGACTCCCTCTTAGTTTTCACAACATGTGCATGCATGATTCTAATGAACTCCTCCATTGGGTCTTGTTACCTCAATGCATATATGCTCAACAATCATACTAACATAAACAAGGATACATGCTCATACCTTTATACATCATGAAGCCATCTCATCTATTGAATAAGGATGGATAATATCCATCATCACTTATTTACTCAAATATTCATTATTCCCTCAGCCCTGTCAATTAGGATATAATATGTTTCTATGTCTTTATATACTTTTTTGTCACTATACACCTATTTTATCCATGTTATGATCTCAACACAACATTAATCAAGCATATATGAGACACTTGGACCAATACCTTTCTTTTATGTCAATCACTACACATATTCGTTTGATCCTTGGACCTAACCAATCAATAGAGCTAGAAAGCTCCCCCTTTGTCCATAAACACTTCACATTACTTGTTCTCATTAGGGATCTCAAACCATAATAGATAAAATAAGCTCCTTGATTCTTTATTGAAGAAATATTCATCCACAGATGAGCTACCATTGATGATCTATACACTTCATGAAACATCTATCATTAAACACTGATCTTATTAGGCCCAGATAACCTCTTTTAGTGATCATTAGCTTGTAACAACATATAATTCCAGTTGGCCTTTCTCATCTAGAATACTTATCATCCTTAGGTTTGACTTTTGACTTGGCTTCTACATAATCTTTCTAAGCTAGTAAAGAACACTTTTGGCATTATTTCAAATCTAACTTATGTCTTATAGTAGCAAACAACTCACCTTAGTTTATGAGTTGATTTTGACTCATCTTTTCATCCTTATTATTCTCAGTCAACTCTGATAATGACATTATTCTTTAGTAGACCATCATTATAACCATGATAAACATTGTCATCATCATACTTCAAGCTTCTGCTTCTTAAGATCACCTTTAGGCTGTTAGGCCTCTCATAAACTACCAAGTCTGATACCAATTATTGGAAGCATAGCCAATGAGGGGGGGGTGGTGAATCAGTTCCCTTAAAACAATCATTCTCTGCACATTCTAATTTGTAAATGGAGGTCTAATTTGTAAATGCAGATTAGACCTCCATCTACAACTAATCATTCTCTGCACATTCTCTTTGTGAATTTCTTCCTCTCTACTCCTCACTATTCCTCTCTGGTCTTATGTCTAGATATTTATTTATTCGACACACTACGTTGCCTTCACTAACCACTCTTTTCTATAATCAATTTGGATCAATAGTAAAAGTAATTGTTCAACAACATTTTCTTTGTCCTAGATATCATATATTATAAACAAATGATCTAGGGTTTGCTTCTTCTCTCTATGTTCACACTCAGATTGTAACACATCATGCCAATTTTAAATTTTAGTTCATTATGAATTGAACTATAAGTTCCCAAGTCTTGATTTTTTTGGCCCATCAGTTTCTATTACAATGAAGGATTGACCTGTTAGTGCCCTATACAACAACCAAAGCTAATTGATCTATGAGAGAAAGTTAAACCATGACACATTGTTATGAATTCTATGCATCACACCATAATTATACATTTATTTACTACCTATAACATCTATTAGACTCAAGTTTTGATGCACAAGCTCTTTAATGAAGATTTGATCGGTCAATGTCATTATTAGTGTCAAGATTCATGGCTTATACACAAGTTCCTGCATGTTCCTATAACTAACCATTTGTCTGTACATGAATTTAAATGCCGATCATTTATCTTGACTTTGGTGCCATGATCTAATGGTATCTATTTAAATAGATCAAATTTAAAATGCATCCATTTGATTATTCTTTGACAAGCTCATGCTCTTTGTTCAATCTCTAAAGATGCATGTTTTTTAATCTCTATTGAGATGTTAAACATATATCACTTTGTTCCATCTGAGTCCACTCACTCTATTGGATCTCTCTCATCCAAGCTTCTACATGCCATTCGATCTCTAAAGATACATGAGCTTTACCTTGACTTGGTCATTATACATTGACACTTTGACCTCATCTTGTAGCTTCCTATATCTTTGGATCACTTCTGCTTCATTGATCTTCTAAAACTTACTTAGTCTTTAACTTGCCAATATGTTGATAAAAATCAAGAAATTTATAGCCTTTGAGTCCATTCGATCCATTGGATCTCATTTACATGATCACCCATGCATTGTTAGATCTTCTGAAAAGCTTGATCTTTATATCTATACGTAGCAATCAATTCTTGTTATTGAGACATTTGACATCCTTGTATTGGTCCTCTATCTAATAGACTCATGTGCTTGTGACACTTGGTATTAGATCATTCACTCAAAGGGACCTTTGACACTTTGAATTCATCATGCTTTGTTGGATCTTCAATGTCTAATTAAGTGTGAGTTGTTTTGATCTTCCAACTAGCTCAATCATTAACACTAACAAGCTTATGCTCATTGGGTCCCTATTTGACAAAATTTGTGAATGTGACACTTGTCACTTAAATACTCACTCGGAGCTCCTTTGTATAATTTGACTTTGCTTCACTTTGTTGGATCCTCCAAATACGATGAAGTGTAGGTTGTTGATCAAGCTAGGATAAATATTAAGTCTTAGAGTTAGGAAAATATAAAGTTTTTTGATCATTACTTAGAGCCAGTAATTGATAGGTCAAGGGGGGCTGGTTTTACAACAATGAAAAAGGATTAAGTTATAAATTAAGCTACCAGGTCTAGACTATATATACTTAACATCAAAATAGAAGGTGTCTATTGATGCCATGGCTAAACCCTTTCAATTTTATTGAGAAACCCTATCCAGTTCAAGATCTAAATAAATCAATTCTGAGCTCATTCCTTCTCTTCTAAACTTGTGAACCATATTTATGGAATGTACATGAAACACCCATAATTGATCTTTTATCTATTTGACTTTAATCATCTATAAATGGTCTCTATAAAAGCATGACAATTTTGCATAGTGCAACATGCTCTTCTCTCCATCAATGTTGCCTTATCCTTTTGACATCAATGATATCCATAGTGTCCCTTTTAACATAAATGACAATCATATTGCCAACAATCTCCCCCATTGACATTGATGGCAAGCTAAATGCTCTGATGAAAACTTAATGTCATGATCTTCTAATAATTTAGCTCCTTCTTTGGTATTGCTTGCTTTGGCTTCTGATGAGTATGAACTAAAGTTGTTCATACCATAATTTCTCCCCATTAGGCAATGGTACATTTGCCTAATACTCAACTTGGATACTTGATCTAATCTTTCAAACTTTTACAAAGAGAATTTTCACTTTTTCTCCAAATTTTTACAGAGAGCATTTACCCTTTTTATCTACCTTTGACATCAATGGCAAAGGAACTCCTCACTATTTGTCCAAAGTGTTCTCCCCTTTATCAGATAAATGAGTTTGTCCATGAATCTACAACTTTCAACTCATTAGTAATTTTCAAAACTATACATGCATGAGTTTAATTTTCTCTCTTCTTCTAGGGATTAATAAAGCTTCCATGAGACTCCCCTAGACTCATGCCCTATCACTAGTGATTTAGTGATGTGGTGTAGGAGTCAATACTCCCAACTTCTATCTTAGATTATCAAATTATTCTATGGGAAGAGGTTTGGTGAATATGTTTGCAATCTGGTTTTTAGTTGGCACATATTCCATTATGACCTCTTGATATGCAACCCTCTCTCTTAAGAAGTGATACTTAATTGATATGTGCTTAGTTCTAGAATGTATCACTGGATTCGTTGACATATTTATTGCACTTGAATTATCATACAGAATAGAAATAGGGGACTTGTACTCAACCTTGATGTCCTTGAGTGTTTTTTTCATCCATAAGACTTGAGTGTAACATGCCACTACTGCTACATACTCTACTTCTATTGTAAAAAGAGTAATTGACTCTTTCTTTTTGCTCAACCATGAAACAAGTCTATTTCCAAGGAAAAATACACCACCACTAGTGCTTTTTTTGTCATCCACACTTCCTGCCTAATCAACATCTATATATGTTGTCAAAGTGAAATCTTCACTTGTAGGGTACCATAGGCCATATTTAGTTATACTCTTGATGTATCTAAAGATTCTTTTCACTACATTGACATGTGACTCTTTAGGAGTAGCCTAAAATCTTGCAACCTTGCATACTGCTTGCATGATATCTGATCTTGATGTAGTTAGGTATAAGAAGTTACCTATCATTGATCTATACATAGTCTGATTTTCCTCAAGTGACTCATCCTCTTTTCTCAACTTGCATCTAGTTATCATGGGAGTACTAACTAGTTTGATATCTTCCATTCCAAATTTCTTGAGCATCTCCTTTGCATACTTAGTTTGGGATATGAATATCCCTTCATCAGATTGTGCTATTTGTAGGCCAAGGAAGAAGGAAAGTTTCTCCTAGCATAGACATCTCAAATTCACTTTACATTTGTGAAGAAAATTATTTGCAAATTTTGTTATTGCTACAACCAAAGATGATGTCATCTACATAAACAACCATAATCAACATTTTCTCACCTTCTAATTTGAATTATAAATTACTGTCTGCACATCCTTTATTGAAACCTTGTTTTTATAGGTATTGGTATAATCTTAAATACCATGCTCTAGGTGCATGTTTTAGACCATACAATGCTTTTTTTAATCTACACAGATAATATTCTTCATCTGATAATTGAAAACCTTTTGGTTGTTTAATATAGACTTCCTCTTCTAGGTTCCCATTCAAGAAAGTAGACTTTACATCCATTTGATAGACTTTAAACTTTTTGTAAATAGAGAATGCTAGAAACATTATTATAGCTTACAGTCTATCAATTAGATAAAATGTTTCCTCAAAGTCTATGCTTTTTACTTGTGCATATCCCTTGCACACCAATATCACTTTATTTCTTATAACAACTCCATCCTCAATGATATTGTTTCTATAGACCCATTTTGTTCCTATCACATTCTTGTTTGAGGGTCTTAGAACTAATGCCAAGTTTTGATCTTTTATATTTGGCTCAGTTCTTATTTCATGGATGTTAGCCAATTCTCATCCTTGTCGGCTTCAATATAGCTCTTAAGCTCAATTTTAGACATTGGAGGAAAACTTGCTTACTCCTTGTTCATTGTAGCTCTTCTCCTTGTCTGAACTCCTTCATTCTTATTACCAAATATCTACTCTTTAGGATGATCCTTTTGAACAAATCTTGGAAGTGATTTTTCATTATTTTCCTCAGTCTCTTCACTATTTGCTTGTTCTTCAAAATCTACCTTTTCATTACCAATTTCTTTGTCAAGTTCAACATGTTTTATGCCTTCTTCAACCTTGACATTTATGCTCTCCACCATATTGTGTAGCCTTTTATTGTAACATACATAGGATTTTCTTTGAGTGGAATAACTAAGAAATATTCCTTCATCACATCTTGATTCAAAGCTTCCTAGTTTATCTTCCTTTCTTCTGATGTAGCATTTTCTTCCAAACACTTTAAAGTACTTAAGTAAGGTAGGCTTTCCATACTATAACTCATAGGGAAATTTGTCACTATTTACCCTATGGTGTCCCAAAAATTTGAAGCTTCAAGATTTTGGGGAACCCCCTTTTTGATTTTGTTTTTTGCATTTTGGCCTTGTGTGTGTCAATTGTACTGCTTGAAGCTAGTCCCTTGAATAAAGAACTTGGGTTCTACTAGTGTTGTTTTTTATTTGTTGTTTGCTTTCCTTAGTTCCTCCTAATTTCTCTAGAGGATTAAAGGCATTTTCTTAAAAAACATCACTCAAATCCCTTTACTCATCCATTTTAGTAGATGGAACAAGTTTAAGGTGACTTTAGCTCATTTGTAGTGCAAATCATGTTTTCCAAGTTACTTTACTTCCATGAAAATAAGTTAAGTTGTCCCAAAAACCCAGTTCACTCCCCATAAACTAGTTTGGGTTTCTCAAGTTGTTTTACTTCAAAAACTAAAAGGAGTTAAGTAGTTTAAAAAACCTGACCAACACTTCCTAGTTCTAATCAATATTGTGAGAGTACTTTACTTCTTTAAATTCATAAGTAAAAGTAGTTCCAGGTCGTGAACCTAAACTACTCATGAGCCTAGACCAAATCAAGATTGTGAGAGAGATTTAATTCATTACTTAAAATAAGTAAAGTACTTTAAAGAGTCTAATTTAAAAGGAAGTAAGGGATGATGTGGATTTACCACACTTACAATAAATACATTAGCATTTATATAAATTTTATGAGATTCTACCTCATTTCCACCTGTCAGCCAAGTCATCAAGCCAAGTAATCACGCTTGCAAATCTTGAGCCAAGCCGTTTAAAGCCTTTGGAGTGATTTCTAGAGATTTTCTAGACCCATTTATAGTTGAGGTAAGTAAATCATTTCTAGACCATTTTTAATTTCTTATTTACTTCTTTTAAGTCATTTTTTCCCCTGTGCTCTCTTTCTTATATTGTCATAGTTTTTTGACTGTCAAAGTTGTTTTGTTCTATTTTCTCTTCCAATTTCTTGGTTAAATTGTTATTTTTAACTATAAATTTGAAATTTAAATCTCTTATCATGTTTTATTCATGTTAAAACACCAAAAATAAAAAATCTTCATGTAAACCCTAGTTCTAAAATTTCGTTACCTCTTCAGGTTTCTTAATATTCATTACTTTAGGTTTCTACTTCCGAATAAATGCCTATCAAAAACCTAAAATATTATAACTCTATAAATTTAGAGTCTTGTGTTTGGGAGAATTTGAAGTAATCCATTTCTAAAAACCCAAAGTCATCTATTGTAAATAACTCAAAGTTGTTTGGTTTTGTAAACCCAAAGTTATACAATATGAAAAGTCCAAAGTTACTTGCTTTTAATGACCAACCCAGAGTTGTTAAATCCTACTACTTAAAATCAAGTTATTTAAGTTTTTAAAGATGTCAATTCCTTAAAATTTGGAACTTGTTTATAGATAAATAGCTATAAGTTAATCCTATTTCTCAAATTTTTAAATCAGTTAGAGCAGTCACTATGTGTTTTTAAGAACTTGACAAGGTTTTTTAGAGTTTAAAAGAGTAAATGTCTAGATTAGAGGGATCAATAAGGTCAGAGGAAGATATAGTATAAATAAGAGTACAAGGTAAGATCATTGAGGAGGCCCCAGAGTTATCACTCAAGGAGATTCCAGAATCAAGCAAGAAGGGCAAAGTAAAGGCAAAGAGGGTTAGAGTCCAAGAAACAAAAATGAAGTATGAATACAAAGGTTAAGCTATTGAGTCATGCATATAATCAAAGTTGATAGAAATAAGTGATATGGATATGGGGCATGTATCTGTGACTGAGCTTTTGGAAACATCAAGAACCATTATAAAGACTCCACTTTTACACTCCATGACCAATAGTGGGATTCTTCAAGCTATAACTTTCCCAACTTCAACCTAGCTTCCTAAGTTTGTGTTAGTATGTGCTAAGTACTATGATTCTCTGACCAAGGTGGTAAGAGATGTTTCTAGGAATGTTGTTGTGAGGTTGGATGTTCAATATATTAACTACTATTTGAATATTCTAAACTCACCAGAAGTGATTGATATTTCAATGGAGATAGTTGAGAAATATTGGGAGACTAAAACAACAAAGTGTATTAAGATTATGAATACATATTACTTGATGAAAAAAAAAAACCTTCAAGGTTACCCAAGTACATTGTCAGATCAAATTTTATTTAAGAGGTAGATGATATCATTTAGCTATTATGCAAAATCAATGGTCAAAATAATGCCAAATGGTTTTCACCCTAGATGTATGCCTATATTAGAACCCTTGACATAACTTGGAGTTCTACTAAGATTGACTAGGAAATAATGATCAGTGACAACAAGAATCAATAGTTTAAGAATGTATTGTAGACTTTTGATTTCAAGATGACTTCGTATATTGTATATACAATAGCCTCCAATGGTTCTTTCTCAAGGTTAAAGACCAATGGTACACTTTTAATAGTACCAATATATGAATATTATCCTCAATTATTTCTTGAAGAATACTACAAGATTATATTGTAGTAAATGATGGTTTCTTCTATGAGTTTATTTAAAATCTAGAGACATCTTTGAATCATAGGTGAGTATCAAATGAGGCATGGGGCGCAGTCTCACTAAATGGTTGCATTTTTATTCAATTTATTGATTTATCATATCTTAGAGTAGGAGGTTTCTCAGGAGCACCTATCAAGTTGCTAAGATATCTAAGAAAAAAATGGATCCTTATAGAGATGAGTAGGTAATTAGTTGAGTTGAATGATTTGTTGTCTAAGGCTCATAAGGTAGCTATTAATTTTCCTATTGTAAATGGTCACCATCATTGTCCTAGCATTTAGAAACCTAGGAATGTATAGAAATAAATGTACCACCATTAAATGCAAACACATTTTGATGCCAAGCCAAATTTTAATTGTAGAGGAGTACCACAAAGTACTATTTCACTTGAGTATATGTATATCCCTGCACTTGAATATTTTTGGATGGATTGTGGAGATGAATTTGAAATAAGAATAAGGGATAAAAATAGATTAACTATGGAATAAATTCAAGAATTTGATTTAGCCTCTATTCCAAAGGATATGGAAGATGATGGTATTATTACAAGTGATGCATTTCATGCAGTAGGAGGAGATAGTGCTCCACTTCCATTAATCATATTTGGAGATGATCATGATAAAATAATTTTAGAGAGAACTTCAAATGTCATGGTAATGACTTCTAAATGGCTTCTTAACAAGGGGTATTGCATAAATTAATTATTAAGTGAGACCACCCATGTGGGACAAAAAAGAAAGGAGATAGTTAAAGGAGAAAGCAGCCATAATACCTTAAAGAAATTGAAGCTGAAGAAGAATGTTGATGATACTTTATTAGTAGTGAAATATAAGGAACCAACTCGACCAATTGTTTTCACTTTACCATTGGTCTCTTATACCCTCATTACTTCTTTCATTCTAACTTCTCCTCCCATTACTTCTGTCCTAAACCCTTTAATTCTTGTGCCACCTCCCAAGGTTTATGTCACTAAGTCTTCCAAGAAGTCCACCTTGAAAGAGGTGAGTCTTCCTACTCTTCCATTTGTTCCACGTGCTATAACATCACTACCTCCTTCAGAAGAACCACCTCGTATGGAAAAATAAGATACAAGGTAATAACTGAAGAGGTGCTCCCATCACAAGAAGAAATATTAGAGAAGGAAAAGGAAAAAGAAGAAACAAAGCCTAAAAAAGAAGTTACTAAAAAGATGGTAGATGAAGGGATAGTTAAATAAAAAAAGAAATCAATATAGGATCAGGAGGAGACAGAGTTAAGGCTATAAAAGAAAAAGAAACTGAGAAAGAAAAGGAGGTAGAAGTAGAGGTAGAGAGAGATTCAACACAAAAAATTCAAGATGACACTCAAGCACAAAGACTCTCTTCACAATAAGTTTTTTCACAAGAGCTATCAATCAGAAATGAATAACAAAAAATGGTTACTCATTCATTCACTTCCACTAACATAGACTTCTCATCTTGGTTAGTTTTGTAGACAACTCTAGAATTGAAGGAAGTGATCAATCTTGAGGAGATAGATTTGTAAATTTTGAATAGTCTAGATAAAAGGGAAAATAAACCCAAGCAAGCAAAAGTCACTTCAAAATTGATAATTGAATCTTTAGGATAGAAATTTATAGAGATAGTAGTTCCCCCATAGGGATTTAATAAAGGAAAAGTTAATGATGAGAATATAGTAATTACAAAGGTGTCTCGTAGGGAGGTTACTATCGAAGGGTTAAAACAAGATACTCAAACTTTATTTGACACTCTCTTCAGGAAGCTGGATGAAGAGAAAGTTGCTAAAGCTAAGTTGAAGGAGCAAAATGATCAATTATGCCAAATAATTGCCAAAGTGGATAAATATACTCATCAACAGGTATTACTTTTAGAAGTAGTGATTTCTCAATAAGTGATTACTAAAGTGGAAGAGATTGGGAATAAGGCTAAAGTTATTGATAAATGGTTTGACAAAATGAAGCAAAAGGATCAAAAATTCTTCCCACTCATTAAGGATGCTAAAACTAATATTTTGAATAAAATAGTAGAATTCAGAGTAATGAGAGCTGAATTAGAAAATGAAAATGAAAATTCTAAACTTCAACATGAAAGTATTCAGGGAATAGTGAATATAGATGAGAAATTTTTGATTGAGAAATAGATTGCCACTTCTGTAAAGAAGATAAAACAAGAAGAATATCTCATATCCTTTTGTTTAACCATTCTGCCAAACATAGGAAAATAAATTAAGAAGTTAGAAGAAGATACACGTGGTGCAAATACTAATTTAGAAGACTCTCTCTTTGGGCTCATAGGTATATGGTTAAGCAATGTCCTAATAACAACCAAAAAATTAGATGAATAGTTAAAATAGAGGATGGATAAAGCCATGACTCCTTTCACAACCAAATATGTCAAAGTGTTGATCAAGTGTGAGGAAGAATTGAAGAGACTTGGGCCAAGGATTGAGAAAACTAAATCTCATTATAGAAGGATTGAAAAAGAGATGCTAATATTAGAAATAGAAAAACAATCAATTACTAAATTAGATGGTGTAGAAATCCAATCAATGATATCTCAACACATCAAGTATAAAGAAAAATGCAAGAGTCAAGTTAACGTAATAGATTAATTTTTCCTTGAGTCTTGAATAAAGTCTTCTTCTTATTCTGTTTTCTCTTCTTTTTTCATAAGCACTTTACAAATAATCTTATTTTTAGTAATAACTATGTAAAAGTAATATCATTTTATGATTTACTTGTAAAAGTGAAATTACTTTGTAAATTTCAATGTCTTAAGTAACTTGGATAAAATGTCATTACTCAGATTCATTTTGTAAAAGTCAATTACTTTATCTAACTTTGTACTGCATGAAAAGTGTTTGTAATAAATCCAAATTAAGAGTGTAAAAAGTGCTACATGTCATTGATCATCGCATGCCATAAAGGAGAGATTTGAGGAAGGTGTTATTCAATGGTTTTTAGTTTTAACGCATCACATATGGGTTGAGGAAGATGATTCCTATTACAATTTTGTATCTTGAAATTGTTTAAATAGATGAGCAGGCTTGCTTGCCAAGGGGATGAGTTTTACTTTGCAATGGTACAAGTGGTTTAAGAAATCCAAAACTTTGAGTTTGAGATAATCAGATTATTTTGTATGAATTTTGTCAAGAAAGAATAAGATAGATAATTATTTTCTAGAGAACTTTGTGTCTATGGAAATATTTATGTGAGTTAGATGGAGATAAATTGGTAATCTTTGAGATATATTTAAAGCTGAATTGAGTTCATAGTATTCTTGAGTATTTATTGGAAAAAGAATCACATACTATATGTTTATTTTGTTTTATATATGCAATAAACTTGCAAGTCTATTTATTATGATATGCACTTCTATTATTCTTTCTCATTCTAATATATAACAAGTTGATTCTTCCTTTTCTATGTATCCTAAATTCAAAATACTTTTCTAAAATAAAGCAACTACTTACTTGCTGCAAAGTCTCTTTGTTATGGTTCATGAACAAAGTGATTAAAGTAATACAAACTTTAAATCAACTTGCACCTAATTTGCATAGTCTTGAATAAATCTAAACAAAGAGTAATTAGAAGTAGATAAACATAAGCTTATGGGAGCTTCACTAGTAAATGAAGGGGATTTAATCCCATGACTACCTAGGTAGTTTTGACTCCATGCAAAATATCTAGCTAACACCCTTAGTTAAACTCTATCCAAGATGTATATTGCTATTTGGAGTACTCTCCAATATCCATCAGGTAACTTGGCCTCCTCTAGCATTGTTCTGTCTATTTCCTTGACTATTATGTTCTTTCTTTAAACAACTCCATTCACCATGGATTCCTTGCTACAAAATAATGCCTTTTGATCCCATGCTTCTCACAATACTCTATGAATTCATTTGAGGTGAATTCTCCACCTTTATAATATCTTAAGCATTTGGTTTTTCTTCCAGTATCATTTTTAACCATGTATCTAAAGATCTTGAATCTCTTAAAGGATTGAGATTTGTCCTTGAAAAAGGTTACCCATGTCATTCTTTAGTAGTCAACTAAAAATAACATGAAGTACTGCTCTCTTTTAGATCCTCTTGTCTTGGTAGGACCACAAAGATCAGTATGAACTAATTGCAGAGGCTTTGTAGTTACATACTCCTTTGTTTGAAATCTGACCCTTGTCTACTTGCCTAGTTAACATTCCCTGCAAGTAGTATCTATATGTTTGGTTATCTTGGGCATGTATCTTACACATTTATTTGATCTCACTTTAATTATATTATCAAAGTTGACATGAACCATTCTTCTATGCCACAATCAACTCTCATCAATATTTCCCATTAAGCAACTATTACCATTTACTTCAACAAGATTATAGATATTTCTCTTAGTCTTTTTCCCTTCTGTAACTATTTTTCCATATCTCTTTAGCTTGCAGGCTTCTACTTCGAATATGACCTTATATCCATTGTCACACATTTGACTAACACTTAGCATATTATGCTTCAATCCTTCAAAATAAAGGACATCATGTGTAGGCAGTTTACCACCTATGTTTAGGGTTCCTTTACCTTTTATTTTTATTGCTATGTTGTCTCCCAAGCTAATAAATCCTTCCTTACATTTTCTCAATTTGGTGAACTTGCTCTTGTCACCAGTCATATGCTTTAAGCAACTAATATCTATCACCCAAAAATTTTGCTCCTTGACATGGAGTGTAGTCTAAGCAATCATGGATTGATTTTTCACTCTCCACACATCCTTGGGTTTCTTATTTAGCTTCTTTTCAGAAACTTGTGAACCTTTGGTCACACTGGGAGACATGTCTTTCTTTACATTGTGTACTTTTGATCTTACAAGGCTAGTTCTATAATGTTTAGTTATATGACCAAGGTTATTGTAATTATAACACTTTACATTTGTATCTACCAAGGGTGAAAATGAATTTTTACTTACAAAATTGATTCTCCTTGTAGTTATAACTCTAAAATTACTAGCCTTATGACTAAAATGATTACAACTATAACATAACCATAAAAAGATGAGGAATGCTTGGTCATAGTATTTCTTGATGCATAATGAGAAATTATTCTAAATTATGGCTTTAATCCACATCCCTTCTTAGGGATACGTCTCCCCGCTGAGGCAATCATTGCATGCCATGTGTCTGACTGGGAATCGCCTCTAGTGCTTCGTGGCTGGCCATATAGGGATCTGAAAGAGGACCCAAATCACTCCAGAGCTTTTGGTGTGATGGCCAGTCCTCTATTGGTATCAGAGCTAGGTCTCAAGGTTGAGACCTATGAAAGCTAGTGGGCATGATCCACATCCCTTTTCAGGGATACGTCTCCTCGCTTAGGTGATCATCGCACGCCACGTGTCTGACTGGGATCACCTCGGGTGCGTCATGGTTGGCCATATAAGGATCTAAAAGAGGACCCAGATCACTCTAAAAATGATTACAGCTATAACATAACCATAAAAAGATAAGGAATGCTTGGTCATAGCATTTCTTGATGCAACATGAGGAATTATTCTAAGCTGTGGCTTCCTCAAGTTTCTCACCTTGGTGTATCCATTAGCATCAGCTACCTTTGTCTTTTTATTTTATTCAAGCTTCATTTTAGGTTATAATTTTTGCACAATAGTTGTGTTTGAGTGTGTCTTTGTGTCCTTGCAAGATTTATCTTCCTTTGTTTTTGATTCTCCTTCTTCTTTGAAGTTTTGATACAGGTTAGCAGAGTACCAGTTGAGGAACTTTTTCCCTTGTCATAACCAAGAATTGATCTCTCATTTGAGGGATTTTGAGAGTTGATCAATTCATCAAGAATGTCTAATCCTCCTATCAAATTTAGATTTTTATTTATTTGACCTTTGTATTTTTCAATCTCTTTTGTCAAAGCCACTATTTCTCCCTCTAGCTTCATACATTCATCAGATTTAGATTGTAGTTCCATTTTGACTACATCTATTATTTTAGCTTCTTCAACTTATATCTTTATGCTAATTACCATTTGATCAGATTTTTCAATACTTTCAGACATTTTCTTAATTTTTTTTAACCAACATTCTTTTGTTTTGAGTTCTATTTTCTCAGCTTGTCAATCTCATCTAGAGTACATAAGAGCTCACATTCTAAATCCACTTCCCCTTCTTCTTCATTTGAGTCTTCAACTTCATCTTGATCTATATTTATAGAAGTTGATTCTACTATCATGAATATGGATTCATTTCTCTTAGCCATAAAAATGCAATCATGATCATCATTTGAACTATCACTATCTTTCATTGAGTCACTATCTTCTTTTGTGTACAAACCTTTCTTATTTTTGAAGAAGTTCTTCTTCATAGGACAATAGGGTTTCACCTTTTTGCTACTCTCTACTTGCTCAAAGTTATCCTTTTTATTATGAGGATTTTTAGCAATAAAATGTCTTACTTTACCATAGTTAAAGTATTTGAAGGGTAACTTACCTTTGTACTTTCTAGATCCTCTCTTTAGTCTTCTGACAAAGTTAGCTTCTTCTTCATCATTCTCCTTAGATTCATATGTTGATGTTTCTTCCTTTGCTTGTTTGGATACTTTGAATTTAACTTATCTCTTGAAGGTATTTGTATCTCCCATTCTCATCTCATAGGCTATGAATGTCCCATATAACTCATCAACAATGAGTTTATCTAGATCTCTTGCTTCCTCTATTATAGAGATTTTAGAATCATATCTTGATGGCAAAGATCTTAAAACCTTTTTGACAATGATTAACTCTTTCATTTCTTTTCCAAGGCTTGTTATTGCATTGACTATTTCATCTACCCTAAGGAGGTAGTTTTTAATATTTTCCTCTTCACTCATCTTAAGACTCAAAATTACCAATGTGAGTTTGTAGCTTGGCCTGCTTTACCTTGTCATCTCCTTCGTAGATTCTCTTTAGTTTATTCTAGATTTCTTAAACATTTTGACACTGCATCACTTTGACAAACTCTGAGTTTGATAGTCCACAAAGAATAACATTATTTTCCTTAGCATTACTCTCATATGCCTTCTTGGCAGCCTGATTAGTAAGAGTTATAGCAATGGCTGCATATCCATTTACCACAAACATCCACACATAAAACCCTAATGAAGATAGATATATTTCCATTCTTATATTCTATAATGAATAGTTATATCCATCAAAGAGAGGTGATTTTTTTTGATGAATATCCTTCTTGACTAGCCATTGTGTTCACCGTTCCAAGATCTACTTGAGCTGATTAATCTTCTCCTAAGGAACCTAGGATATGATACCAATTATTGGAACATAACTAGATACTAAGAAGGGGGGGTGATTTAGTATATCAATTAAAATTGATCTTTTAATCCTTTTTAATTAAATTTAAAAGCATACGTAGATTAAAATAAAAATGCAAAGATCACACACAAAAAAATACACATTACACTAGATGTATACATGGAAAACCCAAAGGGAAAAACCATGGTGAGAATAATTGATAGAATTTACTATTTTAATCTAGCCTTACAATTCAAAGCCTCACTAGAAAACCTCACTAGTTATAATTTTTAAGAACACCAATTCTAAAGAGACACCAATCCTCTGATTTAAGAGCACCAAATCTTAGGAAGTACCCACTCCCTAATCTAAGCATTCACTTAGCTTATCTGATAGTACCAACCTATCAAAATTTTATATGGAGATAAAAATATAATTTATAAATTATATTCATACATGAATCTTGATCTCTATTCTTTATTATAGGTATAGTATGTAATTGATCATACTCTACACATTCTCTTTATGCCTTTCTTCCTCTCTGCTCGTCACTATTCCTCTTTAGTCCTATGTCTTTATATTTATTTATTCGAGACACTACCTTGCCTTCACCAACCACTATGTTCTATATTTAATTTAGCTCAATAGAAAATGTAATTATTTAGCAATATTTTCTTCGTCTTAGATATCATATATTTTAAACAAATGATCTAGGGTTTGCTTCTTCTCTTTATGTTCACACTCAAATTGAAACACACCATGCCAATTTTGGACTTATTTCATTATGACTTGAGCTATAAATTTCCACATCTTGATTCTATTGGCCCACTAATTACTTTTACATCAAAGGATCGACCTATTAGTGCCCTATACAATAGCCAGAGCTAATTGATCCATGAAAGGCAGTTAAACCATGACACCTTGTAGTAGATTCCATGCATCATGCCATAATTATAGGTTTCTTTAATACCTATAGCATATATTAGACTCAAGTTTTGATGTACAATCTATTTAATGAAGATTTGATCTATTACATCGATCAATCTCATTATCTGTGTCAAGATTTATGGCTTATATGCAAGTTCTTGTATGTTCCTGTAACTAACCATTTGTCTAGACATGACTTCAAATGTCGATCATTGATCTTGCCTTTGGCACCATGATCTAATGGTCTTTATTTAAATAGATCAACTTTAAAATTCACCCATTTGATCATTCTTTGACATAGTCATGCTCTTTATTCGATCTTCAAAGATGCATGTTTTTATCTCTATTGAGATATTAAACATCTATCACTTTATTCCATCTAAGTCCACTAACTCCATTGGATCTCTCTCATCTAAGATTCTACATGATGTTCAATCTCTAAAGATGCACAACCTTTACCTTGAATTAGTCATTAAAAATTTACACTTTGACCTCATCTCGTAGCTTCCTATATCTTTAAATCACTTTTGCTTCATCAATCTTCTCGAACCTACTCCATATTTAACTTGATGCTATGTAGATAAACATCAAGAACTTTATAGCCTTTGAGTCCATTCACTATGTTGGATCTCCTTTATATAGTCACCCATATACCATTATATCTTATGAAAATCTTGATCTTTATATCTATCTAAACCTTGAGGATATGACACTTGGCATAAATGCATGTATTATATATATAGCTATCAGTTCTTGCTATTAAGACATTTGGCATCCTTGCATTGGTCCTTTATTTGATAGACTCATGTGCTTATGACACTTGGCATTAACACATTCACTTAGAGGGACCTTTGACACTTTGAATTCATCACACTTCATTGGATCTTCAATGTATGATTAAGTGTGAGCCATTTAATCTTCCAACTAGCTTGATCATTAACTCTGATAAGCTTATGCTCATTGGGTCTCTTTATGACAAGCTTTGTGAATGTCACACTTGTCTCTTTCACACTCAATCATATCTCCTTTTGATAATTTGACTTTGCTTCACATCATTGGATCATCTGTGTATGATGAAGCATAGGCTATTGATCAAGATGGGAAAAATATTAAGTCTTAGACCTAGGAAAATATAAAGTCCTTTGATCTTTGCTTGGAGCTAGTAATTGCTACATCAAGGGGGTCAGTTTCATAACAATGAAAAAGGCATAAGTTATAACTTAAGCTATCAAGTTTAGGCTATATATGGTCAACATCAAAAAATAAAGTGTTTGTTGACACCATGGTTAAACTCTTAGGGTTTTATTGAGAAACCCTATCTAGTCTAAGAGATAAATAAATCAATTTTGAGCTCATTCCTTCTCCTCTAAACTTGTGAACCATATTTTTGAAATGTACTTGAAAAACCCATAAAAAATATTCTATCTATTTAAATTTAAACATCTATAAATGGTCTCTATAAATCATGACTAATTTTCATAGTGAAACAATGAAACATGCTCTTCTCTCCAATCATGCCCGATCTTTTTGACATCAATGATATCCATAGTGTCCTTTTTGACATCAATGACAATGATATTGACAACACATCTATAGTACCCATGTAAGATATTCATGATAGTTTCACTCCATCTCTTTGATGGTATTTAAGACCTCCATGATCTCACAAAGCTTTTATTTCATTTACTTATTCAGCCATCCCTCTAACTCTCTAAATAAGTCTATTAGGCCTTATTCTTATACTTGACTCTTACTTGCACATACCTTGGTCAGCCACAAAACTATTCACACTTGGATTAAACTTAAAATGGGTCAAAGAACATTTTTCATACATGAAACAACATCTACATAGGTCAGTCACCACTCATAAGGACCAAAACCACCATTAGGCCTAAAGGAGACCTAATGTAATCAGGGCTTCTCAAGCAACACTTTAGACTTAGCCCTTTTTAAACTTATTGAGCCTCCACACATGAATGAAAATTTTCACATACACCTTAAATAGACATTTTATAACATCCATATAGGTCCATACCACCTTTTAGTCTAATTCACTATTTGGACCACATCATTAGCACTACTCACATCTAGATCTTCACATACCAAGAAAGTCTTTCTTAAATAACTAAAGCATATAACAAATTTTGCCATATAATCATAAAAAAATCACATAATCAAAATATTCATAACTTTAAGGTCATCACCAAATTAATTATACACTTCATCATAGATCTTAAAGCCTAAAACTTACTTCTCTAATATGACCACTCAGAATTGCCTAAATGCTCCAAAACCTAGTCATGAAAAATTGACTACCAACATATATAAAAGAACACTTCATGAATCTCAATAAACTCATAGTAAAATTAGATACCCTCAGAACATCTTAATGTGCATTATAATCTTAAAATTTTGGTAAATCACCTCAAACTCATCTCTGTTAGATTACTACTTAGAACTGCCAAAAACTTCAAAAACATAGTCATAAATATTTGAGCTTAAATCCGTAAAAGAATACTTCCTATCACTTTTGACACCTTAAATATATTTTTTTACATATATATATCAATATTAAGCACAATTTTTTCCAAATATAATGCCAAATATTGGTTTTGAAGACCAATCTCTTATCTTTAGTATACATAGTCATTTCTGAACTAGTCTACTTACTTTGGATTTACCATTTCAATTACTTTCACTAATTTAAAAGATTATTAAAAGTATAAATAAAAAATTAATTACCTAAAAAATATCATAACATTAATTTTATGCTTCATCTAAGTGCAAATATCCTCCAACTCATCACTCCCACTTGCTTACTCAGAACTGCCATTCTACCTTGAGGACCAGTCATGATGAATATGACTTTCAACACCTTTGTGGACTATTGTAGGAAATATTGATGA